>CAHIKZ030003337.1:1740000-2097500 GCA_903632075.3 Acanthosepion pharaonis | reverse complement strand
CCTCTCGCCTGTGGAACTCTCTTCCCTTCTCCTGTTTCCCTGAGAGTTATAATCTCCAGCTATTCAAGTGTAATGTCAATCGACATCTCCAGTTGCCTTAATCTATCTACTACCCTCATCCTTTCTTCTATCACTCCTATCTGATCTTCCTATTTTCTGTAACCCGTTGCGTCCTAGTGGCTCCCCGCCTTGCTTGGGGTGAAATGCTTAAAAAAAAAAAATATATTTAATTTTTATGATATTAGTAATGAGTTGTCAGTATTCTTACTGTGTTTTTTTTTTCGTTTTATTCTTCCTTAACGTGTGATTTAACTATGCTATCATCAGATAAATGGCACTTTTAACGGCGTGATAATGGATTGGTTGTTAAACCAATATATGTGCAGTTTGAATTATTATTATTATTATTATTATTATTATTATTATTAAAGAAGCATTCTTCATTCCCCGAGTGTTCCTAGACACCATTAGATTGTGGAAGTTTTGTTTTGTTTTTTTTTATTATTTTGTCGTATTTGATAATAATGCTGGAGGTCTTTATTTTATTGTGGTGAGTGAAGTGTTTTTATTTTTAGGTGATATGAATCTATATATTAGATTTGTTGCTTTTTTTTCCTAATTTGTGGTTACTGTGGAGTTGATTAGTATAGAATATTATTTTTATATCATATTTTTGTTTTTTATATTTCTAATTCTATCTGTCTGTCTTTCTGTCTGTTTGTCTGTCTGTCTGTCTCTCTCTCTCTCTATATATATATATATGTATACACGTTATATTTAGTGATTTCACTTGATTTTAAACAGTAAAATTAATGTCTATCAGCTAAGAGATCTAAATTCTTAGTAAAGAAAATATGCCTACCGACTGCAATAGAAATTGTATTCCCATTTTAATATGGAAAGCAGCTTTCGAGCCAGTCGGGCTTTACCATTATGCTTTGTGAAGCAATTGCAGCAAAGTAAAGTTTAATTACACTACTTAACAAAGGTCAATCTATCGTTGAGGCCTTTCGGTGACGAAAATGTAGGGAAAGTGAACTAATTACTGAGATTTTGTTGGTAGATTCACCTACAGGTTCATAGGGTATATCACGTTTCTAAAGAAATCTGCTATTACAATGTAGGATATTCTAAAAACAACACCGATAAAAGAAATAAAATCAGTAAAATCTGAATGAAGTTGGTTAGGTTGTGCCTTTAGACAAGCATTATATATTCTGATGAAGTCCGTTCAAAGGACGAAACACGTCACATAGAATTTTCCACCATTCGAAGTCTATATTTGCTTACTTATGTTCCTAATAGAAACGGAAACAGTAATTTTAATCAAAGGATTTTAATCCTGCATTAATCCTTATTACTATGACCTAAATATATTAAAGTAAGTAGATTCAATAGCATTAATGTGAAGTGAACAAAATCTACCTCAAAACGAATTTGAACTCTGTTCGCCTAGCCCATTTTACTGCATTGTGTGAAATAATCCTTGCTTTTTGTTTTGTTTTTACATCTTTTGTATTATACTCTCAGTAGCAATTCCTTTTATTAAGAGACAAATCTAACTACATAATAACAGAGTGACTTTTGTTTTTGCCTGTTTTTCAGGCCATAACAATAGAATCGCCCGTCGGGTAATATTCAGCAACCTGAATACTGACAAAATCCGTTGCTACGGAGCAGATCAGCACGATTTCAAACATGCAAGCATTGTGTTAATATGAAAAGAAGATTGAAAAATTTAAAAGCATTAAAATTATTAAAATAGAAAATAAAATTATAAAGTCCTTTTTAATTGCAGCATTAGAGAGGTTCGTCCTTACTCAGAGAGAATCAAATATATTTGTGCATTATTTTCTTGACTAAGTATTCTCTCTCTTTCATGTGCCTTGTTCTTTCACGATTAATAGAGAAGCACGTCTCTACGCAATATCCTGTCTTTTGTTGCTCTAAGCAACTTTCGAGACATTATCATCCTTTTTCTTGTTGCTTTACCATTCATTCATCCATTCACTTCGATTATCTTCACTATGCCTTATGAGTCTCAAATTTTCCAAGCCTTCTTACTTTATTTTTGTACAGGAATTTCAATTGTTTATTTTTATTTTTAATGTCTATTTTCCTTATGACTTCTTCATTGCTCATATTTCCTGTCTATAGTTTGCGTTGCTAGAATCACAACTCTCTCGCTTCTTGTACTTTTGTAAGGTGTGCGTTCAACTTTCTATGCCATATAGATTAAATACTACATAACATTCCAGGAATCTTTTCTTTGTTTATTTCTGCTTTATTATTCTTTTACGCCAAAGCAAGCAACAAAGGCAGTAACTCACATGGCGTTAATGAGTGTGAAAGAATATGAGAAAAAATATTATTATAAGGAGAGAAAACAACAAAAGGACTAAAAATTAAGAAGACAGAAGATAACGATTGACATTGCATTTAGATTTTTCAAAATGAAAGTTGTTTGGAAAGTATGGAACTGGCAGAGAGTCTCACAAGCTAGAAGTGCTAAGAGAGAAACTGTCAGCATAGAACTTATGGTTATAACTAGCCATTTTAACTGTAAAATGATGAGACCTTGCTGCCAATCTAGTACTGCGCTTAAATTCACAGAGTCTAGGTACCACAGAGGAAAGTTGAACAGACCGATTACAGGAAAGTATTTACAGAAAAGTCATAGGGAAGCTACGTTATGATGGTGGGGAAGTGACTGAAACCGAGATGCTAGATCAAGACCAATAATATTGCAGATTCTTCTCTGGATTTTAGCAAGAATCTCTAATTATATAGAAGGATCATCAGACTAAATGTAGCAGAAATATTCTGAGCATGGACCAATGGTAGGCTTCTAAATATGTAAGATTGATTCAGGCGAGAAGTCTTGTCTCGCACGACACTGAAAATGAACTTTCCTAGCAGCAGACCAAGCAACTGATTCGATATTATTTTTGTACTTTTTCGTAGCGGAAAAAGTTAGCATGAGAAACCACAAGGAGCCATTCTCCTTGAGGTTAGCATTAGCCATGCTGATGGAAAGCAGAAAGAGTTCTCTCATACGATTAATAGTGAGTAGTTTGGTTTTAGAGGCGTTAAAATTAACAAACCATTCATTGTTACTGTTAGCATCGGAAAGTAGGTCATTTGTTTTTAGATCAGCTGCCAACTTAGCCTTGTCAAATCGATCGGACTTACTATTAAGACAAGAGTAAATGGTTGTTTCGTCAGTCTAGAGAAAAATTGAGAATTGGTGACATCAGGAACGTCGTTGATGAAAATTAGGAACAACGTAAGTCGATGGATAGCGCTCTTGAGAACACATGTATTAATGAAAAAAAGATCTAGAAGAGTAGCCATTCTATACATCTCTCATTTCGCGATTTGATAAGAAAGATTAAATCAGTTCAAATATTCATCCAGAAGTACCATAACTTTTCAAATTGTGAAGAAGACGAGCATACCAGATACTGTCAAATTCTTTTGGCATATCAAAAGCAACGGCTCGAGCTTCGAATACTTTGCCAAAAAGAGGTAGAAAGCTAATGAGTTAATAATTAGAAGGCTCAGGAAATTCAACTGAGTTCTAAAAGTCTGGAACTACAGAAGAGGATTTCCAACAAGCAGGAGAGCCAGAAGCAGCAATATATAGTAGGAGCATCAGACCATATGTGACATCAATAATCAAAGCATGGATAAATGGTAGACTTTTAAATATGTAAAAAACGTTCTAGAGGGAAAAAATCTCTAGCACGACACATTGAGTCATCTTTCCTTAGCAACTGATTCAATATACTTTTTCTACTTCACGTCAGTGGAAAATGTTAGTCCTAGAAGGCACAAGGAGTGAGTTACTATTAAGACAGAAGTTAATAATTTGGTCATCAGCAGAGACACCGAGTTGAAAACTGATGCCACGAGGAAATAATTGATGGAACTTAGGAACAATGTAGGTTCAAGGAAAGAGCCTTGTGAGGTACTCACATCAATGCAAACAGATCTAGAAGAGTGGCCATTTGATACAACTTTCATTATACGATTTGATAAGAAAAAAACAAATCAAATTTCGAACATTCCTCCAGAAATACCATAATCTTTCAACTTGTGAATCTATTCATTTTATGGACGTTATATATTTCTATTATTCTCTGCCTTTGGATTTATTTATCAGATTTTCTATCGTCTGTTACTACCCTTGTAATATCTCTACCGCCTTGATTTTGACGTCACCAATAAAGAGATCACACTTTGATATTTCTCTACATTTTGAAAACTATGAATTCCTTTTCCCCACAGTTAATTGTTTTTTAATATTAAGAATTCGTGAGAAGTGTAAAACGATAATAAATGGGAAATATATTTAAAGAAGAAAAAGTGAGTCCAATAGTAATAAAGATTTAACAAAATACACATCATATATATATATATATATATATATATATATATATATATGTATGTATAATGTGTATTTTGTTAAATCTTATACATATATAGGTATGTATCGACATTTTTTACTCATGAGTAAACCAAAGCTAATATAAGATCCTACTGGACGGAAAATAATTTTATATCGTTACTAAGCAATATATTGGTAATAAAGAATTAATATATGTTAGCAACTGGAAAAATATATTAAAAAAACTCACATGTGAAAACCCAATAGCAGTAACGACTTAAAATAACAACTTTATATACATCTATTTTTACGGCTTAGCTAAAATAGTATACTATCATAGCTAAATACTGTCCAGAATATGTTTTATTATGTAGAGAGTTTGATCCTCACTGAGTGCTTTATACTTGTGCAGTTTACTAGAATTATGCTAAGATATGTAAATAACTATAAATTTGCCTGCTTAATTAATCGATGATATCAATATTCCGCTCATTTTAACGATTGCATAGTGACATATAATATTTTAGCAGTAGATTGGTTGCTTGATTTTCTTTAACGGTATATCAACCTCTATGGATTATTTAATGCCGAAATCTAAATATTTTTAAAGTAAATAAATATATATAATTGTATGCTTTCAACTACAGATAAAACATATACATAAAATGTATTGCTCATTTTTCTATAAAATGCATTATTGGTATAAAATATACTATACTATATGGTATACTATAAAATTTATCGCTAGTCATTTTACTTTTTAAATGTATTGTTTGTAATTTTACTTTAATTATACATTTTTACTCTAAAAATTTATTGCAGGTAATTTTACTAAAATTTCACTACAAATATGTATTGCTGATATTTTTAGGACAACAGTGCACTGTCACACTTTCATAGTATTTTGCTGTGCTTGGTGTTCACATAGCTGGGGCCCTAACAGGTGCTACCAACCCGGGTCATAGTGGACATTGGAAAAACAGCAATTGAGAGGTGGTTCCACGCTCCTTAGAATCTTCAGTCTCTCTATCAGAGGCCTTGCTGATAAATGTAGTTTATCGTCATATCGAAGACTCGTTTATCAACAGAGAAAATAAAATGGTAATAACGTTTTTATTAACATTGACTGAGTTTAAATCGGGTAAGTAAGGACAATGTTCTCACAAATAAAATGAGTTCTGAAGAGATGCAGTTTTACTGATGAAATCTAGAATTATCATGGGCAGAGCATGTGAACAACGAGGAAGTCTTAAGAAATATAGGAACAACAAAGAAACTGATACTTGCAATCAGAAAGAGACAGTTGAAATGTTTGGGACACATGATGAGGAATGGCTATAGAATATGTAAGACTCACCTGACATAGTGAAGATTATTAGCTTGTTACAAAAGAAAGTATCGAGTGATGTCTGTAACGTACCTGTGTCAATGGATGGCAGACCAAGTACAAAGAGGGATAGTAAAAGGCTAAAATTATCAAGAGCAACAAAATGTACAGGGAGTTTTGAAAGCAGTTAGCACAAGAAGAAGAATAATAATAAGAAGAAGCTTCGGTTTTCTCTCGTCGTTGTGTTTACTGCCATTCCCAAACTCCACTGTTCCCTGCACAAGTAAATTATGTCATTCCTAGCGGCATTTAAAAAATAACTGGAAAAAGACTGTGAAAGGATGACTGAACCTTGAAATCATTTCAGGTAAACATTTTTCGCAAGGTTCGGCACACAATGTACATGTTGTTGATTTAATCCCCCCCCACAAAAAACAACTGTCAGCTACGAGGAATTGATATAAGCGTTATTTACAGTATAGTTCTATCATATGTGCAACTAATTATAACGCGCGAAAAAATATATGAGTATATTAGAATATTAGAGAAACTGTATCTTTAGATAAATAACTAAACTGTATGTTGTACATCCATTTACATATTTTTCTCATTTAATACATACACATATTTATTTTCGCAATTAAAATAACACAGACACACACATATATATGTATTTTATTTTATTTTTAAATTCTTTTTAGGTTGATATTTTTGAAAGTTTTAAAAAAATGCAATTTTGTTTTAAAACATTGTTAATGAGGGCTATTTGCTGTATAATGTCATTTCGACCTTTAGAAGGAGCAAGAAACCTTTTGTATTAAATTCGAAAAATTCAACCTCTGAACCCAATAAATATACTTTTCCATGTTTAAATATTTCTATAATTTCCTTTTTCCCTTTCACATTCAAAGCTCTGAATTACTCACTTGTCATCCATCGTTTGACCTCCGCTTCTCCAGGTCAAATCTGTCGGATCTTGACATGCAGAAGATTTCACTTTGTCATGTTTTTCTTAGGAAAGCATCTTTGATTATTAGATTATTTTTCTATCAGAAAGCAAACATTGCCTTTAGCCTGTCAATGTCACAAGATCCTACACGTTCTGTTATTACCATGGGATTCTGGTAGAGCGTTAGAGCTGAGAACATTGTTGTGTGCCTTCTTGTCATTGGATCGTAATACAAAACAGACAGTTGTCAGTTTTGGAAGCGTTTGATACAGTTAATAATTAGATTTTGGAGTTGCTGTGTGCGAACGTTATAATTGGGTCTTATTCTCGTCACGCACGAATGTTTAAGATGGGCGTTATTGATTATTTTACTAGCTGGGACATTGGAAATTCCAAGGATGTTGACACAAATCAGATTATCTATTATCTCATGCCTTTGTATTTTGTATTCCTTCACCTGTATCATCTCGTTCATGCCCTTATCCCTTCTAATTATCCAACTATGTCCATGCTTTAATTTAAACTATATATAAGTATGTTGTATATGAGAAAAATGAATACTGAATACAAGAGCGTTTTCCATAATATCCTTTTAATTTTGTTTTTGCCTATCTCTCCATAAATAATTTTAATATATGGCAATTTTTACATATTTTCCGTACCTGCTTGTCATTTAGTCACTCGTCAAATGTGTCTTTATTGGGCACGTGAGCGAGTGCTAATAAGGTTAGCATTCCAACCATGAGATCCGGGGTCGAACCCCACCATTGTCAAGGCGGTATCTTTTTGAGAATATCCCCCATATATACACACATACACACACAGCTAATATATATATATATATATATATATATATATATATATATATATATATATATATATATATATATATAAATTAAAATGTAAAATCTAAAAAAGTAAAATTTCAAAAATTTGGTCTAAAAACTAAATACATAGCGCATCACATAAGCATACCCAATGATATATATAGAGATAAACATAATAAACATAATAGTCATTCCATTAAAATGCCATTCCCGATGCTATTGAACCAAGATGGAACTGACATAAGTGACAACATGTTACAAAACGGTGTTTATGTTTTGAATCGTTTCTTATGTCTACATTTAGAAAATATCTCATTACGAAGATTCAGCAGTTCATCTTAATTCTTATCTTTGATAATAATTTTTTTCCGCCATGCACAGATCACACCGATCGCGGAAGTTATTAGGTGTTCTATCTCTTGATAAGTATCTCCATTTCAAAAGTGGGGTTAGTCCCTTATTTATATGTCAGGATGAATTGGATCGTATTTACGATTCCAATGGAATAAATTATGACCATAGAATATTAGTGTTTAAGCCTTTTATACATATATATATATATATATATATATATATATATATATATTATGGCAATTTATCCACGCACGCTTGGACTCTCCTAGCTATAAATAAGAGCTGGTACTGCCTTTTGGAGGGGGAAGTTCTAGGAGTAAGCTCTGACAGTCATACCGAACATTCTTGCTGAAACACTCTCGTTTGTATATGTTTGTATTACTGTTTCTGTTAATATATTTGTTTATTTCAATTCCTCTCTTGTGTCTTTATTTCTGGCCCAAACAAGGACACAACAGATTGGCAATGTAATCGATCCTTACTTGACATCTCGACTTCAGTCAATTTCTCACAGATGTAATGTTGCTTCCCTCTGTCTTTTCTACAAATATTTTCATGCCAACTGCTCTGACATGTTTTTTCCCTGCTGCTCGACTACATGAATTTAAGCGTGCTACTAGATTGGCGTCTAGGTCCCACCATTTTACTGTTGAAATAGTTAAATATAAGCGCCACTTCTACTCCAACAGTTTCTTTTCTAGAAATTACCACGTGCGGAAATCCCTTCTGTTTATTTGATTCCCTGATAACTATGATCTTCAAAAATTCAATCGCCATCTTCTATCTTCTTGAATCCCGTTCATCGTTTTATCTTTTTCTCAACACTCTCTCGCCAGTCTTTTCTCCCACTTTCACTCGCTTTAGCCCCCTGTGTAGAAGTGGCATTCTCGCCTAACTTTGCGTGAAATGATTAAAAAAATGACAATACCAAGCAGATATTCAGGAACAGTAAAAAAGATGTGTATATTTCTAAGAATGCTCTATAATTTTTGCTCTTTATATGTAACACTCTGGAGAAATAATGACTGCAGACGACAGCTGTATCGCGTAATTTTATATATGCAATAGAGTCCATTCTTCTCGTTGCGTTAAGATATTTTGTTTTATTCAACATGACGATTATATACGTTTCTTGCATCACGGGATGCATATTGACAAATACTGAATGAAGTTAACTGATAATTGTTCCCCTGGGTATTATACACGCAAGAAAACAACGAATATATTAGCATAAGAAACACGAAAGTTGCATATTCATAAAGGTAGACATAAACCCGCGTCATCGTTGCAGGATGTTTGTAATATTTGTGTATTTAAAGAGGAGTTATAGCAAAAACAAAAGTTCAATATGCAAATTTCTAATTGGAATAACCAAAATCAAATAAGCACAAAAATGTAAATATCTGGGAAGTGTTTTAACAGAGGACAGAAAGTGTGACACTGAATTCCGCATTGGGATAGCGACAGATACTTTATAAAATCTAAGCAAAGTATAAAGAAAGAGGGAAATCTTGTTAGTAACAAAAAGAGGAAAAGAAGAAGAAGAAGAAGAAGAAGAAGAAGAAGAAGAAGAAGAAGAAGAAGAAGAAACTGAACATGAAAAAATGTTTTAAGAAGAAGAAAAGTGATACTCACAAGACAACGAACTAGTATCAGACAACAATATTATCAAACTATACTAAAAACAGGTTTAATAGCATGGCACATAGAAAAAAGAAGAAGAAGAAGAAGAAGAAGAAGAAGAAGAAGATAATGCAATATTATCGCAGGTAAATCAGCAAGTAGTTCGTGTGAAATGAATTTATGTAAATCGTAATTGAAAATAATTGAGCATTAGTTGAAAGAAAATCGTAATGTTTTTGGTTTGAAGGAAATTTAATTGTGAAAAGTATATGGCTATTTTCGTTTTATCAAACATGAATGGGAAACCTTATGAGTGGGATTGGATCAGCGGTTTAAAAACTTTGTACACTTAAATGTATACTGGCGCAGTCGCTGATATGAACACATCACGCAATTAAGCTCTTATCTAAGTTCATCCCCACCATATATATATATATATATATATATATATATATATATATATATATATATATATATATATATATAAGGAAATCAAAGATTTATTAACCCCCACCCACAAAAAATGATTCTGGAAGATAATGTTTTATTTTAAGTCTATCACACTTTGTAATTATAGTGTTCGATATGAACAGATAAAACCGGCTGGATATCGGGTAAATAATATATATATATATATAAAATGCATATATATATTTATATTTATACACACACACACACACATACACGCAAACGCACACACATACACACACACACACACATATATATATATATATTTATTTATATAATCTGTAGAACACCCTAAATATATGATGTTACCAGGTCTGATTCAGAATTATCGAATCTCTTTGCTAAAGTACGCAGAGGGAAGGTCGCTTGGCATCGACTGACCGTGAACACTGTCACGCATGCACGTGAAATTATAACGTTCTGACACACTACAGTTGTTTATGGGAGTGCACGGAATGAAGGTGCGTACAGTGTGGTGGTCTCACCATACTACAAAAGATACATCAGTTAACATGGCTTGTGCAACAGTTTTTGGCTCAAGGACAAGATTGCCCAGTTTTAACCATCACCCTATTCCTCAGACCTCGCCCCTTAAGACCTTTTCCTCATTCCAAAAATGAAATCCCACTTGAAAGAAATAATGTTTACAAGATGTGAATGAAATCCAAGAAAATGTATCGAGGCAGCTGCCCGCTATCGCAAAAAATAATGATTGTTAAGAATTGTTACATCAATAGAAACGACGCTAGAGTGTGTCCATTCAAGTGGGAACTGCTTCGAAAGAGATTAAATACGGAATTGATATAGGTTGTAGTTTTATTTTTATAGCACCAGTCCTGATATTTTTTTATAAGGTCTCGTACAACAAATAAAATACGTTATAGAACTGCTGCTAAATAAGCAAGTAGAGTAAATGAAGAATTTCACGCGTTTATACGACGGGGTTCAAAAGAGACGGAGGAGGATTTATACGTCTTTGTTTAGTCGATAAAACAGACACCTTATGAAAATGATGCACTAATGTTCGATTGATTTGTTTTTTTAAGGCCTTTCAACCTAGTGATCGATATGCAAAGTCAGAAAATATTTTAGACTGCAAGACTATTTTTGAGATAATTATAATTTACTGCTAAAATGTCCTACTAATTAACCCATCCAGAGGTGGATTCATACTTTCCTAAGGGTATTACGAACTGTTCGTTCCAATTAATTTCACTCACAAGCGGGGGTATTATTTTTAGTCATTTTCTAAGTGCTGCACGCTGCTATCATATTCCCAAGATATTTGTATTTACTTAACCTTCCCATGAAGTCAGGTTGCGACACAAGGTAGGTTTAATGTGGGGATCCCGAGCGCGTACACCCGGTCTAGGAACAAAAATTGCCCGAGCCCCCGTTGGTTGTGTTGGTCTCGGTGCGAGCACCGATCCCTCTCTCTGGTGCAATGAGATGGCGCGACCTCGTTCAACTGTTCCCCAGCGTCGCCACCTCTCAGCATAATTTTTTTCAGTTGCGTCTCTGTCCTTTGACGGATCCGCCCCTGAGACGCAGCTGAGAGATGATAAATAGGGTGTTATAAACTACACGTGAATAATTTATATATATATATATATATATATATATATATATATATATATATATATCAAGTATGTGGTGCAGTTCAATTTTACATTACATGAATTATTCATACAAAAAACAGATATTGAATTTAATGATATAAACAGGGATCATAACATTCATCTATAGGTTCAGGGTTAATGTAATTTATTAAATTTGTTTGCGAAGATATATTCTCGCCATTTATATCATTAACTTCAATATCTGTTTTTTGTATGAATGATTCATGTAATATATATATATATATATATATATATATATATATATATATATATATATATATATGTATGTATGTATGTATGTATGTGTGTGTGTTTGTGTGTGCTCCAGTGGTTGAAATGTTCGCTTTCACACTATGAGACCTGGATATCAAATAGCGAATTTCACGATTTATCAGGGAGGTAATTTCTCGATGTTATCCCAGGGTGCGGCACTTGTGAAAAGTGCTTAAAAATATACCACTGGTTGACCCTAGTGTTGTGAATGAAATTAAGTAGACGTAATTGCTTTTAAACCGTCGATAGTTCGCTTGGCACGAAGTCACAAGTCATCGTAACCAACGACCGGAGCATACTGACATTATTCGTAACTGCTGATCATTTCGCTCCCAGAAATAATGACTAGGTTTTGATCATCAGAGTTCCAGTATTAAATACAGGTAGGTTCTGATCTAGAAATTAATAGCAGGGCATACTGCTAAATCGTATATGATAGGAGTAATGGATATCTGCTCGGACGGGAGAATCGGTGAGTCGTGTTTGAATTCTAATTGAGTTTATTACATTCATATACACTCGGAAAAGGTATGAATCCATATCTTCTCCCTCCAGTTCTAGGTAAACAGCCTTGGTTGGCGATTACTCTAGAAAAAGTAAAGACTTTGAATTCAAATCAGCCTGGAGAGGGTTGATCTCTGTCTCGCTATCTTGACCAGAAACACCATTGTACATGTGGTTCCCCTACGAACCTAATCGGTAACGAGACACGTGATCGTGATATGATATCACGGCTGGCATTTCGACATTACAACACTTACTACTAGTATACAACAACGACTACATAGTTGCATATTTTCTACAGCGAAACATAAATGTGTCGCACTATTTTTCTTAACCTACCCTGGCGTGGGTTATGAATTTGTTAAGCATGATTCAAGCATAGACTAATACACGATAACTAATTGTACGCGAAAATATATGATGTACTTTGGATGAAAATTTAATAGCAATATCTTAGGTATATGATCTAGTCTTTCATGGACGCACGATCAAGAAAACTTAAAGAATAAAGTGTTTATAAATATAATGTTGAAAATAAAGAACAAAGTTTAACTGCTTTTCTTAACACTGTCATCTTGCATTCATTTTTATAAACACGACATTTAAGATGGGCCTTTATTAAATAAATTCAAAGGCCTAATTACCAGAATTACTACGCATATAAAACAAAAACGTGCCACAATGTTTTAATCTTCTCAGGCAAGACTTTCATGTCTAACGTATCGATACTGGTGCACTTTCCTTTTAGTTTTATACGTTGAAAAGATCATTAAACTGTTAGCAACTCATTCTTCCTTTTCATTTACTTCTTTTACTTTTCTCCGAAATGTAATGCCTGTGCATATTTTAACGGTTCGTTATTTATGAATATTCCTTAGAAGTTTCGACAAGCAAGGCTTTATGCATAAACCTATAAATGATCAAAGTAATGTTTGTGTAAGCAGGAGAAATAATTGAGTTTATTTTGTATATGTATATATGTATACATACATACATACATACATACAGGCACGCACACGTGCACACATACATATCTTTGTGAGACTATTTGGACTTAAACTCACCCTTGACCTCAAATGGAACTTTTACCGACGACCCATCGCCAAAGATACAAGAAAAGTGGTTGGCTTCCTGTACCGCTCCAGTAAGTACCCGACCCCATCATGCTATCCTCTGCCTTTACAAGAGTTAAATCAGACCGAAAATGAAGTACTGGTGTCATATTTAGACACGAGCTGCTCAGGCTCACCTCCCAGTCTCTATAGAGTTCAAAATCGTCTCCCAGTCCTTTGGGTTAACGAATTATTTGCCACGCTACAATGTCACTCTCACAGGCGAGATGTGGCGGGCTCCTAGCTGCTCTGTGTCTACTACCATGGAAAGTTCCCGGGCGAACTGCATTCCTTTGTGCCGCCATGTCCATCGTTCACGGGTAGGACACGCCATGGCAATTATATTGCAGAAACTCATCCAATTCCCTCCGTATTCCATCGATGAAAAGTCAGTTTCACTCGAAAAGCTCCTACCCACGTACCACTGCTATGTGGAACCGACTCCCAAGAGGATATTTCTCTGATCACTACAATCTTAACCTGTTCAAGTCTAGGGTTAACCGTTATCTCCCCCTTCTATGCGTTTTGACTACCTTTTAACATGATCATATTTCACGAGTGATTCCCGGGATCTGGATAGGGTGAAGCATGCTGAATACATACATACATACATACATACATATATATATATATATATATATATGAAAATTTCTCAGAGTTAACCTGTAGAAAAGACAATATTTATAAATATAAATTACAATAGGAAAACTGTAGTTACTGCTGACGCGTTTCGTCCAATGTGGACTTTATCAAAGCAAAAAACGAAATGAATTTAATTAAAGAACGTAACTGTTTTTTGTTATTATTAGTTACGTTCTTTAATTAAATTCATTTCGTTTTTTGCCTTCATAAAGTCCAAATTGGACGAAACGCGTCAGCAATAACTACAGTTTTTCTATTATCATTTATATATATATATATATATATATATCGGTTTTTAACATGGCATTTACTTAGAATATGAATGAGGCCAAATATTTTGAAATGTTATGAGTTAATTATACTAAATTCTTTAAAGATTCCTTTCAGTACATTTCATCGAGTGTTTGATTCTTCTGAAACATTCGAGTCGAGCGCGCGTCTCTCACAAGAGTTCATAATCCAATTTAAAAAAGAAAATGTTGATGTTGATTACCTTATAAATCAGTATGTCTGAGAAAGACAAAAGAAGTATTATTTTATCGAGGAATGCACTGAATCAAATGATTCATGATTAAATAAACAGTTTTCGAATTTTCATATAAATGAATTTCTCGAAATCTTGACAGAGAAATCCAATTAGATTTTCTTGTGTGGAATTTCAATCCAGTTAAGAGAGCCACAATCATTTTGAATTAAAACCTTTAGAAAGCCGGCACACGAGGAAAATTAAATAAAGAAAGTAAACAGAAGTAAATAAATAAATCTTTGTAGGCTACTTTGAAATTAATTCCTTTTAAAGAGAAGTACTTTTGAGTATATAGCAAACAAAAGAACTAAAAATATTCTTACATTTTGTACGTATTGAATACAATTCTCCATTTTGACTTTAACATTTTGTACATTTACTAAATTCAATGCTGCTGTCAATCACCCCCCATCAGTAAGCATACTGCCAACTGATTTCTAAGATCAATGGTTAAAAAAGATGTTTAGCGAGTAAAGTCTATGGGCCTTAGCAAAGATCACACTTCTTTGAACATAATGGACTGGCGCAACAGAAGCACAAGCAAGTACCAAATAATACAAACCACATCACTTGAGGACTACCGACAGCAGCAACAACTCAAATGGTTAGCACATAAAATTCTAAGATAAAATAATAACATACTAAAGATACTGACATTCTATACTACTTCAAACTAAAGTTTATCAAGGAACCCCCATCAATACTTGAAAGAACTAAAACAGGACTTGAGAATACTTTTTTCCTGAAAAATTGTTTTGAAGGGAAAGATTTTATGAATTTTAGAAGAAAGCAGCACTAGCTGTTCTGTTGACGAATGCCAAATGATTCCTTGAAAGTAAACGGCTTATACCAGCATTAGCTTTGCCATTACCACAGTGTACACTGTTTTCGATAGAGTTTCGTAGTTGTCGACGAATGAATGTACTATCATTGACACCATATGATCAGTTAAATTGCCTCAGCAGGACCAGAGACAATCGCTATTGCCCCGTTGGCGTCATCAATTAGACTTATTAGCCTCACATTTCGGTAAATAGTCGATGTCATCAGTATAAAGCATCTAATGAAAACGGAAGTCACTAGTCGGTAGTAATAGTTAAATCTTCGATCATTAGTCCACATCGGGGTGTCCGATATCAACGGATGGTTAGTCTCATTATCCGATCCTTGTTTTTTTTTTTATCCTTACCAAGCACCATAGTGTCAGAGGAACGTTCTACACTGATAAAAGATTAGTCAAAATTTTAAGTCAGTTTAGTGAGTTTTCCGGGTTAAATAGCTGTTGGCCTGGGAACCGAGAGAACAAGCCATTAATGTAAACAGTTTCCAAAGAATTCATTTAATTTTGCCTACCTTCAAAAAGTCTCAAAAAACCCTACCTTTTCAATCTCCGTTTCATTAATTTTTGTTAGTAAGTTTAGTGTTCCTAACCGTACGCTTTCCTAGTAATGCTTGCCTGCTCGTGTAGCCAGCTAATTCCTATTGCAGACACTCTTCTCGGGCACATTTGTGCTTATTCAAGAACCAGAGACGTTACCATTTTTTGTAGTGCAACTATGCTGAGCGGACATTAGTTACAGGTTCTGGGAGATAACGCATAATATGGCGTGATTATCATATGAACAAAGCCGTATTTGGACAGGATGACCCGAGCCTTTGTGCTAGCATAAGAGCCGACAACTGCTGAACATTTTCATTTATCCAGCTTCACTTACAAAGCTTGGGTCAACAAAATGAGAGAGAAAGATAGGATTAAAAGATATTTAATGAACAGTATGGATAATGTTAACAATATATGAAGACATTTTTACGTTTATACATTCTTTTTATAGATACAAATATTTAAGTAAATGCTCTGTTTATAATAAACAGTATTAAATAACATTTACCGGCCTGAATGTCCGAGAAGTTTTCATAGAAAATATTCGTCCTCCGACAGGATACGGATCCGTCATATAGCCTGACGTGCTTTTACCGATTTCGCCACAGAGGATCGATCGGTTAGCAAGGTCGAATTTACTGTTTTTAAACTTCAGTCATCCATGGATCTCTCACGTACATTCATGTCTATATATATATATATATATATATATATATATATATATATATATATATATATATATATATATATGTATCTATAAATTTGGGTTATATAGAATCATAGATAAACATTGAAAGATTAAAATATTTTTTTTTCAGTAGAAAATGACAATTATTAATTTTTAATTATTATATATTATTATCCCTTACCCTCTTCTTTTTAAATGTATTTTTTTCTTTTATGCTTTTTGTACTTTATGAGTGGTTCAAATTTTCTTGAATGAAAGGAAAAAAAAATCCTTAGATATGGTAAAATTTGGTCCCGTTGATTTTCCCCCAAAGTGAAACGATTCCTAACACATTTATGGAAATAACATTTAAAAGAAAGATTTATAATTTATATACTATTCACGCAAGTTCGTTTGATTTGGTTTCTCAGCTGATATGACATGAAAGATATCTCTCAGTTAATAACTATTTCAATAACAGCTCTAAGTGATATTGAGTAAAAGTTCCTGAATCAATGCAAAGTCGAGATCGCTTGATGCATAACATGCAGGTTAATAATTTATCATTTGTTATTTCTTGACAAAGCGCATTTATACAGTAAAATAATAATTAGCAGTAAAAATAATAAAAAATAGAAGTAATCGCGAAATAACGATCGATATTATTACCGAGACTCTATATTTTTGTCTCACGGTTTCCTTGTTGATTTGAATCTTTTTCATAGAACTTCATGTTTGAGATGAAATAAGAAGATTATGCTTCCTAATTCTCGGACCGAGATGGTCAGGATTACTTATGGCGGCCTTATATTAAATCCATATGGGAGCAGCCAGCAATTTTCAATAGGACACGCAATGTCGGCAACATTAGAAGTCGACCAGATGACCTATCAGCATTTATGAATGAATTAAACATATTTTCGTTTTGGAATATCCAAATTTAGTATACTTCCGTAGTCAGACTAGTTACAATGCGAGAATGTAGACTTCCTACAAAAAATAAAAAATAAAAATAAAAATAACTCCTATGAAAATCATGTGAACTAATTTTAGTGTATAAATTCTAACTGTTGTCTCCTCTTACTTAAAAACCGTACCTCAATTCAGAACATTCTAGCGTTGGGTCTCTATATACTCGAATGTGAAATTTTAGAATCCTTTTGTTTCCAAGTGTTGAAATTGATTTTATTTTATAGGGTGTAAAGAATCTTTTTAAAAAACATATATTTCCCGTTCATTATATAGAAAACAATTATTATATCAGAATTTTTCCCCAATTGTCTCCTTACAAATGGAACAATTTTCCGTTTTTGTGGACCAAATTTAAAGACAAATGTCTCATTCTAATCATATGTGGCAGTTAAGAATAAATTTGGAGTAAACAAAGAAAAACCTAATTTTTGCACAGCAAAATGGAAAAATATTCGTCTTCTTCATGACAACGCAAAAGCCCATACTGCAGAAATGACACAAGAAAAAAAAAATTTGAACTTGAATTCTATCCACAATATTCACCTGACCTCGCAACAAGAAATTATTACCTTTTTCGATCGCTGCAAAATGTTTTCTTTGGGGAAAATTTTCTATAATGAAATCCAGATTCAAGAGTTCATCGAAAACTTTTCACATCAAAACCTATATAATTTTAAAAGTTATCGAAGAAAATTCGTGATAAGTGATAAAAGGTCAATTTAAATAATGGCGAATGTATAATTTAATAAAATGTAATTGTTCTTTAGTTTTTGAAGAATAAAATTGTTGAACCGAAGCTGAAATTATTTATAACTCAACTTAATCAGTTTTGGGCGCCATATTTTTGTAAAAAGTGCTTTGCGGTATTGAGCGCGTTGAAATAAAATATAATTTTGCAGACGAATATTAGAACTTAAGTGTGCATACCCACAGAATTATTAAAGAATACGTTCACAGAATTTATAAAGGACAAATGTCCAGAGAATTTATAAAGCACAAACGGTCCACACACCCACAAAACTTATAATGACACACTACATAAGAATGGTTATGTTTGAATATATCTTAGCATAACTGTCTGCATGTATCCACTTTCTGTTGTTTATATTTAAGCAGTCATTTCTTTCTTTTTTCTTCTTTTATCATATTTGTATTTTTTTCTGTTTCACTATGGAAAAATGAATTTTCTTACGTTTTTCTCTATACGTTATTCTTTTTAGGATTTTGGGACTTCTAAAAGATCTGGCCTAGTCAGGAATCATTCCTTATTTTTGGTACTATGTAACTTGAAGTGGGGACGGGCATTGTCAAGTAACCACCACAACTGACTTCAGATATGCAATATCGTCGTCACTGCTCATCGACCCAGTAATACGCCATGAAAATGTCCACGTCCTGGGCTTTTCAACATGGGATTATTCTTAGTTATTGATGTTACCCTAGGGAGTTTGATAGCGATTTGGTGCGTCGTATTTCTGGTTTCTTACAACCAAAAATCACCTTTAGCAAATACGTTTGTTCCTATTTGCCAATATGTATGTGTTATCTCTATAGATGTCTATGTATATATTTAAGTTATTAAACATATGTCTTATTATGAAGAATAGTAATTTTTGTATCTCTTAGATTTGTGTATTTTTTTCTAGTAAGAGAATAACTTGTGGTTGTTGCTTATTCATACTGCATTTAACCTTTCGACTCATACGAGTCATCATCAGGAGGTTCGAGTAAGAAAAGAGAAGAAAAGAATATCAAGCATTTTTTTGTCTTAAATGTGTCATTTTTTCTGGTTTGAAAGCTAAATATAATGTGGCAGAATGCACTAATTCATATATATATATATATATATATATATATGTATATTGTCATGGGTCCTTACCTATAACTACAGAATGAACTCTTCGTAACACTGTGTATACTACACCTCTCAAGAGAGAGGGTCAAATCGAGTCGAGTCGATAGTAGTTCACTCCAAACCAGACTGACAGTCATACTAACACCTTTCGCATCTTGCATTATTATTTCGTGTAATAAACCTTTGTTATCTCTACTCTTGTGGTCGTGTTGTTCTTCCTTGGTCCTAACTTGGACCATAACGCACACACACACACACACATACCCCCCACATATATATATATATATATATATATATATATATATATATATATATATATATAGATAGATAGATAGATAGATAGATAAATAGATAATTCATCTGTCATGAACGTGTAAATCATGTAATGTTCTTTTTATATACATCCAAGAGTACAGGGTCTTATACTACAGGTACTTTTTTATTAATGGGTTGTTTCTTATCCAAATGGCCCCAATAATTTTTAGTCTTTTGCAGTAGAATTTGTGGAGTATTTTAGCTTATTTCAGAGTCTATTTTTTAATTTTGGGTATTTTATACATCAACAACAGAAACATTCGCGAACCGTTATTCGCATACGAGAAAAAGATCAAAAACTAAAAGACATAAAAAAATTCTTTTTAATAAGACATTTTCAAGAGCTATTAATTAAAAAATATATATGGAATATAATTTATTGTGTGTATATTTTCCAAGTGATTGAAAGCTTCTGTTTCCTTTTTCTATATGTATGTGATTTTATACATGCACGCACACACATACAAAGATACGCACACACACACACAGGGAGTTAAAGGGTGTGAAAAAAATAAGATTTTAGTGAGGAGAAATGATATGGAAGGAAAGATAAAAGACCAGGTTTCAGGAAGACAAGATGACGACTGGTGTTACATTTAATTTTTGACGATTGTAGATGTTAGGAAAACATGAAAACTGAATGGAGTTTTATAGGCGAGAGCTGCGAGTAAAGTAACGTATATGACATACGATTGCATTTAACTAGTTTAACAATATAATGGTGAGACATAATTGCCAATGTAGTAGTACGCTTTAATTAATTCAATCGTGACACAAAAAAGTGAAGCTCATCAACAGAATTGAACATAATTGTTGAAAAGACAGAGGTATGCTATATCATGTCATGTCATGTTAAAAAGTGACTGCCGGAATTTCAGGTTAGAATCAATTACATGACAAATCCTTCTTTGAATTTTGTCAAGAATTTCTTGAGGTATGGTAGGCACATCAGACCAGATACAGCAGCAGTATTCAATGCAAGGACGAATGGTAGAGTTATAAATGTGCAAAATGGATTCTGACAGGAATAATTGTCGTGCATGATACAGCAAACATACTTTCCTAGCAATAGAACTTGCATCTGATTCAATAAAATCACTCCACACCAAGTCAGTGGAAAACGTGAGCCCAAGAAGACGTAAAGTGTTCCTCTCTTGGAGTTTTTAATCAATGCTGATGGCAGGTAGAAAAAATTCTTTGTGGTAATTATATGAAAGAAGTTTCGTTTTGGAGGCGTTAAAAGGTACAAGCCATTATTTGCCCCAGTTGACCACTGATTGGCGCTCTGTTTCGCAAGCAGTCGCCAGTTTTACTTTATCGTACATGTCACTAAGACACGAGTAAATATTTGTATTATTTGCATAAATACCTCGTTGGGAACTGATAAAACTTAATCCAAGTGTTGTCAAATATTCGTCACAATACGCCGTAGCTCTTGTGCCAGCATGGCAAAAGCTGTCGAACGCCTTTGAGATATCTAGAGTTATGGCCCGGGGTTCCCTGTTCTTATTTAAAGCTTAATAGACAAATTCAGTGATAACAGTCAACACATCAGAGGTTGACCTAGAAAAACGGAACCTATATTGCTTACCTGAAAGGAAGTCGTGTGAAGTAAGATGCTTAACCAATTCTGCATTGATTGGAGCGTTTAGTAATTTGCCAAAAAGATGTAAGAGACGAATACGGAGATAATTTGAGGAGTCAGAATCATACTAGAGTTCTTAAAGACAGAAAATACAGAGGAGGACTTTCAACCAGCCGGAAAAGCAAGAAACAGCGTGGAAGTTTGAGTTTTGAGAAAACGGAGCTTTATTTCACGTGTATATTTATTTAAGACTATATCAGGGACACCGTCGAATTCGCAAGCCTTGTGGTGATCTATCTTAGAGATTATAGCAGAAAATATGAACGGAATTATGTGTATATCAGTCAGTAGAGGTTCTTGTTCTAAGTAGAAAATGAGTTAAAGATATTCAAGATGAATCGAGAATGGAATTTGAAGAGAATTACCGAGCAAAGCACCATGCTTTATCAGCAGTTGATAATAGCATTTCAAATTGAATGAAGAGAGGAGGGACTGAATATTTTCTCTTGTTCAGTACGCTCTTATAGAGCAGCCAGTAATCTGTAGAACCGAATTTTTGTGAGGGTATACGGTGGTTCATTTCATCAGAGAATAGTCACACTGCCGTCTTGAGGACACGCTTACATTCATTACCAGCAGTGACAAAGTGACGTCTGTTACAATCGGACTGGTATATCAGGAAGAAGTTATCCCTGTTGGCTATAACGGCTGAACAGACAGGAGATATCCAAGGAAATACATTTAGACATTTGTTTTAGATCCCATTAGATAAGTGTTGAGAGGTTCTCCCCTTTTTACACAAATGAACTCACCCAGTATATACATATACTACGGCTACGTGAAGACCCGAGAGCAAGACCGAGGAGTCGAGTCGAGTCCAGAGTGACAGAGTAAAAGGTTGTAAGTAACCGGAAGAGTGAGGGTGAGGTAACAGCATAGTAGGAGTCACAGTGAGCAAGCACGTAGACTCAGTAAGAAGTCATACACCGAAGTCATGTATATATATTTTGCTACTAACCCGTATTCCTGGAACTACTAACCTGCATTACCAGTTTGTATTATTACGTTAATACATTATTTTCATATATTCATTCCTGGCGTTTGTTATTTATTTGTACCGGATTTCAATCCGGAATCCACAACAATAAGATATCGCCAGACGAAGATATGCGGCTATATCGTTCGACCTACAAACCTAGAGCATTGGCAACTGCAAATGTCGGCTGTCTGAACCGACTGGCCTGTAGAGTAAATATCAGAAACTATTACTTGATTTTAATACTATCTTGAGGCCCCGTAAAGCTCACTTTTTTTTCTAGAGGATCTCTGTCCCCCTCTTTTTTTCTCATGAGACACAGGATTTTTTCATCTCTTGCAGAATGTTGTAGCACCGACATTGGGAATCCCAGGTCTAAAGGAATAAGAAATTCCTTCGATATTCGGATCGCTCTGTATGAGTATGTACTTCTATTTACCATATATGTTTAATATTAAAATTAAAAAAAAAATATCTGTGTGTATATGTGCGATTTTATTTTTATACTTACGTTTCTTTGTGTTTTTCCATATAACTTATGTTTGTGTATGTGAGTAGGGTTGGGTGTACCCATATTTATCTGTGTGCGCATAACCCTGTGTCTTTTTTATGTGTGTATGTGCTTGTGCATATCCGTGAATATTTCTATATGTGTGAGAACAGAAGTTTTTCACGACTTATCTCTACGCATTGTGAACGATATTGTGTATGTCTTTGTTAGTTGGGATGTGTGCGTCTGAGTGAGTTATATGCACAGCATTGAATAAAGGTGGTCTAACATAACAGACAATTCGTATCCGACTTAATTTATTACCAAATGCCTCCGCGAGGTTGCGTGCTCTTTTGATTAAATCTCTTTCAAATCAAAAGAAGAAAATGCAATACTACAAAGAGGTTTCTTGGGATAAACGCGAAGTTCGATCTTGGAAAAGAGCAAAGTTCTTTTATAGATTTTTCCATCGGAGAATATCTGTAATTATCAATCACGTAATATTTCGTTCGATCTTCTACTGCTGATTAATGTTTATATCTAAGATCCTAAACCAAAAGATGGAACGTTTGAGTTCAAACATGTCAACACGAAAGAAATAAAAACCAGATATAATTATTGGATGAGTTGTTGTTTTTTTTCACATAAATTGTGTTGTTACGGATACGAATCCAGTCATGCAATTACGAATATTTTTCTATCAAGTTTAATTAGTTTAGCATTGAATATAAGATTTTGCCAACTCATGATACATCTGACTGAAAGAGAGGGGAAAATCACGTGATTTGTTAAGAACCGCCATCCACAGAATTAATAAAGAACACAAAGCCATAGAATTTTAAAGAGCACACATCAACAAAATTATTAAGGAAAATACGCCTACATCTTTTTAAAAAGCGCCCACGGTCACACGCAAAAAAATTTATAATTTGCCCATGGTCATAAAGTTTATAAAGAACGCAAGTCCATAGAATTTCTAAAGAGCAATTAGTAAAGAACACGCAGAAGCAGAATTTATAAAATATATGTAACCACAGACTTTATAACGGACACACGTTCAGAGAATTTATAATGTGAGCTTGCTTATAGATATTTATATAAAGAAATCGACCACTGAGTTTATAAAAACAAAAAACGACCATAGTCTATGAAGCATTTATGCTTGTGCAACAATACAATTTCTCAAACATCGTTAGGAGATAGATTCTGTTTACGTTTAAATCAGTTTAATGACCAGGTTTTCTTAGGAATCTTGTATCCAACCAGTCTTTGAGTAAATAAAATGACTAGCATTTGACTGTTTCCAGGTCGCCTTTGAATTGGCAAACATAAAATTTGGTTAGTGATTTTATATAGCGGTAAAAGTAGAGTCCTTTGAAAAACTGGCCATCTAAAAGCTGACTGGGTGGTCCCCTTTTCCGGTTGGTTGAACACAAGTGGGTCTATCAGCCAGTATCCATGTACAGACTTTTCAGTGAAAGAACCGGCAATAAGTCAGTCAGTGAAACAGACATCAGGTAGTGAGACGATCAGGCAGTGCTCATGTAGGGGTCTGTTTTCCGTGACAAGACTATAATTGAGTTATCTTATTTGTCGCTACTTCCGAACCAGTGTCTTGAAAAGCATTTGTTGTTATTCTTTGTTGATATCAGTCACGGCCCTTATATTGAAACAAACCTTTGAACACAGGGAAAGACGAAGTGTATTCGCATACAGCCGGCATTGGATGTCATCATAGCTGTACAGTGACGTACAGAAACGCTTAATCATAATTGGTGCCATGACCAGGGTTAGTAACCACGGAACCACCGCGTACGGAAATAAGGGAAAAAAGTAAAACTGAAAAAAAGGAAAGAAGAAGGAAACAATGTGGAATTGGAGAAGAAAAAAGAAGAAAAAAAACAAACTGTTGGAAAGCTAATAATTTTAACAGGAACGAAAATAGGAAACACAACGTAGTAGTGGGGGGGGGAGGAAGAAAGGAAAGAAGAAGGAAACAATGTGGAATTGGAGAAGAAAAAAGAAGAAAAAAAAACAAACTGTTGGAAAGCTAATAATTTTAACAGGAACGAAAATAGGAAACACAACGTAGTAGTGGGGGGAGGAAGAAAAGGAAAGAAGAAGGAAAACAATGTGGAATTGGAAGAAAAAAAAAGAAGAAAAAAACAAACTGTTGGAAAGCTAATAATTTTTAACAGGAACGAAAATAGGAAACACAACGTAGTAGTGGGGGGGGAAGAGGAAGAAAAGGAAAAGAAGGAAACAATGTGGAATTGGAGAAAAAAAAGAAGAAAAAAAACAAACTGTTGGAAAGCTAATAATTTTAACAGGAACGAAAATAGGAAACACAACGTAGTAGTGGGGGGAGGAAAGAAAAGGAAAGAAGAAAAAGGAAAAAAAAAATGTGGAATTGGAGAAAAAAAAAAAAAAAAAAAAAGAAAAGCAAACTGTTGGAAAAAGCTAATAATTTTAACAGGAACGAAAATAGGAAACACAACGTAGTAGTGGGGGGGAGGAAGAAAGGAAAGAAAAGAAACAATGTGGAATTGAGAAGAAAAAGAAGAAAAAAAACAAACTGTTGGAAAGCTAATAATTTTAACAGGAACGAAAATAGGAAACACAACGTAGTAGTGGGGGGAGGAAGAAAGGAAAGAAGAAGGAAACAATGTGGAATTGAGAAGAAAAAGAAGAAAAAAACAAACTGTTGGAAAGCTAATAATTTTAACAGGAACGAAAATAGGAAACACAACGTAGTAAGGAAAAAGGAAAAAAGAAGAAGGAAACAATGTGGAATTGGAGAAGAAAAAGAAGAAAAAAAAAAAAACTGTTGGAAAGCTAATAATTTTAACAGGAACGAAAATAGGAAACACAACGTAGTAGTGGGGGGGGAGAAGAAAAGGAAAGAAGAAGGAAAACAATGTGGAATTGGAGAAGAAAAAAAAGAAGAAAAAAAAAACAAACTGTTGAAAGCTAATAATTTTAACAGGAACGAAAATAGGAAACACAACGTAGTAGTGGAAAGGGGAAAGAAGAAGGAAACAATGGGAATTGGAGAAGAAAAGAAAAAAACAATGTTGGAAAGCTAATAATTGGAACGAAAATAGGAAACACAACGTAGTAGTGGGGGGAAAGGAAAAAAGGAACGGGAGAAGAAAAGGAAAATGTTTGGAAAGCTAAAAAAAGAAAAAAAAACAAACTGAACGAAAATAGGAAAACAACGTAGTAGTGGGGGGGGGAAAAAAGGAAAGAAGAAGGAAACAATGTGGAATTGGAGAAGAAAAAAAGAAAAAAAAAACTGTTGGAAAGCTAATAATTTTAACAGGAACGAAAATAGGAAACACAACGTAGTAGTGGGGGGGGGAGGAAGAAAGGAAAGAAGAAGGAAACAATGTGGAATTGGAGAAGAAAAAAGAAGAAAAAAAAACAAACTGTTGGAAAGCTAATAATTTTAACAGGAACGAAAATAGGAAACACAACGTAGTAGTGGGGGGAGGAAGAAAGGAAAGAAGAAGGAAACAATGTGGAATTGGAGAAGAAAAAAGAAGAAAAAAAACAAACTGTTGGAAAGCTAATAATTTTAACAGGAACGAAAATAGGAAACACAACGTAGTAGTGGGGGGGGGAAGAAAGGAAAGAAGAAGGAAACAATGTGGAATTGGAGAAGAAAAAAAGAAGAAAAAAAAAACTGTTGGAAAGCTAATAATTTTAACAGGAACGAAAATAGGAAAAAAAAGTAGAAGGAAACAATGGGGGAGGAAGAAAGGAAAGAAGAAGGAAACAATGTGGAAAGAAGGAAACAATGAAGAAAAAAACAAACTGTTGGAAAGCTAATAATTTTAACAGGAACGAAAATAGGAAACACAACGTAGTAGTGGGGGGGGGGAGGAAGAAAGGAAAGAAGAAGGTGGAATTGGAAAGAAAAAAAAAAAAAACAAAAACTGTTGGAAAGCTTGGAACGAAAATAGGAAACACAACGTAGAAAGAAAAAAGAAAAGGAAACAATGTGAATTGGAAAGAAAAAAAGAAAAAAAACAAACTGTTGGAAAGCTAATAATTTAACAGGAACGAAAATAGGAAACACAACGTAGTAGTGGGGGGGGAAGAAAGAAAGGAAAGAAGAAGGAAACAATGTGGAATTGGAGAAGAAAAAGAAGAAAAAAAACAAACTGTTGGAAAGCTAATAATTTTAACAGGAACGAAAATAGGAAACACAACGTAGTAGTGGGGGGGAGGAAGAAAGGAAAGAAACAATGTGGAAACAAAAAGAAAAAAAAACAAACTGTTGGGAATTGGAAAAGAAAAGAAAGAAAAAAAACAAACGTTGGAGAAGTAAAAAAGAAAAAAACAAACTTTTGGGGAACGAAAATAGGAAACACAACAGTAGGGGGGGGAGGAAGAAAGGAAAGGAAAGAAATTGAAGGAAGAAAAAAAAATTGAGAAGAAAAAAAAAAAAAAAAAACTGTTGGAAAGAAAAAACAAACTGTTGGAAAGCTAATAATTTTAACAGGAACGAAAATAGGAAACACAACGTAGTAGTGGGGGGGAAGGGAAAGAAGGAAAAAAAAAACAATGTGGAATTAATAATTTTAACAGGAACGAAAATTACACAACGAAAAAAGAAAAAAAAAAAACAAACTGTTGGAAAGAAAAAAAACAGGAACGAAAAAAAACAAACTGTAGGGGGGGGAGGAAAAAGGAAAGAAGAAGGAAACAATGTGAATTGGAGAAGAAAAAAAGAAAAAAAACAAACTGTTGGAAAGCTAATAATTTTAACAGGAACGAAAATAGGAAACACAATGTAGGAAAAAAGGAAAGAAGAAGGGAAAACAATGTGGAATTGGAGAAGAAAAAGAAAAAAAAAAACAAACTGTTGGAAAGCTAATAATTTTAACAGGAACGAAAATAGGAAACACAACGTAGTAGTGGGGGGAGGAAGAAAGGAAAGAAGAAGGAAAACAATTGGAGAAGAAAAAAGAAAAACAAACTGTTGGAAAGCTAATAATTTTAATAGGAAAAAACAAACTGTTGGAAAGCTAATAATTTTTAAGAAGGAAAGAAAAAAAAAAAAAAAGAAAAAACAAACGTAGTAGTGGGGGGGGGAGGAAGGAAAGAAGAAAGGAAGAATTGGAAAGGAAGAAAAAAACAAACTGTTGGAAAAGCAATGTGGAAACACAACGTATTGGGGGGGAGGAAGAAAAAAGAAGAAGGAAAAAAAAGAAAAAAAAAGAAAAAAAAAAAAAACTGTTGGAAAGCTAATAATTTTAACAGGAACGAAAATAGGAAACACAACGTAGTAGTGGGGGGGAAGAAAGAAAAGAAGAAGGAAACAATGAATTGGAGAAGAAAAAGAAAAAAAAACAAACTGTTGGAAAGCTAATAATTTTAACAGGAACGAAAATAGGAAACACAACGTAGTAGTGGGGGGGGGGAGGAAGAAAGGAAAGAAGAAGGAAACAATGTGGAATTGGAGAAGAAAAAAGAAGAAAAAAACAAACTGTTGGAAGAAAAAGGAACGAAAATAAAACACAACGTAGTAGTGGGGGGGGGAAGAAAGGAAAGAAGAAGGGAAACAATGTGAATTGGAAGAAAAAAGAAGAAAAACAAACACAACGTAGAAAGAAAATAATTTTAAAGAAAAAAGGAAAAAAAATGGAAACACAAAACGTAGAAACAATGTGGAATTGGAGAAGAAAAAAAGAAGAAAAAAAACAAACTGTTGGAAAGCTAATAATTTTAACAGGAACGAAAATAGGAAACACAACGTAGTAGTGGGGGGGAAGAAAGGAAAGAAGAAGGAAACAATGTGGAATTGGAGAAGAAAAAAGAAGAAAAAAACAAACTGTTGGAAAGCTAATACCTTTTAACAGAACGAAAATAGGAAACACAACGTAGTAGGGGGGAGGAAGAAAAGAAGAAGGAAACAAAAAAAGAAGAAAAAACAAATGGAACGAAAATAGGAAACACAACGTAGTTGGGGGGGGAGGAAGAAAGGAAAAGAAGAAGGAAACAATGTGGAATTGGAGAAGAAAAAAGAAGAAAAAAAAACAAACTGTTGGAAAGCTAATAATTTTAACAGGAACGAAAATAGGAAACACAACGTAGTAGTGGGGGGGGGAGGAAGAAAGGAAAGAAGAAGGAAACAATGTGGAATTGGAGAAGAAAAAGAAAAAAAAAAAAAAAACTGTTGGAAAGAAAAACAGGAAAAAAAACAAACTGTTGGGGGAGGAGAATTGGAGAAGAAAAAGAAGAAAAAAAAACAAACTGTTGGAAAGCTAACAGGAACGAAAATAGGAAACACAACGTAGTAGTGGGGGAAGAAAGAAAAGGAAACAATGTGGAATTGAGAAGAAAAAGAAGAAAAAAAAACAAACTGTTGAAAGCTAATAGGAAAACAGGAACGAAAATAAGACCTGACAACGTAGTAGTGGGGAGGAAGAAAGGAAAGAAGAAGGAAACAATGTGGAATTGGAGAAAAAAAAAAAAAAAAAAAACTGTTGGAAAGCTAATAATTTTAACAGGAACGAAAATAGGAAACACAACGTAGTAGTGGGGGGGGGAGGAAAGGAAGAAAAAAAAACAAACTGGAATTGGAGAAGAAAAAAAAGAAAAAAAAAAAGGAAACTGTAATAATTTTAACAGGAACGAAAATAGGAAAAAAGAAGAAAAAAACAAACTGTTGGAAAAAAAGCAAACTGTTGGAAAGCTAATAATTTTAACAGGAACGAAAATAGGAAACACAACGTAGTAGTTGGGGGGAGGAAGAAAAAACAAACTATTGAAAGAAGAAGGAAACAATGAAAATAGGAAACAATGTTGGAGAAAAGAAAAAAAGAAAACAATGAAAAAAAAAAAGAAGAAAAAAACAAACTGTTGGAAAGCTAATAATTTTAACAGGAACGAAAATAGGAAACACAACGTAGTAGTAATTGGGGGAGGAAGAAAGGAAAGAAGAAGGAAACAATGTGGAATTGGAAGAAAAAAAGAAAAAAAAACAAACTGTTAATTTTAACAGAACGAAAATAGGAAACACAACGTAATAAAGAAAGGAAAGAAGAAGGAAACAATTTTGGAGAAGAAAAAGAAGAAAAAAAACAAAAAAGCTAATAATTTTAACAGGAAAGTAGTGGGGGGAAGAAAGAAAGAAGAAGGAAAAAATGTGGAATTGGAGAAGAAAAAAGAAGAAAAAACAAACTGTTGGAAAGCTAATAATTTTAACAGGAACGAAAATAGGAAACACAACGTAGTAGTGGGGGGAGGAAGAAAGGAAAGAAGAAAACAAATGGAAAGAAGAAAAAAGAAGAAAAAAAAACAAACTGTTGGAATTGGAGAAAATAGAAAAAACGTAAGAAAAAAAAAAAACAAACTGTTGGAAAGCTAATAATTTTAACAGGAACGAAAATAGGAAACACAACGTAGTAGTGGGGGGGGAAGAAGAAAGGAAAGAATTGGAAAGAAAAAACAAACTGTTGGGAACGAAAATAGAAACACAACGTGTAATTAAGGGAGGAAGAAAAAAAAAACAATGTGGAATTGAGAAGAAAAAAAAAAAACAAACTGTTGAAAGCTAATAATTTTAACAGGAACGAAAAACAACGTAGGAAAAAACAAATGGAATTGAGTAAAAGAAGAAAAAAACGGAAACAAGTAGTTGGAAAGCTAATAAATTTAATGGGGGTAGTGGGGGGAGGAAGAAAGGAAAGAAGAAAGAAGAAGAAAAAAAACAAATGTTGGAAAGCTAATAATTAAGAGGAATTGTAGAAGAAAGAAGAAGAAAGAAGAAAAAAACAAACTGTTGGAAAAGCTAATAATTTTAACAGGAACGAAAATAGGGAAACACAACGTAGTAGGGGGGAGGAAGAAAGGAAAGAAGAAGGAAACAATGTAATTGAGAAGAAAAGAAAAAAAACAAACTGTTGAAAGAAATTTTAACAGGAATGTAGGAAAACAACGTAATAGTGGGGGGGGAGGAAGAAAGAAAAGAAGGGAAACAAATGGAATTGGAAAGAAAAAAAGTTGGAAAGAAAAAAAAACAAAATAGGAAACTGTTAGAAAGAAAGGAAAGAAGAAGGAAACAATGTGGAATTGGAGATTTTAACAGGAACGAAAATAAAAAACAAAAAATAATTTTAACAGGAACAGAAATAGGTAAAGGGGAACGAAGAAGAAACAATGTGGAATTGAGGAAAGCTAATAAAAAAACACAAGAAGTGGGGGAAACAATGAAGGAAACAATGAAATTGAAAAGAAAAAAGAAGAAAAAAACAAACTGTTGGAAAGCTAATAATTTTAACAGGAACGAAAATAGGAAACACAACGTAGTAGGGGGGAGGAAGAAAGGAAAGAAGAAGGAAACAATGTGGAAAGCTTGGAGAAAATAGAAAAAAGAAGAAAAAAGGGAAAGAAGAAGGAAACAAACAAACTGTTGGAAAGCTAATAATTTAACAGGAACGAAAATAGAAAAAGAAAAAAGAAGAAGGAAACAATAATTGGAGGAAAAAAGAAGAAAAAAACAAACTGTTGGAAAGCTAATAATTTTAACAGGGAACGAAAATAGGAAACTGGAATGTGGAATTGGAAGAAAAAAGAAAAAAAAACAAACTGTTGGAAAGCTAATAATTTTAACAGGAACGAAAATAGGAAACACAACGTAGTAGTGGGAAGAAAGGAAAAGAAGAAGGAAAAAAATGTGGAAAGAAAAAAAAAAAACTGTTGAAAGAATAATTTTAACAGAACGAAAATAGGGAAACACAACGAAAATTAGGAGGAAGAAAGGAAAGAAGAAAAAGAAAAACAATGTGGAATTGGAGAAGAAAAAAGAAAGAAAAAAACAAACTGTGTAATAATTTTAACAGGAACGAAAATAGGAAACACAACGTAGTTGGAAAGAAGAAAAAAAAGAAAAAAAAAAAAAAAAAAACAAACTGTTGGAAAGCTAAAGAAAAAAGAAAAAAAAAAACTAATTTTAACAGGAACGAAAATAGGAAACACAACGTAGTAGTGGGGGGAGGAAGAAAGGAAAGAAGAAGGAAACAATGTGGAATTGGAGAAGAAAAAAAGAAAAAAAAAACAAACTGTTGGAAAGCTAATAATTTTAACAGGAACGAAAAATAGGAAACAAGAACGTAGTAGTGGGGAAAAAAGAAGAGAAAGAAAAAGGAAGAAAATAGGAAACAATGTGGGAGGAAGAAAGAAAAAAAACAAACTGTTGGAAAGCTAATAATTTTAACAGGAACGAAAATAGGAAACACAACAACAGTAGGGGGGGGAAGAAAGGAAAGAAGAAGGAAACAATGTGGGAATTGAGAAGAAAAAGAAGAAAAAAAACAAACTGTTGGAAAGCTAATAAAATTTTAAAAAAAAAAAGGAAACAAACGTGTAGTGGGGGGAAAGAAAAAAGAAGAAGGAAACAATGTGGAATTGGAAAAAAAAAAAAAAAAACAAACTGTTGAAAGCTAATAATTTTAAAAACGAAAATAGGAAACACAACGTAGTAGTGGGGGGAGGAAGAAAGGAAAGAAGAAGGAAAAAACAATGTGGAATTGGAGAAGAAAAAATCAGAAAAAAAAAACAAACTGTTGGAAAGGGAGGAAGCTAATAATTTTAACAGAAAAATAGGAAACACAACGTAAAGGAAGAAAGGAAGAAGAAGGAAACAATGTGGAATTGGAAAAAAGAAAAAAAAAAAAACAAACTGTTGGAAAGCTAAAATTTTAACAGGGAACGAAAAAAGTAGTTGGGGGGGAAAGAAAATGGAATTGAAAGAAAAAAGGAAAAAACAATGTGGAATTGGAGAAAGAAAAAAAAAAAAAACAAACTGTTGGAAAAAGCTAATAATTTTAACAGGAACGAAAATAGGAAACACAAAGCTTAACGTAGTAGTGGGGGGAGGAAGAAAGGGAAAGAAGAAGGAAACAATGTGGAATTGGAGAAGAAAAAAGAAAAAAAAAACAAACTGTTGGAAAGCTATAATTTTAACAAACGAAAATAGGAAACACAACGTAGTTGGAATTGGAGAAGAAAAAAAAAAAAAAAACAAACTGTTGGAAAGCTAATAATTTTATTAACGAAAATAAAACACAACGTAGTAGTGGGGGGAGGAAGAAAAGGAAAGAAGAAGGAAACAATGTGGAATTGGAGAAAAAGAAGGAAAAAAAACAAACTGTTGGAAAGCTAATAATTTTAACAGGAACGAAAATAGGAAACACAACGTAGTAAGTGGGAAAAAAGAAGAAAAAACAATGTGGAATTGGAGAAGAAAAAAAAAAAAAACAAACTGTTGGAAAGCTAATAATTTTAACAGGAACGAAAATAGAAACACAACGTAGTAGTGGGGGGAGAAAGGAAAGAAGAAGGGAAATTTTGGAGAAGAAAAAGAAGAAAAAAAAACAAACTGTTGGAAAGCTAATAATTTTAACAAGAACGAAAATAGGAAACACAACGTAGTAGTGGGGGGGAGGAAAAAAGAAAAGAAGAAGGAAACAATGTGGAATTGAGAAGAAAAAAAGAAAAAAAACAAACTGTTGGAAAGCAATTTTAACCGAAAATAAAGGGAAACAAAGAAAGGAAAGAAGGCTGGAAACAATGTGGAATTGATGTTGGAAAGCTAATAATTTTAACAAGAACGAAAATAGGAAACACAACGTAGTAGTAATGTGGGAATTGGAGAAGAAAAAAAGAAAAAAAACAAACTGTTGGAAAGCTAATAATTTTTTTTAACAGGAACGAAAATAGGAAACACAACGTAAGAAAGAAAAGAAAGAAGAAAAACAATGTGGAATTGAGAAGAAAAAAGAAAAAAAACAAACTTTGGAAAGCTAATAATTTTAACAGGAACGAAAATAGGAAACACAACGTAAAAGTGGGGGAGGAAGAAAGGAAAGAAAGAAGGAAACAATTATTGAGAAAAAAAAAAAAAAAAACAAACTGTTGGAAAGCTAATAATTTTAACAGAACGAAAATAGGAAACAAGTAATTTTGGAGAAGAAAAAAAAGAAAAACAAACTGTTGGAAATAATTTTAACAGGAACGAAAATAGGAAACACAACGTAGTAGTGGGGGGAAAGAAAGGAAAGAAGAAGGAAACAATGTGAATTGGAAAAAAAAAAAAGAAGAAAAAAACAAACTGTTGGAAAGAAAAAATTTTAACAGGAACGAAAATAGGAAACACAACGTAGTAGTGGGGGGAGGAAGAAAGGAAAGAAGAAGGAAACAATGTGGAATTGGAGAAGAAAAAAAAAAAAAAAAAACTGTTGGAAAGAAATAATTTTAACAGGAACGAAAATGAAACGTAGTAGTGGGGGGAGGAAGAAAGGAAAGAAGAAGGAAAAGAAGAAAAAAAAGAAAAAAAAAACAAACTGTTGGAAAGCTAATAAACAGGAACGAAAATAGGAAACACAACGATGTGGAATTGGAAAAAAAAAAAAAAAAACAAACTATTTGGAAGCTAATAATTTTAACAGGAACGAAAATAAAACACAGGAAGAAAGGAAGAAGAAAGGAAACAATGTGGAATTGGAGAAAAAAAAAGAAAAAAAAACAAACTGTTGGAAAGCTAATAATTTTAACAGAACGAAAAATAGGAAACACAACGTAGTAGTGACAATGTGGAATTGAGAAGAAAAAGAAGAAAAAAACAAACTGTTGGAAAGCTAATAATTTTAACAGGAACGAAAATAGGAAACACAACGTAGTAGTGGGGGAGGAAGAAAGGAAAGAAGAAGGAAACAATGTGGAATTGGAAAAAAAAAGAAGAAAAAAAACAAACTGTTGAAAGCTAATAATTTTAACAGGAACGAAAATAGGAAACACAACGTAGTAGTATAAAAAAAGAAAAAAGAAAAAACAATGGGACAAACTGTTGGAAAGCTAATAATTTTAACAGGAACGAAAATAGGAAACACAACGTAGTAGTTTTTGTGGAATTGGAAAAAACTGTTGGAAAAGCTAATAATTTTAACAGGAACGAAAATAAAACACAACGTAGTAGTGGGGGGGGAGGAAGAAAGGAAAGAAAAAAAACAAACTGAAAGGAAACAAAAAGTGGAATTGAGAAGAAAAAAGAAGAAAAAAAAAAGAAAAAAACAAACTGTTGGAAAGCTAATAATTTTAACAGGAACGAAAATAGGAAACACAACGTAGTTGGGGGAGGAAGAAAGGAAAAGAAGGAAACAATGTGGAATTGGAGAAGAAAAAAAGAAAAAAAAAAAACAAACTGTTGGAAAGCTAATAATTTTAACAGGAACGAAAATAGGAAAAACAACGTAGTAGTGGGGGGGGGAAGGAAGAAAAGAAGAAGGAAAACAATGTGGAATTGGAGAAGAAAAAAAAGAAAAAAAACAAACTGTTGGAAAGCTAATAATTTTAACAGGAACGAAAATAGGAAAACAACGTAGTAGTGGGGGGGAGGAAGAAAGGAAAGAAGGAAACAATGTGGAATTGGAGAAGAAAAAAAGAAAAAAAAACAAACTGTTGGAAAAAACAGGAACGAAAATAGGAAACACAACGTAGTAGTGGGGGGGGGAGGAAGAAAGGAAAGAACTGTTGAAAAACAAAATACGTAGAAAAAGATAAATTTCATTAAAAAAAAAACAACGTGAAAAGAAAGAAAAGCATGAAAAAAAAGGAGAACTTTAAAAAAAGATGCCAATGGTGTATATTCGCTTATAACAGAACTTGGATGTCACCATGGCTTTGTGTAGTGATGTGTAGAAATGCATCATCACACTTGCAGCAGTTATAAAGAACAAATATTCAAGAGATTAAAATGATTATATTGCTACAGAATCTTAATTTACACATGTCCACTGATTTATTAAAATTTATTTTAATTTATAAAGAGTACATAGACTCTGAATTAATAAAAAGCAGATAGAGAATTTTGAAGAACACAGGACCACAGAAATTACAACAAAACAAACGGTTAAACTATTTATAACTCTCAAAATTTCAAAGAATTTATAAAGAAAACACGTCCACGGAATTTATAAAAAGCAGACAGTCCGGAATGTTTTTTTTATGTTAAACATTTCCTCATATTTTAAAATGAGACCAGACTACAAAAATTATAAAGGACACACGGCCAGAGTCATTCTAATGCGTACGAAGACAATAGATATATGAAGTGCATATGGTAACAAAATTCATAAGGAAACAGCTTGAATATTTATAAAGCAAAACCTGCCAGAGAATTTTTAAGAAGGTGACAGTCACGAATTTATGAATCCTGCATGGCTACAAAATTTATAATGCTCATACGGTTAGGGAATTTGTAAAAAAAAAAAGTAGACGGAAAGAATATTTTTAACGAACATAAAGCCATAGAATTCTTAAAGAAAAGAAATATGGCGGATGAATTGATAAAGAACACACGACCAAAGAATCTATGAAAAACTAGCAGCAATTGATTTTATAAAGATCACACGGTCGATGAAATTAAAAAGACCGTCACATAATTTATAAAGGATCAAATAACACAGAATTTATATCGTTCCCACGGCAATCAAATTTAAAGGAACACATGGCCAGATTATTCATCATACACAAAGGGTAACAAAATTTATAAAATGTGTCCGGTCACAGTAAAAGTAAAGAGCACACAGGAAAAGTTTTTTTTACAGTGATGTTCTTCCTATACAAGGCCTGTGAGTCATTCCAGGTAGAAGGTTACAGAATTTGCACGTATTTTGTATCGTATATGCAGATATGTGGGGAAGATAATGGTTAAGCCTCGACTTGAGCCGGTTAATATTGTAGTGGTCGTGAGAAAATCCTCTTGAGAGTAGCTTCCACAGATCCCTGGTTCGCTGGAAAAAGCTGGTCGAATGGGAATTACTTCTCAACAATGTGATACGGAGAGAATGAGGGTAGAATGGGGCTAGAACTGGGGTAGTTAAGGAGTGTTGTTTGTCTGAGCAGTTTCCATGGAAGTAGTGATAGTTTGCGAGATTTCGTCTTTGAGAGAAGCGGTTTAATGGTGGCAAATAATTTGTCAGCCACAAATACGCGGGGACGCTTTTATACTCTATCGCGACTGGAAAGTTATGTCTGAGCAGCTCCTGTCCAAATATGACAGGAGTACTCCATTTTAGGCCTGATCTGGCTTTTGTACAGGTAGAGGATAGCAAGAGGAGTTAGAGAATTACCGGAGCGGTACAGAGAATCGACCGTTTTTTTTCTGCATCTTTAATGATGGATCATATGTACGAGTTCTACTTGATCTCTGGAATGAGTTTAAGGTTCAATAGGAGATCAAGTCATAGGATCTCTCTGAGGGAACATCCATTCATCTTGACTGGTTCAAGTGTTGGATCCCATCGGCGATGATGGAATATAAATAGTTTGGTTTGTAAAATGCAAAATCTTACAATATCTTTTTTTAAATCGGTAGCTACCACAAATTTATCTAAATTTACACATGCTGTCGGATTATTTATAAAGCAAAAACAGCCACAAAATGTGTAAAACACACAGGACCGCTGTGTTATTAAAATATACACTGCAACTTTTATATAAATATTCATGTCAACAGAATTTACAATGAACACATAATTAAATAATTTGCTAAATGTACACAGAAACAGAAATTATAAATCGCGCACGACCAGATTATTTATTAAAACTTTCTGCAATCATACAAAAATTATATCAGTAAACAAAAGTGATTATTTTTTCATAAAAATTAGAAATCTTTTTTTTTTATTAGTGGCTTGGGAATTAAGTTATTTCTGCAAAATAATTTATTGCTACAATAATTTTACTTTGAGCTTTTCTGTGTTTAAACAGAATTTCTTACAATCATGTACTAAAACTTCTGTTCTTTTAATTTTTTAATTTTCCATCAGCCAAAATTTTAAAAGAATCTTTCATTACTTTATAATGTTATATTAACGAAATGCTTTCTCTTGTTGTTGACATTGAATATGCATTGTTTTATCTTTTTGTAAACAGAATTTTCACACAAGTAGTATCTGGTGGTACTTGGAGATCAAGTGAGAAAAAGTCTAGTTATATCTCTCTAACGAAGGACACATGGCACAGTGAATAAAAGCGTTGTTTAGATCCAGTGAAAGGACCCAAAGAGTGTGAGTTCAATACCCGGTTAAGGCAGTAGAGAACTTGGAGACGGGAATTAACAGGAGATAACTGATAACTGACATCCATTAAAAACATGGCACGTGGAACTAGAACAGTCTAACCAAGTGAGCGAAATAAAGGTTTCAGTCCGACATTCCAACCACCTGAAGAAGGCCGGAGCGCACAACGGTCGAAACGTTGTAATAAATATGGAGATGAAGTCTAGTTATAGTTTTACCTTTACCTCAAGTATATTGTTGAATTTAAAATACTGTCATCTGGACAGATTCAATTCTTGTGTGCGTTTCCATCTTTTTCATTCTTTTTGCAAGCTCTTCCGGATTGAATCAAGCGCGACAAAATGGTGGGTGGATTTAACCACTTCACATGTCTTAATGTTATCACATCTCTAGCAACGTCAATATATTTTCCCAATATTCAATCTGTTTTTCTGTCACTGTTGTTTAACGGAACAAAAGAATAAAGAGTGAACTCGGGGAGTTGACAGTAATAATTTGTTCATTGTGTTCCAAATCAAATTTTAGAGTTTATATTTAGTTACGTGCATTGCCTTTGCGTTGTATTTCAGTAAAATCTACCTTTATCGTCATTTTGAAAATCGGAATAATATCTACATTTTCTTTGTTATTATCGTAAAGATAAGCCATTCTGAACCACAGCTGTGGCTAGACTGTTCTCGTGCCTCTGTTCATGTGTGCGGATATCTCATTTTGTTTAGTATTTTTCAGTTATTGTTCACCCAGCTTTCCTTTTATTAAGGATAAAGTTATATTACATAAGTATAAACTTATGCACTAACAGCAAGACGGATAACGCAGTAAAACACATTGCATGTAAAACGGCGTAAACTGTAGTAATCAGGATATTGCTCAAGAGGTAAAACTTTTCTTCACAATTAAGTTAAAAAGAACTTATGGCAACGTTATCAATTGTGAGTTCATTTTCTGATAAAATCAACAGATGAAATCCATGAACTTAGTAACTATACAGTTTTGAAAAGAAATATTACCAGCGATAAATTTTTGAAAGAAATATATTACCAGAAATGTATTTTTGAAGGAAAACTATATTACCAGCATTACATTTTTGAAAAAGAAAATACGAGCAATAATCCATTAAATAATCCATTGAGGTTGATGTGCCATAAAACAAACCAAACCAAACCAAACAAAACCGAACGAAGTACACCTAAATAGATCTGGATTATTTCTAGCGGCGTTTAGAAGACGAAAGATGCATATATTTACAGTAATTATACTGTATAAACATGACTCGGAATAAAGACGAGGCAAAATACATTTTTTAAGAAGTTAGCGTTCATTTGAGAAATTTACAATTGATTTAAAAATTGCTGTCGTTTAAACACTATCGAAGATATTTCAAAATCTTATATGGAAGTTGATTTCTTCATTTCCTATTTTTGACGACTGCATCCTCTCTAGAAAGATAAGCAACCACACAAAAAAAAAAAAAACAAAAAAAAAATTCCGAGCAGATAATTACAGACACGAATATAAATGTGACCATTAGTGTATCTTTTTAATTCTAGTAGAAGAAAGGACCTATGTTTAATACTTTGACACGAATATATAGCACCGCCATGACTATGTATTCCAGTCGAGTCTCAGAAGGTCTCGAAATCTCACCAGTTTCTTCCTTTTTCCCTCGAATGGAAACCAGATTTAAGTACTTTTGAGTCGAGAGTATACCACCCATTTGTTTACCTTTTTCAGATGAGTGCAAGCCGGATTCTGGATGTGTGGGTGGTGTAATAGATAGCGGCTCGGTATAGGAAATTGGAAAATCGAGTACGTTACATATATTTTGGAAGGTACGAATCCATTTTTCCTCTCGCCATCTATAGGTTAAATAGCAGGTTTTGTATCTGGAGGAATCATTGCTATCTTCAAAAACACTTTAAATGCAATATTTGCTAGGCAAAAAATGATTCTTAAAATCCCCAAATATTTCGGTTTTAAATAACATACAAAGTGTTGATAATCCTTAAAAATCAAATCAAGTAATCAATCTGTTAACTTATTGAATAATAAGGTGTGAGGTGTTATTAAATTAACCAAACTTAAAATGTATTTTTTTTATATATATTTCCCGCAATGTAGTTTATCAGATCTGTTTGCCTTTGAAAAGAGTTTTACGTTTAAAGAATTTCTAGATATCACGTCTCTCCTTGGTGTAGGTTTTCAGACTATTATAAATCTCGATGTCAGAAGGACCATTCACGTTGAATAAGATTAAGGGTTATATAAGGATGTGGCGTCTCTTGACGTTGAATATCCGCTCGTTGTTTTGTTTGCGATTTTACTAAAGTTTCATTTATCACGTGATAAATTCAACGAATCGACGCCTGAAAAATGGAAATAAGCTGAAGGTTCTTAATTTTCATTGTGTTCCGTTTGGAGATAAAGTCATTCATAATGGATGAAACCTTTCAACGAATGCCGGTAGTGTGCTTATATAATATCACGCAGAGAGATCAAAAGTTTAATCCTTCTAGTGGCACTTTACACAGTAATCAATAAAACTTTGATTTCGAATTATGTAAAATTTGATTTATGGCCTGTATATAGTTATATATGTTTGTCTAGAAGTAAGATTTGTCATGGAATAGTGGTTAGCGAACTAAATTTGCCGACTCTTATGACTACAATGAATTCAATATTGTAAATGTTAAACTAATGCTCAAGTAAATATTTTGGACATTTTGAGCTTTAGTAAATTTCTTTTAGCAGTTGAATTGGTCAAAGTACAATAGGAAATGCGACCAGATTAATTTATTTTATTATTTTTTTTTACAATTTAGTGTTCATATCACTAATGATTTAGCACTACATATTACGACTATCTAAAATAAATTATTGCATTTATTTAAAAGTTAAAAGTGGGGTACGGTTTGCTATGTAAATCCATTTTAAATTCACTGCCCCTTACGGAAGATAATCTGAAACGTAAACGAAACGTAAAACGTAAAAGAAATATGATTTTTTTAAAATTCGTAATCTATAATGATTAATCAAGGGTACGATATCAAGAAAGAAGAACAGATTATGAATTGTGTTTTTTAAATCTTAAAATTTCACGTGGTATGTGTATATTTATTTTGACTTTCATTGGTTAATCAATTTACAATGAATATACATTATTTACATTATTCGGACTATTGTCCTCATCTTTGTCGCCATATTTATTACAACGGTTCGGCCGTTGTACGCTCCGGCCTTCTTCAGCTCGTTGGAATGTCGAACTGAACCCTTTATTTCGCTCACTGGGGTAGACTGTTCTAGCTCCATGTGCCATGATTAATGGATGTCAGTTATCAGTTACTCCTGTTAATTTCCCTCTGAAAGTTCTCCACTGCCTTAACCTGGTATTGGGTCCAAAGAGTGTGAGTTCAGTACCCGGTTAAGACATTCCAACCATTTGAAGAAGGTTGGGCCGTACAACCGTCGAAACATTGTAATAAATATGGCGACAAAGATGAAGACAATAGTCCGAATAATTTAAATAATGTACATAATATATCATCTCAGAAATATAGACAGTTACAATGAATATAAGTACAAATAGTACCATTTATTACTTTTTATAAAATCTAATAAAGTTTCGTTTTAGATATTCGTGACATGCAATGTTTAGCTAGAATGATATGAAAAGAAAAATCAAAGAAACGACTATTTATGGATATAGTGTCTATTGATCAAAACAACAGAATGGGCATCTTGATTCTATTAATTTTTTTTTGTGAATCTTGAGTTCTAGTAAATGTGTTTGGGCATCTTGAGTTCTAGTAATTCTTATTGAGCATGTCGAGTTCTCGTAGTTGTTTCGTCATCTTGCGTCTAGTAAATTCCTTTGGCCATTTTGAGTTCTATTTATTTTGGGAGGCATCTTGTGTTTATTAAATTGAATTAGTAAACACTAGTAAAATATATTTAGGCATCTTGATTGCAATTAAAGTTTTACAGCATCATGAACTTCAATAAATATCTTTGGGCATCTTTAATTCTAGTAAATTTTGTGGGCATCCTGATTGCTTTATGGGCATCTTGAGTTTAGTAAATTTAATTAGTAAACACTAGTAAAATATCTTTAGGCATCTTGATTGCGAATAAAGTTTTAGTGCATCACGAATTTGAATAAATGTCTGGACATCTTGAATTCCAGTAAATTATTTTTGGGAGGCATCTTGAGTTTTATGAATTTAATTTCTTTGGGTATCTTGAGTTTCGAAGAAAATTGGGGTTATCTTGATTACTAAGAGATTTTGCGGGTAACGTAAGTTTTAGACATTTCTTTGGGCATCTTTACGTTTATTAAATTTACTTGAACATCTTGAGTTCTAGTAAATTTATTTTGACAACTTGAGCTCTAGTAAAGGCCTTTCAGCCTCTTGAGTCTAGTAAATTTCTCACAGGAAATTCCTTTACAACTTTCGTGTGTTTTATTATCAGTGAAATGTTTTTTGAATGTGTTGAATCGGATTTGATTAAATCTCATAAATATTTAAATCAAGCAAAGATGAAATTCTGATCGAACATTCCAGAATTACTTTTCTCCAACTGTAATTACAAAAGATTTTATCCGCTCATATTTCAAAAGGTTCTCACCTCATCAATTTCATTCACAGTCATTTGGTATCAAATATGAACAAAGTTTTACCTTTCCAAATCTCAGCACTCTATTTAAGTTATTAAATTTTCTTTTCCTAGTTCCGCGAGATAATAAGGAATTTGGTGTTTTTGAAGTAAGATGATTTGTCACGTTTTATGCAAGACTTACAAGCTTTCAGTAATAGAAAGCGATTGAGTTGCTTTCAGAATTCATTATCCACGAACATGCTAAGAATGGATAATTTTCGACCAATAGTTCCGTTGGATCAGTATTACACATCTAAAGTGTTTAAAAGTATAAATGAATAAATATATATGTAATAAATTATATAATTATGTAATATATATATATATATATATATATATATATATATATATATATATATATATATATGTATATATATATATATATAAACTTTACAGTAATATATATACTAGAAAAGTCATATACACATACATATACCGCACACACAGAGACACACACACGCATGCACACAGACACAGAAGCACCACACGCACATACCCAAACACACACACATATATATGCGATAAAAATCTAGGTATGTTAATTGATGTAACCTAGGGAAGGTTACTGAATAGAATAATGAAACGAAGGTTGGTAATGGACGATAATACATGACAAGAAAAAACGCATATAAGATTCGCCAGTGGCGCGTAGTAGTAGTCAACTCCTCGAAGTGAGTCAAGATAATTTCTCAATGAATCTCCAACCGCAAGATATCTACCAACCGCCCCACGCGGTCAGTTGTAGTACACGGTCAAATTTAATGTGGGGTATCCGAAATCCTAGGCTCGGCCAAAATATCCCCGTAGAACACGTATAAAACCGGGTCGGGTAGGTGTTTCCCGAGACGAGACTCTGCCCTTCGACGTAGATTCGTCTGGGGATCCTCTCTGCCTCGAGACAGAGAGTTTGACCAGCACAGCTGGAGACGAATCTCCAACTGCAGACCAACATACAGTATTTAATACTCTATTGTATGAATTGGGGCATATCCATTATCGTCCGTAGGTATGCTACAACACTAATTTATGTGCAGAAGTTCTGAATATTAGGGATAGAACATATGTAAATATAGATGTTGACACTAGTGTCAACGCCGTGCTGCAACAGTTGTTTCATGGAACATGTCTGTTTCATGCAAACTTCAGGCCATAATTGTGTTTAGGCTCGACTATTTATATATACTGAGGGATGGGGAATTATGTTTAGGCCTATTTTATTACCCTCACGGTTATTCGGTGGGCGATAACTTTTATGTTTTAAATTATTCTAGAGGTTTTTGAGTAGAAATAATTGTGGATACGAATGCAGTTATTTGTAATTCTTTTATACTGTTGTTTGTTAAATTTACTTGATATTTATTAATTATTTGTTCGTCATTATTATTATATTTAATTATGTTTGTGAGTAAATTTGTTTTTTATTTACTTAATTTGTTTACATTTTTAAATATATTTTTCGCGTATTGATTATCTTAATTTTTTCCGTTAAAGTATTGGCTGTGTGTAAAGTATGTTACATTGTCTGGTATTTTACAAGTTATTAGTTTTTTGTTTTCGGTTTTTAAGGAACGCTGTAAATTGTAAAGTTCTAATTGTTTATTTACTAATTTATTTCGGACTGGGGAGATGGTTATTATTGATTATTCTCCAAATTTGGGATTTGTTATTGTAGGCTGGTGTCGTTTTCCTTATTTTCGTTGATAGTGTAATCTGGTTTTTATTTTTAATTTTTCCACATATGTTTAGAAAGCATCTTGCTGTTTGTGTATTTGCTATTTGAAAAAGACGTTATTGTGTGCGTAGTTTCTCAGTTTCTGGAATCCTTCACTTAAGCATCTGTTTATTTTCTTTCCTTATCAACTGGATACACAATGGCTTTGTATATTATATTGTTTTGCAAGCAATTGCCCTTTAAGGGACAATCGTTTTTTGCTTTGCATTTACAGTTGGGTTTGGATTGTGCGGGTGCTTCATAGTCTTTTTTCTGTTGTGTTTTTATAATTTGTTTTATGATCTAGGTGCAACTATAGCTGATTTTTACGGTGTTTCCGTTTAATATCTTGTGGAGAGTGCTTGATATAGGGGAAGTGTTTGCGTATGAGTTTAATTAATATTTTTCTTACCTTTCTTTTTAGGATTTTGTTGTCGGGTGGGTTAAACCATATGATGTTTCATTTTCTATTGGCCTTTTTTGTACTTTATGAATATGTGCGTATTATCAAATATCTACTATCTTTAAGGCTGTTTCATTATCTTTTTTATTTCATTATAAGTATAGCCAGATAACCTTTAATTATTTGTGGTATCTGCTTGATTATTGCTGGTGGGTGTTTGCAAGATATCTGCTTGTACAAGGTTTTTTGTTGTTTTTTCAATATGTCCCTTTTCTTAGGTTGAGTGTGACGTCTCCGAAACCTACTTCTCTTCGATTTGTCTTTATGTTTATATCTCATCCTATACTTTTGAAAATCTTTATGATTGTTTTTGGGGTCTTATCTGTTTTATTTTTTCTATTACAGTTTTAGTATTATGAAACCGCCGTTTCTGTAAAGGCCTATATCATTTTTATCGATTATTTTATTTAGGACATATACTAAATGTATACCTATAAGTTCGCAGATTTCTGTACGATCAAAACTTCCCATTGTAACTCCGAATTTACCTTCTATTTTTAGCCACGCGTTTTTGTTGACAAATAATTTCCCCGGCAGTAATTAAAGAGTTTTAATTTATTTGCGCTGATTTATATTTGTTCTTGGATAAAGGAGATGGCCTTATCTAGTGTTTATTCTCTTATGAAAGAATATAAATCTTTTATATCTGGTTGTTTAATTTCACAATTATGTTTGTTTTGTAAGTTACGGAACTAGTTTATAATCGACATTGTGTTTTCCCACTGGCTTACTCTGAATTAATAATTTCTAATATTTTACTTATTTTTTGCTCGTTCCTTTTTGGTTGGGTTGATGAGTCTGCATGTTGGGTTGGATTTGAAGTTTTATTTGTAGTCTTTTAGCATAATGAATGCTTGTTATTTAGTGATGTAATTTATTCAGTCGTCTTGGTCTAATATTTGGTCAATATCTACTACATTAACAAATAAATATAGCATAACTAAAAACTATATTTATTATAGTATTTAGCTCCCGATAAACAATACAGTAAGTTCACTATTGTTCATAACTTATCAAAAACGTTGAAAAATTTAGCTACAACTACTTCCTAAAGAATATACCCATTCCACCATCCACCAGCTAAAAATTGAGATTAATAGAAAAATAGGAAGCCTCATAAAACGAAGAAAATGGAAAACGCATTTCTTCTTAAACGCAGAATGTAACACCACTGCTACACTCAAGAAAAGATACGATTTTACAAACAAAAGATGTCCTCACCAAAAAAAGGAACGAGATAACATCGAAAGAGGTTTAACGAAGTTAGTTAGAAACATAAAATTTAATAAACAATTAGGTGCTTTCCAGAGGAAAAAAAAGGAGATATAATCAAAATAAAAAAAATCACCCAGTGTATTTATGGAAGTGAACAAAACTAGAAATTTATACTAAGACCACCTACATACAAAAAAAAAAAAGAAATAGCAAACTATTTAAGCACAACATATAAATATAAAGAAAAGTTAAAAAAATAATGTAATACGATATTTATATGGAAGCTAAAAAAATCGATCAAATTTTTTATTTGTAAATGCTTGAAAAGCACAAAAGAAAACCATGAATAGCTATAGACACAAAACTATCAACAGAATTGTTTTTGAGAATGAATTATGAAAGCCGAAAGTGGACATAAAATACTAGAAAATTTATGTTAAAATTCTCCTTGCAAACGAGTAAAATGTTCCGATGATGTGAACTGAAGATAATTGAAATTAAAAAAAGTATTAAGAAAGAGTGTTTCCTGGAGTCTTTAACCAAAAAACAAAAAATGAAAAATTGCTGCCCATATACAACTTATATATATATATATATATATATATATATATATATATATATATATATATATATATATATATATATATATATATACATGAAACATTATATTTTAATGGATATCTATATATCTATCTGTAACTGCTGCTGCTGCTGATATATATATATATATATATATATATATATATATATATATATATATATATATATATATATATATATATATATATAGGTGTTACTAAAGGTAGACATAATCTGAACAAGTTAGCGTGAAATAAAATTATGTGTCACTATTCTTGGTGAATGCCAACACTTGTGAACTATGCTGCAAACACCCGAAACTAACTACATTGAAAGATACAATAAACATTTCTGAACTCATGTGGAGTAACTCTGAAGAGAGCTGCTCGCGAATGTTGTGATTTAACTATTTACAACTGATTAGAAGTCAGGCAACATCAACTCGGAATGTACGTAGAAGAAGTAAGTAAGCTGCAATGTAACGGCTCTGTGATCTCTACAGTGTTTAACAAATTCGAGGAACCATCAATGTATGATTTTTTTGCGTGGACCTCAGTAAAATATGCAATCCAGAATATCGAAATATTCGTTAAGCTTTTGGCGTAATTTATTAAGTTTGAGTCCAGTTTTATCTGTCGCACGTGCACTTAAATTTTGCTCGTGTGTTGGTTCATGATGACAATCACTAGTAAAGTTCCAGAGAATGCCTCACATCTTTTAGAGGATTTGAAGTTAAGCAATCTGCCAGGAAATTCTACATAAAGAAATTTCCAGTATCGCCTACTATAAAAAATAATGCAAGAGAAATGTCTTTTGATAAAAGTATTATTTGGTATATTGAAGTCCACTAAATCACTATTGACCGTCAAGATTATAGATCATAATTACCATTATTTAATCTTCTCAAAAACACAAGTATTTACCTGCTTACCGATATTAAGTAGATTTTAATCTATAACATTGGACAAGGAACAAAGAGAACTTTAATGTATACTATTTCCCCAGTAGGAAAGATTTAATAACTTTGTCTTTTCATCAAAGCAATCATGCATTTTAGTTGAAAAAGAACTCCATACTATCTTTGGCTGCATTTTAGATTTAATCACGAGATGAAACATAAATCTATTGTGAGAATCCCAAACACGTTAGTTATCAATATAAAATGAATCTATTATGTTCACCCCAAAGAAGATTATTACTTCTTGATAACAAATGAAATTATTATGTGTAACCCAATAAATATGGTTATTAGAGATGAAATACATGAACTTATTATGTGAATCACAAGTAAAATGAAGAAGAAAAATATATGGACATTCCAAGAAAAATGGTATGTAGAGATGAAAGATGTATCATGTGAATTTCGAGAAAAATGGTTATAAATTCGAACATTCAATCTATTATGTGAATCTCATAAACAATGGTTATTAAATATGAAACAAATGAATCGATTATTTAAATCGGAAGAAAAATGGTTATTAAAGATGAAAAATGAATCTATAAAGAGAATCCTCCCAAAATGGTTAATATTGATAAAAAAAATGTATCTATTTTGTCAAAGCCCCCAAAAAAGTTTATTAGAGATAAAAAAAAAATATTTTGTGAGTCTCAATAAAATGAGAGATGAAACCAATGAATCTGTTATGTGAAGAATTGTCATTAGCAATGAAAAATCGATCTACCTTAGGAATCCCAAGAAAAATAGTCAATAGAAATGAAAAAATAAATCTATTATATACGAATCATTGTTCTTGGGGTTCACCTAATTAATTAATTATTTTTATCTCTACCGACATTTTTTCTTAGGATTCATATAACAGATTCGTTTTATCCTTCACTAATAACCATTTTCTTGGGATTCACATAACAAATCCATTTGTTTAATCTTTCATGACCATTTTTCATGTGATTCGTATACGAACAATGATCAGTAGAGATGAAAAATGAATATATTATGTGAATCCAAAGATCAATAGAGATAAAAAATGAATGTATTATGTGAAGATGTTTAGCAGGGATTAAAATGTTTCTATTTTGAGAATTCCATAAAGGATGGTTAGTAACGACAGAATGGGAATCTATTATGTAAATTCCATGGAAAATGGTCAGTAGAGATGAAAAGTTAATATATTTGGTGAATCCTAAAGAAAGCAAGTAGTATTTAGACTTATTACAGCTCTCTACACACGACGTTTCGCTTCGGGGCAAAACGACTTAACGAGACATTCTTGGTTTGGAGGGATTCAAACGCTTTCATGTTGAGGACGTGACGAATTTGGAAACTTATAATATTTCACTAATATTTTCCTAAGTTACTGGAGCATCCAACTTTTGTCTCACTTTGAACGTGGAATACGAATGGTCTTTTTTTTTCTAGGGAAGCAAGTCAACCTTTTATTTTGTTGCATAATATCATTCCGTACTTTGCAAATATGACAAGATTGGGAGCTGCTGGGGAAAGTAAATTCACGTTCTGCATCAAACCTGTCATGTTCTGACTATCGCTTGTTACGTTGCATGCAACGTTCACTGTCTATAAAACTTGTATCGTTCTCCTATTACTGAATACATAATTTAGTTGAAACTTGTGCAATGACTTAGAAATCTAGAGATAAGACTATAAATAATGGTTAATAATGAAGTCGTATTACTAGAAGGTTATATCAAATACTGGATATTTTTGACTCGCCTAAGACGCATCTGTTTAGTTTCAGTTGGGATTTGAGAGCATTTTATATTTATGTTAAATATTTAAATTTTGGGCTATGTGTCGTTCATTTTCCCATCAGATGCCACAATATGACTTGTTTAATAGAAGATGGTTGAAATAACTATATATAAAATATAGACATAAATTTACTAGTCAGGTTGTCAATTCTCTTGCTATTCGTAAATAAGTCAGAATATTCATTATTCCCTCGGAAAAATTAAAAAAAAAGAACGAGTTGATATATTCACATACTTACCCAATTTCTTAACTTTCGGTAAAATATATAAAAATATAATATATTTGTTTAATATTTTGAGATAATTTGTTAATAAAAAATAATAGGCAGTCGTTTACCAAGTGTGCCATTCTGTTGTGAAATCCCTGTTGCAGACGCCTGCTGAGGCACATTTGTTTTCTTTCACTATATCACATTGCCAACCTGTGGCTTTATAGTGCAACTATGTTCAGCTGAACTCTTGGAGAGTGAACATAATCTGGCGTGATCAGTCGTTAAACAAAAGGTCACTATGCTCAAATCCTTTATCACAATAAATTATGACATCGTACTACAATAGCCATCGATGGCTTGCAAACCCATTTTGCCACACAATTCTAGTCAAAAGTCTGGAAGAAAACTGTGTTTCAGACATTTCCCAGCGGTGCCGCACCCTGGAATTGTTTCCCTAGGCCAATATTATCAATAAATAACTCCGGTTTCCTAGTTCGGAACGCAATCGCTCTAACTACTCAGTCACGCATCTAACTTTTTCTAGCTGTGGATTTTCAATAGTTTTCGAATGACGTATTCTCAGATTTTTTTTTTTAATGAAATGAATCTGTTTGCTACAATCTTATTCTAAGCCTTGTTTTGTTATAATAAAGTCTGATATTTTAAAATAACTTCTCACTATTCAGTGACTTTTGACTGTCATCTACTTCGTCATTATTTTTATTGTCTTTCGGTCAGTTTATTCTAATATCTTCAGATGTAAATGTCTGGTTGTCTTCAGATGTAAAGGTCTGGTTGCTTCAGATGTAAATGTCTGGTTGCTTCAGATGTAAAGGTCTGGTTGCTTCAGATGTAAATGTCTGGTTGCTTCAGATGTAAAGGTCTGGTTGCTTTTTTTTAATTTGGTTTTATCGAAACGGTCATTGAAATTGAGCTGTAAGTTGTAATTCTTTTAAAGAAAATATAAAAGACATTGAGAAGTAAGTTTAAAACATGACCAGCAGTAGTACGAGGAAATTTGAGAAGCAATCGGGTTTAACATTAAGGGACAAATATGAGAATATATGATTAAAAAAATCACTTTATTTCAGACATTCCGAAAACAACAAAGAGAAGGATACCTGTCGGATGAATTCTTAAGGCGGCACGTTATCCCAGAATCAGAAATTGAAGTAATGTATCTCATTTTGACTGATACAAAATGGTTTCTTTAATTTCATTTGTGTAAAATTGTGGAAGGAATTATTGTTTAGAGACGATTGAAGAAGAAGTAACAGTGTAAGCGTTTGAAGTTAGGAATCAGAGCAACGCCTAATGTGGCTAGAATTTTGAAAAAGACACAATGAGGAAGTAAACAAAGATTACTCACAGAGAGTGAACGATATAAAAATGTGGGTGAATGAATGAGAAGTATGCTAAATGGGAAATTGAACATCTCCCTCTATAGTTCCTGTTTTTAAGAACTCTGGTGAACACTCCGACCCCACAGATTATCCTCATGTTAGTCACTTAACGCATTTCGGTAAAGTATCCGAGGCCCTAATCAATGACGAAGTGGTTAATTATCTTACTTCCCTCGACATCCTTTCGAACAAACAATATGGCCTCCGTTCGCCAAATCTCCTGCCGATATTTTAAAGGACATCATTGAAATTGTATATCAAGCTCTATACCCTGAAACAGGCTAGTGAAATTTGTTGCATTTTTTTGTATATATATATATTTTATATATATATATATATATATATATATATTATATATAACTAATTAGGCAAAATGACTTGACGCAATTTATAGTCCACCAATAGAAGGTTAACCAATCAGAAGACGTAGAATATTCAATCCGTCGTGTATAAAGGCGGCCATTTTGTTCCTCTGCCCGAATGTCCAGTCCAGCTTGTTGTCAGGCGAAGAGAACCAGAAGGACGAACTATGCTCTGCTAATTTTACAAAAATATCCACTGCTAACCTGAACAACGCTTTCCTACTGTCTTCGAAATATTCACTGCTAACCTCTGGAACCTATACTCGAAGACGACCGTCATCATGAACAACAAAATTTAGGTTTTCTCAGTTTTCTCTGAGTTGATTTTGAAAAAAAAACCCAGCTTGTTTGCACAATATGGCAATAAAATTGTTAGGATTTCATTATTATATGTAAGATGCTTTATTATTTTTATTTCAGATTCAACAGTTTTTGGGGGAACCAAGCTAATAGCTTTTTTCTGAACATCGCCCATCTAGAAATTTTTTTGAGAAAATGAAAGGATCATGATATATATTAAGCATACTTTGAGTACATATTTAACAGAAAACCATAATATTACACGATTTATAGTCATAATGAATTTAACCACTCAAGCGCCATTTTGACTGATAACTTCAAAAGCCCTATTAGTCACGGAATCTGTCGAATTTTTATCGTAGCAGGTTGAACATCCTCTGCTGCAGGTTTGATGATCGCCCATAAGATATCTTTCGACGCAAATTGACGTCCATTGGCATAAACATCTTGTTTGATGATGAGCCAAAGATAGGGTTGAGATCCACGCGGCCACACCATCAACCTTTCATCTTGTATGCCGTAAGAGCATAGAAATGATTTGGTGATAGAGTGGGAGAGAGCGTTGCATGAATACTAGAGTCCTTAGAAGTGACTGCGCTATGTCACCTAGCTATGGTTCCAAGACCTAATTTAGGATATTGCAGTAGACGGCTGCGATCACTTTAAAGACTTTAGGCACTATGACTAGGCCAATATATCTGTCCTTAGTGATGCCAGCCCACAACATGACTCCTCTACCCTGATGCTGACGTCGTAAACGTTGCTGACACTCAACTCCATTTGCCCAACCGTTGTCCGTCTTGAGTAGCCCTGGTCTCGTCAGTGAACAGAACACAACTCATGTCCAACGTCATGAACTACTGAGACCGTTGAAAACTCAAATTCCTGTGAGCAGGCATTAAAGGAGGCAGTTTGAAGGGAGCTCACACGGAAGCCATGATCCCGAGGATGCGATTTCTGATGATTTTCGGTACATGAGGAAGTACAGGGGGGGTGAAAATAGCTTTGATTGTTTGTCTGGGTTTACCACGTGAAGTTCGGATAATATTCCTGAAATTCGTAGCTGTCACAGTCCCTGAGGTCCCACAATCGGATCGTTTCTTGATTGGCGTGGGATCCATCAGGAATCGCCTAACCTTGTCCACATTGAGATCTAACTTCTTCGCAGCGACATGAACAGAAGTGCCTTTAGCACTTTCCTTGATGATGCCAGACTTTTCTTCAGGGTTGAGACCTTTTCCACATCCTATTGTTCGTAGAAAGGAGAAACGCTATTAGCGTGGTTCACCCAAAAACTGTCGTATCTGAAATAAAAAATAAAAAACGTTCGACAGAATAATGAAAACCTAACAATGGTGTTGCCATATTGTGCAAACCAGCAGGGAAAAATTTATCAGAAAACCAAGAAATCCTAAATTTCACTGTCAAGCTATTAGCATTGTTCGGGGTTTAAATTAAAACGGCAAAGCTCGGGCTATGGTTCTTGATATTTTGAATGCATTTGACAGGGCGTGGTTGACCTTCTACAAAATTCCCAGTGTTGGTGCGTTACAGGGTGAATATTTGGTGTAATCCAATCGTTCTTTATAAATCGTGAAATGAAGGCCTTGTTGAATGGGCTCGCTTCCAGGTCCTTTAACACGCATGCCGGGTCCCGAAGGGCTCTTTCCTGGTACTTAGGCTGTTTCTGATCTTCATCAATATTCTTTCCGATGTCATCAGTTCCCAAATATGTATTTATGTAGACGACACTACCATTTCCTGTCTCTATAACAAATCCGAGATCTGACAAAGTAGACATGACATCTGCTCTGGAGAAGTACCTCCAATCAGTGATAAACTCGGGCAAGAAATAGCTTATAAATTTTTAACGTTTCCAAAACAAAACTGCTTTCTTTTAACCACCACAGAGAACTGATGCTAATCTCCAGGTCACTAACACGCTACCTCTTTTTGGCCTCACGTTTTCCATTGACATGAAATGGAGTGACTATATCGAATCAGTTACTTCATCTACTTTCTCGTCAGAATCCTTTCTGCAACATTCGACTGAGTTTCTGCTGTACATCTCGAAATTCTTGATAAAATCCAAAGAAGAGTCTGTAATGTAATCGAACCTTACAAAGCATTTTTATTTCACTCACTTTCTCACCAACGTGACGTGGTTTCCCTCTATCTATGCCACAGATATTTTCATGTCACTTATTCTGACGTTTTTGTTCCTCTGGTGCCTTCAGTACATGAATTTAAGAGTGCTAACAGATTGGCAACTATGTATCACTAATTTCCTGTTGAGACAGCTAAATGCAACGGCAACTTTTACTCCAACATTTTAATTTTCTCGCACTCCACATTTGTGCAACTCCCTTCCGTTTTCTTGCTTCCCTGATAACTACAATCTTCAAAAATTTAAATGCAACATCAACCACACTGCATATCCAGCTCTGGATTTTGTCGAGGACCCTAAGACGAACAGCGGCGTCTCCAGACCATATATGATAGCAATATATCATACAAGGTTGATTTATTGATTTGACGGCTGGACTCGGTCGAAAAAACTCACATTGAGAGCCAACTTTCCTTGCGGTAGATGAAGCTATTGATTCAATGTAATTGTTCTATCTCAGGTCAGCAGACAGTGTGAGACCAAGCAGTTGCAGTGAGGTGCTCTCGTGGAGTTGAGCATCAGACTTTCTAATGGGAGGCAAGGATGGTTCTCTCTGGTGGGTAATAGAGAGCAATTTTGTTTTTGAGGCATTAAAGTTAACCAGCCATTTCATGCCCTAGTCAACAAAGAAAAGAAAAGAAAAAATAATAATAAAATAATAAACAAAAAAAAAATTTGAGTATATTCAATCTGGACTTCTTCGCTCACTCAGCAAATATAGTTTATTAGCATTTTAGTTACATAGCATTGTATTCTTTCGGCTTTAAGCATTTTAATGCACCTGATTTCGTTCCTTTTTTAAACTAAGTTTTATTTCGTTTATGTTTTGTTTTACTTCTTCCATGAAATCCAAATTGGTTTTGTCTCTTTTAAGGATTTGCAGAGGAAAAAGTCAAGTTTGAAATAGAAAACGCATCACTCATATCGATTTGCCAAAAGTAGTAAAGGCAGTCATGAAATCTTTATACGTTATAGAAACGCTCTTAGATTGATTAATGAGGCAAAAATTTTCCTTGCTTGAATTTTTCTTTTCTTTTATGGAAGATGAGCCTCTGTTGCACGATTGGTAAAGAAAGAGATCAGTTAAGGCTGTTTAAAGCGGATAACAGATACTGACATTTACGGTGGTCTGCTAAAAGAGAAAGGGGCTTTTTTTAAGCTCGAGGGAACTGAAATATAATCTTTCATGTTTTCAGTGCTCGACGGGAAATTAGAAATCTCTTTCCACTCATGAAAAGAAACCGAAGTGTCAAGTAGAAAAATATGTTGAAATATTTCACTATGAAATTTAAAATGTCACAACCTGCGCGTAAAAGCAGTCCATAGCTAAACAGGGATTGGTTAAGAGGTGCAAATATAAAAAAAAATTCTGGAAAGGAATCTAAAATAATTTTTAATCACATTTTCATAACGAGGCTTTTAAAGTAATTTAATGATTAGAAATGATTTTGGTTTAACATGTTAGAAGAGAAAATTAATTATTTTTTGCTAAGGGATTAGATTAATAAAGAAATAATCCGAGATGGTGAAAAGTCCTAGGCCCGAAATACCTCCCCCACGTCAGTATTTAAATGAGTAGAATCCTGATTTGATTACAGTCCTGTATAAGCAGTAGTCAGTCAGTTAGTTATGTGCAATTAGTGATACACGATTACGCGATCATGTATCTTTCGATACATGAATGGCGAAGCAGATTTTTTTTCTCAGCAGTAGGTTGCCATGTCTTTCTGCAGTAGACCAGTTGATATCCAAGGCTATAGAACTCGGTCTGTCCTACTATTTACCCATAACTGGGAGGGAGAAGAAAAGGATTCACACCTTTCCCAAGGGTGTTGGCCCGTAAGTGAATGTAATGGTTTAAACTTTGGACATTAAGTTATAAAATTTCAATAAATTCTTGAACCATGTTTCTCTTCAACATAAATTCTAGAACGTAATCATTATAACTGATAAACACCCCAAGGAAAAATACGGAAAATAAAGAAATCAGTACATATGATACTATAAATAAAACTATAGTTACTAATCATATATTGGAAAACTTATTACAGTCTGACGACTCGGAATATTTTAAAAAAGAATTCCGATTAGTTTTTGTATGTGTGATTACGTGCAGAACTTCTGAAATATGGACGTACAAAGTGATAAATCTAGCGTTTAAGAGTCATGTGATTAAAGGGTTATCCCCCGTTACGGCGAAAAATCTTTATAGTCTGCTTCACCATACTTAACTATGAACACGTTCGTCTGTCAATCCAATATAAATAAATTGATTAACACGTCAGAAAAACAAGACACCTGAGCTAAGAAATGTTTGTATACAACATTTTCTGACACAAGTAAGTAATATTTGTTTCAAATCAGATTATTTTAACTTTAAATTCGCTAATTTTTCTCAAATAACGTTTCATATATATATATATATATATATATATATATATATATTATTTTTGCAAGATTTTTAAAACCGAGAATAAACCTTTGCTTACAAATGTGTCAAAAATGATAGTTTTGATCGATTTTACTGGAAAAAATCGATTCCGATCAATATAATTTCTGTTTGAAATACACCACAGAGTATTTTGCTTACTGGAAATAGTAAATTTCAAATCCTTTAGCTTTCAATTAAAGCTAAATTAAAGCTTCGTAAAGCTTCTTCATTTTTAAAAATTCATTTTAAACTTTACGTATACCGAATTAATGGAGATACCAACAATAAAAAAGCTAGATAGGGGAGGTATAGATACTATTTAGGGAAGAGTAATAAAGCTGAAGAATCAAGTAAGCAAATCCAGTTTATATCCTAATGAAGTTAACAAAGATGATGTTTATCTCCTCTCATTGAAGATGACTGGTTCGAAACAAGGTTGAAATTTATATGGGGGTTCGGACAGTTAAATTTTATAATTACCTCGGCACCTATATTTTGGGACGCGTCAGTCATCAATAATTAACTCTGGCTGCAGTTTTAAATGTGGCTCGTCACATACAGCGTTGACACTACTGTTAATACTAATTACCTACCGTTTAACTGTGCTCAAATCTACTGTCTAGTTTCAATAAACGTTCAACAAGAGTCAATGAATGGCAATGGGTGAAGTTTTCCTGCAGTGGCACAACTCTGATTCAAATGAACTTTCATTTCAGACACTATTTTGCCAGACTACATTTCAACTGCTATCTGAAATAAGGGGTGTAAACATTATGAATTATAGGCGTGAATGCTACCTAAATAGTAAACTTTTCGTGCATATATATATATATATATATATATATATATATATATATATATATATATATATATATATATATGTGTGTGTGTGTGTGTGTGTGTGTGTGTAATATTTATTCAAATTTGTTTGCAATTTTGTTTCGACACTTGATAAGACACCAAAGTGTCAAACAAAATTGCGAATTTTATTGATCTTATAACATTCATATGTTACAAATTTGAATAAATATTATTAGATCTACTCCGTATTGAGCACGTTTTAAGAATAGTGCTGTTTTGTTATTATAATTTTATTCCATGTGTGGCAACCCTGTACTTTATATATATATATATATATATATATATATATATATATATATATATATATATTCATATATATTCATGTTTCATTAAATAATATAGACAAGTGTTGTCTATTTATTTTATGTAAATTCTTTTCATAAAGTCTGATAAGCTTAATAACATTATCATTAAACGAAGAAAGAAAATCACAATATTGATCCATATTTTTTAATCCAATCTAAGCTTTCGGCTTACATAAGCCATTATCAAAGATGTCAATTGCTGTACAATATATTAAGCAATATACGGACAAGACAGTGATGATAGTCTATCATTGTTTACATGGATGATTTTCAAGCAAGGATAAACACGTGCATCATAAGACGCTGGAAGCGAAAATCGCAACGCATCTCATGACGTCACACATGACCACGCGAGAGTGAATTCGCGTGGTATGAAGTATGGAAAGCCGTTGGTATAAACCAATGGCTTCTGTTACCAATTATAGACATTTAAGGATATTTTTGGAGATTTCATAGTTGAAAACCTAACCTAAACAAAATCAACTATGAAATCTCCAAAATTACCTCACACTTTAACCCTGATGTTTTGACATTTTGAAGAAATTAAATTGATTTTCTTAATTCACAATGTTTTGGAGATATTTTAAAATGAATTTAAAACAAAAAAAAATTATTTAGTTTAAAACTTTTTGTATTACTTTAAACTAAATATAAATTAAAATCTTTTAAAATCATTTATTTTTTTCAATTATTTTGAAATTTTAATTTATAATTGTTCCTTTCTCATCTGGACACTAATCCCAGTGGTGGATGTTCTAGTATCAGAAGAAGGGAAGATTTTCAGTTCTGGGATCATCCTGATTCCAAAAAGGTTTAATATGTCTATGTAGAGCAAAAGTGGCCCGAGACACTCGAACAGACAAACAGAATTTGCTATTTATTTATACAGTAGATGACATGTTTTGAGGTTGAGATCGACGTATTTCCTATTAATGGTATTTTTCGGTATTCGAGGTCAGATGAAAGCATGTTTGAGAATGCTGATTTTTAAGTCCGGTTATCCTAACTCAAAATGTTTACGCAGTAAATTATTCCTGTCTGTATTTAAAAAAAAACAAAAAAAAACAATTCAACCCAAGCAAGTCGATCATGCCACTAAGTCACAAGGGCTTTTGGGAATGAATGAATGAAAAGTCTACAGAAGCCGGAAACCCAATCCTATACATAAAGAAGGGATAAGCCTCTACTCCTGTTCAAAAAACTGAGGAGGATTGATAAACGAGCGATAACCGAGCATATCTAAAATTCAGTTTTATGGCATCCTTAGCTGAGTAAATATCAATTTATAGCTGTTTGCCCAAATAGGATTTAAATGTCATAAACATGTAAAACAAAATCTGAGAAATTTGACTGAAAAGCAAGCACTTCTCAGACATATTCTCGTTGTGCTATTTTTTTCTGTATTTTATAATTATAATTAATTCATTAAAATTATATTTTCTTTCAATTTTCTGAATTGAAATCCTCCTTGTAAAACGTTGGAACGTGGGTGATCATGACTCTTCACAAATCCCTGACCTTTGTATCTCTTAGCGTCTTTTGCCTTTTTTGTTATTCAGCCATTTCCCATTTTATCATTCATTTGCTCGAACTCATTAGCTATCGATGTTACCTCTGTCGCTTTTGCATTTTGTTTGTCGTGTGAGCGTCAAATTCTTCCAGTTCCATTTCCACATTATATGTTTTAGAAATTTCAGTTGTCTCTTTAAGATTATAAGTATAAGCTTCCATTTAATTCCCATTTTCCTTACAGTTTCCTCGTTGCTCATATATTCAATCCATGATATTCTCAGAATCCCTTCTGTAGTGCCAGATCTCTATTGCCGGAAGACATTTCTTTACCCATGATGTAATTGTCTAGCATGTAATAGCATATAAGCGGATTGATATCGCATAAAACTTCAGCACTATTTTTTTTTGTTTCTAAGAACATTTTCCTGGTTTTTCATACTTTCGAATTAATTTGAAATAATTGAACTGAAAACATATCCTCTCAAATTCTAGCGCTATCAAGATTATTATCTGTTTTAAGTTGCTGCCAAAAACTTAAGGCCGCCATTTTTGTTTCGTTTTGCTATAGTTTTATTTATTAAGTTACTTTTTTTTTTATTGATTCGTCTTTACTATTTCTCTTAGACCTTAGAGGCCGAACAAAGCGATATATTTACTTTTCGATTATGCCCTTTTCAAATAGAAATGACAAACAATTTCTGAATAAACTATCCACCTAATATTTTCCAATAGGGAATAGTATTAGTTTGCTGCCGGCATTTTCGTTTGGTTTCATTGCTTTATTTGATGGACAGAATAAGAAGAAGAGAAAACACATTTTGTAAAGATATTGACACTACTAATTGCATATGAAACATATTGCTTGTAATTTTTCAATATCAAACACTGCGTAATTTAAATTTATTTGTATAAAAGATACGTGCATCGGAAGAAAACAAAAAAAAAATGAGTGAGAAACAGTCTGATTATTTTTAGCTACTTAAACCCAATCAATGCGAATCATTTAATTTTTCGATTAAATATAAAATAATTTTTTCGATTATTTTACATGCAATAAATTGATTTGTAAAGAAAAGAGTATGTTTACCAATATTATTTAAATGTTTGTGGCGTGTTATGTGGCGATGGTGGTTGCATCTTTAACAGATCTATTATGTTACTCGCTACACAAAGCTAATATCCATAATTTTAAACTAAGAAAGAGTAAAAGGAAACAAAAAATATTCGTATTTTATCTTACTGAAAAACCAAAAACACTGACAATCTTATCCGAGTTCCAATCATGAGAACGAAGAAGAAAACCTTATTTTCTAATCCCTAACCATCGTGTTTAGGAAAAATTATGGCAACTGTAAAATGATGACAACTTGACTGATCTGAAACAAGGTTAAAAAGCTATAAAAGTTTGACGACTTAAGAGAAAGGATGAAATGTTTTGATTCTCCAAGACTATTGTTAAAATCTGACATCAGACTAACATCCTTAATTAAGTTTCTAGTCGGCGAGAAAACAATGATAGAAGTTAATTCAATTTTTCTTTTTAGGAATCCGTGCTTTAAAATTATGGACATTAACTTTAAGAGGAGAAAAAGAACGAACATATATTTTGAAAGTGTGAGGTTAAAGCTAAATAATACAAACATATTTAGAACCTGTCACGTGTTAATATAAATTTAAAAAACCATTAAATCATTTACTAACCTCAATATAAGCCTGATAGAAAGCCAATATAATAAAGAATTCAGTGAGGATAGAACTAATTTGCAACAGTATACCAATCTAGTTTCTAATCATCACTCAGTTGCAGACAAAAGTAAATACTAATCCAAACTTCGTCTGGTACAAGATCACAGGAATAAATGAACTCACTATACTTGCGAATAACTTGTGCATACGATCATAATACCTAGCGCTCTCTGGGGTGATCGATAGAGATAACTGTTTCATTTGATCACTTCTGGACGTGTTATGTTCGTTTAAGACACCCCAGATATGGGTTAAATAGCAGGGTTTGTATCTGGAAAAAAATCATTTTTATTCTAAAAACAAATGTTTTAGCAATATTCACTGGTAAGAAAATGAATGATTCTTATAATCCAAAATTCGTTTCTACCTTAAATAGCGATTTTCCAAGTGTAGCTTAGACGTGGCACAAGGCTGAAAGTATGGGACACCCAGTGAGGATCGAACTCATTACTCAATCGTAATTGTTCTAGCAATACAAGCTTGCTAATCATTACACCACACCGAGGTGCCTAATGGTTCGGCTTTAAATAACTGACAAAGTGTTGATAAACCGTACAAAACAAAACATTAATCGTTCAGGTCAAGGTCCTCCACATCTTCGTATTTTTTGTTCCTCTCGGTTTTAAATTTAACCCTGTTTACCTGTTTGGTAAAATTTCTTCAATCCCAAACTTGTTTAGCTGAATGTTTAGCTTTTATACGCCTTGTAGGTGTTTAATTCTCTTAGTCTCCTTTCTTATGTGTCCCCTCCCGTTGTCTTTTTCTAATTTTATATTTCTATTTTTTATATTTACTGTTCATAATATTACCTCCTTTCTCAAATGCAATTTTTATGGTAATGACAAAATTCATCAGTAGAACCACATCTCAGTCATTCTAACTCTTTTTATTTATTTGTGATGAAATTGTTTAGCATTCCTTGTCATACAGAATTCATATTCTATTGTATAGTAGTTCCCAATTCTCTTCTTTTTTTTGTGTAATTTTCGATCTATTCCATTTCTTATCATGACAATGTAGTCCACTGTGAAACTAAAATAGGTAATATAATTATTTATTGCTTCAAACTTACGAGTTACCCCATGTCCCAAAACGTGGGCAAAATGAATGTGAAAAAGTGATAAAAAAGAAAAACATATTTTATTCACATTTTATGGTAAGTTTCACATTTAAAAAATAAAAAAAAATATTTTAGATAAAAAAAAAAATTCGTAGAACTTGAAATCAAAATAAATTTTATAAACTTGTGATATTTTGGAAAGAAAAACCCTAATCGGACTGAACCTTAAGCAAAGAATTCATCTTCATACATTTTTATATATTTATTTAATAATTGGTAATATCCAGGCTATATCTCTGAGACACATGGCTCAGTGGGTGAAGACGTTGGTTAGATCCAGTGACTAGACCCAAAGAGTTGTGAGTTCAATACCAGGGTACAGCAGTGGTGAACCAAACTTGGATAGTTGAGTTAAAGGGAAATAACTGAGACATCCGGAATTGGTAGTGCACGGTGGGTGAAATAAATGGTTCGATCGAAATTCCAATCACCCGAAGAAGGCCGGAGCATACAACGATCGAAATGTTGTGAATATGGCAATGAAGATGAGGATAACAGTCCGAATAATATAAATAATGTAAGTGATAATATCCTATTTATAATCAAGGAAATATAAGTAGTGACCTGTAAAAGGAGGCACGTTGGAGTAATGGATATCGTCATGGATTGAGGAATCGGAGAACCAAATTCCAGTCGAATTCATTACATTCACTTACGTGCAATACCCTTGGGAAAGATATGAATCCTCTTCTTCTCCTCACCAACTTATGGGGAGGGGGAGAAGAAGAATTGGAGAGAATAGCAGGAAATACTTCTATAGCTTTGGATGTCAACTGGTCTGCCGCAGAAAGAAATGGCAACCTACAGCAAGAAAAACACTGCCTCGTCAGTCATGTATGGCACATAACTAACTGACCTGTAAAATGGAATCCTGAAATTTCAAAATTTGATCGCAACTGTTTCAGCCACTTGAGAATATGTAAATCCAACTGTGCTTGTGTTCTAGTTACTAGGCATTTAATTCTATCATGTTCTTGGTAATAGTTCTTTACCAAATCCATAGAAGTAAGATTGGATGAATTAGTATTTTAGCGATATACTTAACGTTATTCGCAACCAGTTCAAAATGGCTTCTATAGCGAGTTTTCGTCTTGGCAATATATGACCAAGGTTTTATTTCCGTATAAAGTAATTGCATTTATCTTATGATAAGCAGATAATTAAAAAGTTTATCGAATCGATGAGGGTTAAATATGTGTGATACTTTAAAGAAAAAAAATACTTCTGATAAAGTGAACATGAGGATATTTCTCAAAGTACGTTATATTTTATAGAATTATTTATTTTGGCCACTCAAATTTACTTTCAGGGAACTTGTTCTGGTATTTGCTGGATAAACAAAACAAAATTCTTATTTAATCCAGAGAGAAACTTATTTACTAAAACCGTATTTTTAGTGGGAACATGTATTTAAACTGACATTCCTGTTTTCAAGTTTTTGTAAAAGATGAAATTAAATTTCAACAGGCCGAGATCAGGAAAACCTTTTAATTAAAATTTTACCTCCCTACACTCTATTCATTGTTTTTTTTTCACCAGGAAAATACTCGTGTAGCCAAAACGTGTCGTTACAAATTAGGCCACGTGAGACCGTCATTATTTCCTCTGAAAAATCAATTTAAAATTTACTTTGTTCACGTTTCGGATACAAACAGAAAGCCGGCAGATATAAATTAGAAACGCCCCAACGAGAGATGCGCATTATTTAATTAAGTAATTGAGCCTTGTGTTATCTTGACAGCCACCCGTAGCATAATTGTTAACAGCACGCCTTAGATATATTAGTGCTTACACTGATGAATTAAATAGAACACTGGTTCTGTCGGGATTCACATTATCATTCGTAGGGTCTTGATCTAGTCCTGATTAAATTAATGTCATTGATTAAATCAATAAAAAAGGATGCATTTCAAAACAACGCTTATAGTAGTATTAAAAACGGGAATATAAAATATCCATCTAAAAGAAACGAATTTATGATAACTTTTGATTTGGATTCAACAAATATAACTGAAAATATATACTGTTTAACCTCTTTATAGTCTATGGGTGATTTTCAATAGCAATTTCATTTAAATGATTTCAATATATGTATTTTTTTTTTACAGTTAATTCACCTCATACACGTTTTAAGGCTCACTCGAGGTTACTGAGTAAGACTGTTGTAAGGGACGGGTAAGGAGGAAGTAAGTCAGAATAATAAATTACGCGGTCAAAACTATAGGAGAGAAAATGGTTAAATCTGGACTTGAACAGTTCAAGATTGTAGTGGTCAGGGAAGCATCCTTTCCGGTGTTTCTTTCGCGAAGTAACAGTTCTAAAGAAGAAGCTAAGTAGAACTTATTCCTTATCAACAGAACACGAAGTGAATGTTATGCAACTATGAACATGGCGGGTCATAGGTGTGTAGGTCTGCACTGGTGGAGCTAAAGAGTCTATCTCGTCTGGATACTTAAAAACCAACATGGAACAACTAGTGATATCAAACAAAACTAATCATGAAGACTTTCATTTCTATTTCTCCAAAGTCATGTACGCCTTAAGGCGCTGAAAATAGAGTAAATAAGGCTTTTGTCATATGCTTTTGCTCATAGGAAAACTATTATTGCATAGAACCATTATTTCTCCATTTTCGTCAAGAAAAAATATATTTCATGATTTCCAAATGACAATAATCATGTCACAGAATAATTCCCTCAGATGGAACATAATCTAGAAACATTATTTCCATGATATTGTACGCCTCTTTTGTCTTTGTATCAACTTTATCGTCAAGTATTATTGCATAAAATGTATTAAAATAGACAGTAAATGGTCGTGAAATTCTTCGGAGAGACATTTCTCAAAATAAACTGCAAACACACGCCTAGACTTACGACTGCGCACAAGCAAGTGATTTACAAAGGAGGCCACATATGGAGCAAGAGTGAGGATTGTGAGATGAGATCACTGTTAGATTGGCTGACCTTTTAGATCTTGCTCTCGCTTCTTGAAGATGATTCAGACAAGCAGATTCAAAACTGCTGAGTCCACTAAAAAACGTTGATCTACATTCTACCCACTGCAAGGCGAAGCGCTCAAGGGTATTATGTGGTATATTGACAGCTGACAATTTGCTTTGCATCTCGTCTTTTTATCTTAGTCATGGTCGTCTTACATTCCTGTTGACCTGGTCTAACTGGCTGTACATCTTGGGTAACCTGCCATCAGACATTCTCAAGACATGACCAGTCCACCGTAACTGAGACTGTGCTAGAAAAGTCTCGATTCCTCCAATATTACACTTGTTGAACAGGTCTACGTTAGATGTTCTATCTTGAAGGTTAACTCCACAGATTGCACGCAGACAGCTTTTATGGATGACGTCCAGTTGGCGTATATGGTACCTGTATGGAGTCCATGACTGAGCCATACAAAAGGATGGCAAGTACAACAGCTCTGTAAACCCGAATTTTCTTATCCAGTCGAATATCCCGCTCATTTCACAAGCGATGACAAAGTTTGCCGAAAGTACTGGTAGCCTTAGCAATCCGATGCATGATTTCATCAACTAAAGTTCCACTGTAGTTGACTTTGCTACCAAGATAGGTGAAAGACTTTACATAGTTCAGGGCTTTGTCTTCTAAATTCAATGGTCTCTCTGGAAATTTGTAGACTAGTGGTTTTTTTTTCTCACCACAGGATTGCTTCGGAGTAGGACAAGGTTGGTGCACTACTTCTAATATATATATATATATATATATATATATATATATATATATATATATATATTTTCTGGGATAAGGTATTGTAACTATTTACATTGTTTACATTGTTCAATTGTTATCCTCATCTTTTATTGTCATATTCAGGATGTTTCTGGCCCAATGAGTAAAAGCGTTGGTTGAAGTAATCCAGTGACTTGACCCAAATAGTTGTGAATTCAATACCTGGTCACAGCAGAGGTGAACTTGGAGAATTGAATTACTAAAGGGAAACAACTAAAATTGAGATATCCAGAAAAGACAAGACATATGTAACTAGAACAATCTACCTCAGTAGACGAAATAAAATGATCAGTTGGAAATTTCAACCTATATCGCCTGAAGAAGGGTCGGCCGAAACGTTATGATTATTAGAATAAGGATGGAAACAACAGACAGAACAATGTAAATAGTATATATATATATATATATATATATATATATATATATATATATATATATAGAGAGAGAGAGAGAGAGAGAGAGAGAGAGAGATACAGAGAGAGAGGAGAGAGTATTACATTTATGAAATATTTCAATCGGAATAATACTTGAACGTCCAACCCAAAGCCGCTAAAGTTTGGATATTTAAAGTGATTTGTTACGTTGTTACGTGTCTCAAACTTTTCAGCAGCCCATCCTATTTTAGAAGCAGCAAATAATCCATGGTTATTTCTAACTTCCATTGTAAATCAACATTATGTTTTAATCATTAAACTAATGTAAAATCCTCTTTATAAAAATAGGATTAAAATTATTTTTAGTGTATCGTTACAAGTATTATTTCTTTCTGTATATCTTAGCCCTTTCGTGTTCAGCAGTGGGTTGCATGTTACGTGGTATATGTATACGCGCATGCGTGTATCCTTTGTCATAGAGATTGTGCCATTTTAAATTTGATAATAAGTAATCTGCCAAAATGAATTATTTTACTTTGTTTCTTCATCAAGCATCATTGTACGAGTAGATAGATGCTGAAAGATTCTCGGGTTGACTCACCTCCTAATAACAGCATTTTGAAGTTTGGTTATTAAAATAATATTAGACAGACAACTTTCTGCACCCTGTCGTATCTGTCTTCTTACAGAATCATATTTTGTCGAATGTAACGATCTCAGGCACGTATTACGAGTGACAAATTACACATAAAAGTAATATCTTATTACTTTTGAGAATATATAAAAAAAAAGTTATAAAATATTTTAGTGTTGTCTCGAGCGATGTTTTGCACGAGTTACTCGAGAGGGAAATGAATGTAAAATAAGCTGGAAACTGGTATATTGAGTTATTGTAAAAAGAAAATAAATACTTCGAAGAACTAATCGTACCTAATAATAAAATAAACACTGTTTTATCGAAAATCAAAATCAGTATGACTTTGAGAGAGAGAAAAAAGCAAAATGTGTTTTTTAACCCCTTAATGTTCAAATGCATTCGGTTTTTCGTATGATATCGGGCTTTCTAACCTCTCACATTTTTTTTTTAGGGGTGTTCATTTCAAGATTTGGAGGTAAAGCAAAAGCAAGGTTCATTTCACTCAAAGCAAGGCAATGGAAGCCACTATGGCACAAAGAATTACTGTGCGTGAAAGAATAAGAAAAAGAAAACATTATTATGGAGCTAGAACAATAAAAGAAGAATAATCAAGAAGATAGTTGATAACCAAAAATGGTTCTATCAGACGATTAATAGACAACAGTTTCTTTTTTTTGTTTTAAAATTAAGAAGACTTTCCTTGTCTCAGTTTACAGCAGATTTTGTCACTTTTGAGATCAGCTGCTAATTTGACTTTATTGTACCGATCAGACGTACTATTAAAACAGGAGTGAATAGCTGTGTCATCAGCATAGATGCCGTGTTGACATTGCATTTAAATATTTGAAAATCAAAGTTGGCTAGAAAGCAAGTAGTCGAAAGAGAATTCCACATGCAAGTCGCACGAGAAAAGAAAGTGTTAGCAAAAAACTTGCTATTACATCTAAGCAATTCAATAGTAAAAGGATAAGACATTGTTACAAATCTAGTACTGCGCTTAAATTCATAAAGTGTAGATCCCATCGAGCAGAAGTCATCGAAACCTAATTATAGAATGATACAGGGTACCTAAGTTATAGCGGTGGGAAATTGACTGAAACCAGGATGCCAGGTCATTGCATATTTTTTGTATCTTATCAAGAATCTCTAAATGCATAGTCAAAACATCTGACCAGGTGTGGCAGCAATATTTTAAGCACGGACGAATAGTGAACTTACAAATATATAAGACAGATTCTGGCGAGAAAATTTTCTTGCACGACACAGTGAACTAACGATATTCAGTCCCCCCCCCCACGAGGGCGTCATGTGGCACAAGGCCTTTTTAACGTGGGCTCTGCCAAAAATATGCCCATTGAACCCGTATAAACGGGTTCAGGGTCGGTTTACCTCCCCGAAAGAGAATCCGCCCTTCGGCGTAGCCTCTTTCGATTTCCTCCCTGCCCGAAGGCAGAGAGTTCAACCGATCTTTCGTTCAAGACACAGTGAACTAACGTTTCTAGAAGCAAATAGAACAATTGATTCAATACAATCTGTCCACTTCATGTCAGCAGAGAACGCCACTCTCTTGGATGTTAGTATCAGCCATGTTTAAAGAAATCAAAAATGACTCTCTCAGACGATTGATAGATAGTAGTTTCTTTTTGAAGGTGTTAAAATTAGAAGACTTGCCTTGTCTCTGTTTACAGCAGATTTTAAGTCACTTTTGAGATCAGCTGCTAATTTGACTTTATTGAATCAATCAGACGTACTATTAAAACAGGAGTGAAAAGTTGTGTCATCAGCATAGATACCGTGTTGAGTACTGAAGCCATCGGGAAGGTCATTGATGAAAATTAAGAACAATGCAAGTCCTAGGATAGAGCGCTGGGGAACAACTTAACGCAAGAAGATCTAGAGGAGTGGAGGGTGATTGGTCATCTGTTTTATTCATATTTACTGCCATATTCCTGACGTTTCGACTGCTGTACGCTCCGGCCTTCTTCTCAAAAACACATGGCCGAGTGGATACAAGCGCTGGTACGATCCAGTGACGTGGCCAAAAAAGGTGTGAGGTTAATACTTGCCTACTGGAATGGTGAACAAAAAACTCGAAGACTTGAGTTAGAGGGAGATAAATGAGATACCCGGAAGAGGCATGGAATTGGAACTAGAACAATCTACCCCGGTTGATGAAATTTAGGGTTCAGTTCGAACTTCCAATCACCTGAAGAAGGCCGGAGCGTACAACGTCCAGAATGTCGTGAGTATGACAATAAAGATGAGGATATCAGTCCGAACAATGTAAATATTCGCAAAAGTAATATTGCAGTAGATTTTGTTTAAGCAAACATATGTGTTCAGCTTTGGCTAGTAAACAACTATGCGAAAATTAAAGACATTGTTGGGATTTTTAGTTTCTTCTCATAAAAAGCTATGAGAAGATAGTCTTTAAGTAAAAAAAAAGCTTAAAGTTTGTGTCGTCACGCTCACTCATTTTAACTGGTGATAATGATTACGAAAGCAATAAAGCACAAGTTAGACGGATGTACATAGTTGTCTAAATACACTTTTTCTATCTCTTTTGGGGCGGTGCTAGGTTTTCTGATATTCCAAATGTATATATTTATGCATATAAATTTATGTTTCCATATATTGTCTTTAAATTTGCCGGTATTTTTTCTTTCATTTATACCCCCTCCCTCTCTCTCTCTGACACACAGACACACAGACACATAGACAGACAGTCACACACGCACTCACATGTCGAGGAATATGTCGTATTGTCGATCTCTACGTATATCTGGTTATCTTTTAGAAAGAAAGGTGCAAGCGATATAATCAGTACGCATCCTGTCAGAAAAAAAAGAAAAAAAAAACATAAAAAAAACATCGTATACCATCTTCTCATATATCGAATTCAAAGAATTTCATGATCAAGCATATAGCTATATTATCATAATTGATACTTCATGGTATATTTAGGATTTATTTAAAAATAAACATTTCCTCGTCAAATAACAGGAATTACGTGTTAACGTTTTTTCTTGTTTGACAGAGTAGATGGTTGCTAGCAACCGGCAAATGAACATATGACCGTCTTCAGTTGAAACCAGCCAAAAAGAGATTGTCGGTTTAACTCCTAAGGATTCATCTCTCAGACAACTTCACACAATTGTAAGAAAGAGATTAGGTCAGAATCACATCTCAACGTCTGCTGCGTAAACTAGATATAGTTTAAACGTTTTAAGTTCAAGTCAGAAGAAAACGCTATCATATTAATAAATGGTTAAACGACATCCACTATCAAGGAACCCATATTAAGAAATAAAATAATAAAAACATATAGATGTATATACAATATTGTGTTACTCAAATATGCATCTATGGCCTATATCTTTTGGACGTATTTTGAAATAAAAATTATATTATAATTTGTTTGCATAATAAAGCCTGTCACCTTAAAGAAGATATTAATATTTTTTTAGTATGGATACAGACATAATTTATAATTTGAAACTCACGTGATAGATTACAAAAAATAAATATGTGGAGATAATGAGTGAACATGTTTTTATAAATAACATATTTTGTCTACGTGTACCAGGTAGGCGTCTTCAGGGCAGAATGTAATACAAAACTGTATGTAAAGAAACTGCGTTGAAATTTTGGAGGAAAATGTGAAATATATACCTTATTATATCCGATAATCAGAAAGTGTATCCTTTTCTCGTATTGAAGCCGTTAACGGAGTCAGGTTTGAATAAATTAATATAAATCTCTATCTATAAAAGGCAGGATGTGTGTGTGTGTGTGTGTGTGTGTGTGTGTGTGTGTGTGTGTGTGTGTGTGTGTGTGTAACGAATGCACGGCCGCAATTTTCGACGGATTTGCACCAAAATTTACATGCACATGCTCCAAGTTAGCAGAAAGGCCAAGACCGACTTTGCATTTCCCAACACCCATCGATAGTGGAAATAATTGATTTTTTCAGGCTTCTATGATAGTTTTCATTTAGTTTGCGGCCATTTACTACTGGCCAGAGTGAGAGCCTATAGCTGGCTGCCACGAATAGGCAGGAAGATTCTATTGGCCAGTGTGAGAGCCAACAGCTGACTGACACGAATGTTAACTAGCATGCTAGTATGCAAAAAAAAAAAATCGATAGCTGCATTCGTCACAAGTGGGAAAAAAAATTAAATCTGCATGGCACTTTACTCAAATTGACTCATTCGCTTGCTTAAACTCAATGTTGATTCTGATTCCGCAGAACTGGGTTGGGTGTGAAAAAGTATTTGTTCTTAACATTTTTTTTTTCATTCGGTTTTTCCAGTTACGAGTCCTTTTTTTTTAAAGCTGCTCGTTTTGTGTTCATTTAGTTTAGTTCTTTTTTTCGTAACAGATTTAATGTTTAGTATAGAGCTTAGAAAAAATTCATAGTGTGAGATAGGCAAGAAGTAAGGCATGTAGCAACATCAGCACGGCAAAGGGCACTCCTTTAAAGGCAAGGAAGGGCAAAAATATTTTAAGTCAAGTGATAGCGATTGCTGTATGAGTCGTACGATTTTTGAATCAAGCACGGGCAACACCGGGCCATGTTGCTAGTAATTATATATTATTTATGATAAACAAATATTGTATATTATAATAACCAGATATTTTCTCATATAAATATAAGTATATCCTAGAAATATTACTAATAACAGTTGTTTATAAGAATCATAATGTGAAAACATTGACTTGTATAATAAAATCTGATATCGCGTAATTCAAAATTTCAATTTATTCATTTTTATTTCAATATTACATTAAAAAAAAGAAAAATCAAGTAAAGAAAAAATCAAACAACACTGAAGAGGAGACATATAGGAAATGTATGTTAATGTATATATAAACATAAGGGAACCATTCGGAAAAATCGATCGCACTAATGTAATTCTAAAACGACCATTAATTTTGTTCCAGCCCAATAGCTCAGCAGGAATTTTTAAACTAGGCTTGTCGATTCCATACACCTTGCTGTTAATCGCACCTTCCATCTTTCCTCTCCACAAAATATGATAAAATTTATGTCTTCATAAAATAGCCATGCGTATATAAGTATGTTTTCAAATCATTATCACTTGACTGAAGTAAAATCTTGAGAAACTTCTAGATTTAGAAATCTATAATAGGCTTTCTATTGCTTTAATTTCTTTAAGATTTCCTTATGTTGTGGATTAACTTGCAATATTATTTCCCTCAAAATATTACACGAATGATTTAAGACTGAACCAATGGCCTCGATTTAAGATGGTGGCAAACTGAACTGGGTTTCAAATGTGCCGTTTTGAAACAGCATCAACCAGCAGTGTTTATTAGGAAGGAATTTTCAATCATAGTAAGACATTCAGAAATTACACACAAACGCAATCCAACGAAAACAGAAAGATTGTATTTTTGCGATTTTTCTTCAGCACGTTTCGCTTTTGATAAATGTCTATATAACAGCACCTATAATTGATAAATCTCTTGTCAGTCCTGGCAGACCAACGTCGTTTCTCAAGTACCGAATGCGAACTTGAACTTCTCGCAAATATATCATTTATAGTATACTGGAGGAACCAAGAAAATAGCCATGCTGCTTTAAAAGAAAAAGTGATTTACATTCTGAGGTTGAAATTTTGTTTTCTTAATTATTAAAAAAAATGATGATATTTACTTTCAACTATTTAATTTCATCTATTGCTTCTTTGACCCTGGTTGTAGGGTACGAAATATTCTTCCATTTTCTGAATTTCTGGGATGATACTGCAGAGATACAAAGATCGATTATATCCCGTTGGGACATATGAACACACGAGTGTCACATGACGGCCACTGAGTTATGTCATTTGGTGGGTTAATGCATCGCAATTGCTATGTAGACTGTGGATGAACAAAACAAATTTCCCAACGGCAGTCAAGAGAACAAACCATGCGCTCGCTCCAAGGATCATAAAGGACACCACCGAAAAAATACAAGTAAGACTCTCTCGCTTTTCACCTCATTTCCTATCGCTTGTTGTATTTATATTATAATTTCTTTGTGTGGGACAGAATAGGAAAATAATATACATATATATATATATATATATATATATATATATATATATATATATATATATATATATATATATATATATATAAAAATCTCATCGAGAATATATAATTACTTTTGTTTCATATTTATATTTAAGTGTTAGTATATCATATATTTACTAATGCCTAAAATGGGGAAATGCAACGGAAATATTATCTATTTCTAGAAAACTCATTAACACTTTCTGTGTTATATATATATATATATATATATATATATATATATATGTGTGTGTGTGTGTGTGTGTATATATATATATATATATATATATATATATATATATATATATATATATATATATATATATACAGAATCTCTTGTGATTTCTAATGAATGAGGGGCCAAAAAGTTTACTTTTGTTTTGCTCCAAAAATTAATGTTTGTACATTCCGTGAGACCCTAAATCTGTTTTTGCAAACCGAACTGTATCTTTCACAGGAAAAAATTGTCTTAGATTTCTCATGGGTTCCGGCGTATATATAAGTATTTTATTGATGGAATCAGTTTTATAAATAAAATATTTGTGCAGGGGAAATAAAATGCAACAAAGTATGGTCATATTTAACATTGAAACGTTAAAGATACAGGGACGCTCAGTTTTAAATTTAACAGTAGCATTAGGAAATTCTGAGTAAGACCACTGGAGCATATATTTTGCAGATTCATTACAGTTAGAAAGAGTTCGGCGTTTAACTTCAGGATTTTTAAAGATAAGCCAGGATTTTAAATATTTATTTTCTAAGCATCAAGGACCTCTCCACTTCCACCTCTCATTTCCGCTTAATCACCTTAAGCTGTACTTAAATATATTAATAATAACTTGTTCATTAAATCTTATCACCAGACATCAAGTCATGCATAAGACAGTAAACTTTAGTAAAATATATAAGTTTTGTCTGGAGACAAATCTCTTAACCCGGAAAACCTAGAAGATAACTCATTATTGATGTTTGCCGATTATTGATTATTTTGGTGTCAGTTTTCCGATTCATCATTAAATATTTTACATTTAAAACCTTATCTATCTATCTATCTATCTATCTATCTATCTATCTATCTATCAGCACAAATCACAAAGGTTGCACTCAGTACAATAGTAATATTTCTCAGGGATAGATTGTTAACCATAGCTTGACCACAAATCGGTGAGTCCTCTAGTTTTTTTTCTGTATATCCCTGTTCATTATTTTTAATTTAATAGTATTATTATATTTGGAAACAGTCAAATTTGACTGTGCAGGAAACAGTGTTTGTCCCCAAAAGCCTGAGCAGCCGAATAGTGTGAAAGTCGTTTACAAAATGTCTACTCACACATTTCCGCCAGTTTTTGTGACACACATGTAGGAAAGAGAACAGGAAGCATAATTTCATGCCCTTCCTAAGTGAATCAAGCTATTAAAGCATAACACACACAACCTCAGTCATATTTCGAACTCGGATCAATAATTCGTTCCTTCGTTATTATAAGCGTAAGGTCATCCATGATTAAGAAGCTATCAGAGTTAAAAAGAAAATAATGAAAAACATACATATTTCTTACATGAATTATGATTTTCTGATTCGAATTAGTTTTATGTTATTATTTATCATGAACAAGGACTGAGAAGCATCAATGTAAAAGAAGAATGATCCCCCGGTTGGAGAGGAACTCGCGTCATTTAGCATTGTCAGCTTATGCATCACTGACATGGCCTTATGAGTGAGAATACGGAAGTCAGTCAACGGGCCTTAATCAAACTTAGCCGTGTAACTAGATTCTTATTTCTACTAAAGCCATGCATAGTAGGGTAGGTCGATTTTGGAACTATAAAAAGAATAACTCGAGGAAAGTTGCAAAATAACGTCAAAAATTACCACAAAAAATATTTTTCTTCAAAACTTCCTATTTATTTGAGCAATCGAACTTAAAGACAAAATAAATTGCGAATTTTTTCATCATAACGGTGTCACCGGAGACATGTGTATGTTAAATTAAAACCGAGTCTTAACGAAAAGAAAAAAAGAAAATAACGCTTAATAATGGATATTTTTGAGTTTATTATCTATTCTCTTATTAAATTAAATGAAATTACTACAAATAAAAAATAAAACACACTAAAATATTTAGTTTAAAATACAAATAACTACTCATGAACGGCGTCGTTTTTACTGGATATTTTTTCGGTATTTACCGGTAGCAATTATCTCCTCTTGTATGTCCGTTTTATTTTTGTTTACGCTTTTAACTAGCGCAAATATCTATTTTATTTTTCATCAAAATATACTTAACTATTTAAAAAAAATACAAATTTTATAATTATTGTAATTTGTTTATATTTTGAAAATTAATGTTTTATTAAAAATCCTGTTTACAAGCTAATCCCAGAACTAACTCTACTTTTATATAAACATTACTTTTTTAATTTAATAATGCATTTCAAGCTTTATTTTCCAATTTATTTTGAAAAATATTTTTGTATAATTTCTGATAATACATATATTTTCTTTGTCAGATATTTTAATAAAAATGGCAGGAAAAACATCCCAAAGGACCTAGCATACCTTGAAATTTTGATAAGGCTATATAGCGGCTAGCCTTATCAAAATTCCACGGTATGCTGTTGAGTTGATCAGGGGTGATGTATCTTACAATCTTGGAGCCAGCCTTGCAAATGCATTGCTCTTGGATTTAAGGGCTATGGGCTTTCTTATCCGCAAAATTAATATAAAAAGATATTTATATAGATAAATGTAAAATTGATAGAGCAAAGGTTAAAGTGTAAAAAGTGATGTTTTGCATGAATTCAACAGTGCGAGCACTATCAAGGCTATCCTTGTTGACAAACACTAATGCCAATTCAGGCTGTGAAGGTGGATTTGCTGCACCTCTAGAAAGAAAACTTAGAAATCTTCATACTATTGGTTGCTCCTTGCACCAAAATAAACTTCCATTTAGAGCTATTTTTAAACATGTAGATGGTACCAGAAAATAGCCCTGCCACATTCAATGGTCCACTTGGAAGATTACGTGCAAATGATTATCATAATTTACCCCAAATATCATTTTCAGCTGTTGGCAGTCCTCTGGATTCTATTTTTAAAATTGAAAATGCAGATACCTTTAGTTGTGACCAAAGACTCCTTTATGAATATACAGTGGGTATTTCTAGAGGTAAGGTGGATTCTAGATTTGCATCATGGAAAATTGGTCCATTAAACCAGTCAAGGTGGTTAACTTTAGGCATCGGTCTGATGTGCTTATGGACTCATGGTGCATACCCACGAAATATTTCAACCAAACTCCATGGTTTAATAAATTTTATTGTGAATGTGTATGCCATTTGCCAGTTCCAAAATAAAAGAAATAACAAGTTCCACAATCAGCAAATGTATATTTTCAATATGATCCAAAGGATAAGGAAGCAACCATATGAAATCCAACAGATCACATTGAAAAATATACAATTTGAAATTTGAAATTTATTTATAATTTCTACATTTTATTTCATTTTGCTAAAACAAAATAACAACATTCCCTGATTTAAATAGTGAAATTGTTTGTTTTTTTATCAATATTTAGTCTAAATCTTGCAAAATCGTGGATTTTTCAGTGCTTTTTTGTCTACGATCTTTGATGCCAAATGCTCAAAAAACCGTTGAAGTGACAGATGTAATTTTTTGTATCAGTACTTAATTGGTCAATACACAACTTTCGGTACATTATTCTTTTTGATATTTTAAAAAAAAAGACAAAAATCGACCTACCCTAATGCATAGTAATTTTCAATTACCACTCATAATCAATCATTTTCGGATTTCTAAGATTAGAAATTGTAAATAATTATTAATTCATTTTTCTTCCCCTCTCATCTATCATCATTCAACCCCCATTATAAACTAACAGAATGAAATGAAAAATACTAGAAAAATTTTCTATTAATTAACAATGAGAATGGTTTATGCACATTCATGAGGTGGGAAGGATTTTCAGTATAATACAATATTTTTGATCTGGATTATCACAGACAAGTCATTGTCAAAAAGGCCTTGTTCCTTTAAAAATAATAAGTGAAACATGATACTGTATTTTCTAAGATTTTTTTTTTTTTAATTAACAATAAAAGAAATATGTATGGAAAGTAGTGTACGATTATACATCACGGATACAAATTTAGTTCTTTAGCTTTCAGTTTTGCGGAAATAAATTTATTCTTGACTATTTTCTTCTTTCTTTTTCTATTCTGACCTGCTGCTATTCTCCCGCCAAAAATATTGCTCGGGCGCCATGATGTCACTCTCTGCATCTGAATCGTACGAACAGAACAAGCAAAGTTAGTGAAAGGCGATCAATACGATAGAGGTGTGGGACATGGTTGGGCGTGGGGAATTGGAGAAAAGATTTGGGGGAATATTTAGAAAAGTCTAAATATGTGCCAAGTATTTGCAGAAGAAGAAAGATTTCGCTTCACGATCAGGGATACCGAAGTCGGACTATTTCTGTTTATTGAACTGAAAAGGAATAGTTGAATCCATCAACACGGGCTTTTTAGCTATTTACAACTTTGTTGATGGTTACTAGATTGGCAGAAGCTAGTCTATACTGCTGTTAATCCATTGCAAAATAAATAAACTTCAAATAGGTCGACAGACCAACGATGATTTATGGACAAAATCTTTGCTTTTCTTTCTTTTTAATTCACGAGTTTAGCACAATCAGGCGGAAAACGGCAAACACATAGAATCGATCATACCGCAGTAGCTTTTGAATTGTCAAATACTTTCTATTGTTTTGAGAACGTCGGTGTGGATATAAGTAAATGCAAACGTTCACAGCACTTGCCATTCTACTTCGTCAGTGACAAAATACTTTTTTTAAGATATCTAGTGATAGCGTAGATTCATGTCCTTCCTAAGAAGATTATTCTGAAACCACCTCAGTCAGCTCTGATCGATTTTGTTAGTTTAGTTTGCTGATTGCTTTCTGGTGTCCATAACATCAGCTCTACTTAACATCAATTAAGTAATGAATTATGTTACTTGTTCCGAGTTATATAAATATGGGCTTAAATTAATTGAAAGAAATCGCGGTTCTGAAAAATGAAATTTCTCGTTTGTAAACCATTTTTAATTGTCGTCAAAAAATTATTGGCAGCATTTCATATTATTTTAGTTAGAATGGTGTGCTTTTCAACAAAACTTTTAATTCATTACTATTTATTAAATATACATTCGGCTTGCGGTAATATCAGGTTGAAGCAACGTCGAACCTGGTCAGTACCTTAATGAGTGACCGCTTTGGAATACCAGATTCTGTGAGCTTGGATGTGCGTGTGGTATAGTGGTTAATGGCTCGGAATTCTTAATATGAGACCCGCGTTCCAATTCCATTTGGGTTCGTTATATTCATTACACACAAGTACTCTTGGGAAAAGTATAGAATATATTATATATATACTCCATCTAGCTAAGATTTGTATCACTAAATCATTAACCAAAAAAAATTTTCTAAAATGATTAATTCTTATTCTAAAAATATTTTATAGCATTAAAAACCTAAAAAGATTCGACAAATCGTACAAAACGAATCAATAAAAAAATCACCATAGCCAGGGAAAATCAAAAGAAACAGGAACAAATTACAATAGTTGCTTAAGGTAGGCTCACTAACCATTGTTCCAAGGCGAGGCGCTTAATTCGTCGCCCGTTAAATTCACTGAAAGAAATCATATTATTCATACAGACAGAATAATATGTTCAATCGACATAAAATTTTCTCTTATAATTCCTCGAGTCGGAGTTTAGTTTGAATACTCAATAAATATTTTTTTAATGTCCTTAAGAACGAAAGCCATTTAAATCTTAGGTGTTCAAATATATATATATATATATATATATATATATATATATATATTATATATATTGGTAAATATAATTAAGAAACAGTGGTTTTGTCTTAACTGGGTTGAACTGCTTGGCACTATCATAAAAAATGTCTAATAAAACAATGCAAACTATTGATTAACGCGACTTCGACCTCCTTGAAGAAACACTCAACATCAGCTTAAACTTTGCAAATTAAATTTAAAGATTTTTCTAAACTTATTTTCTTCCTAAGGCTAGAGAGTTCGTTTTGTTTGCATGTAGATACACGCGCACTCACATGCATATGCATACACCACCATATATCTTAGTTATATATATATATATATATATATATATATATATATATATATGGATATATATATATATGTACATATGTATTTATATATATATATATATATATGGATATATATATGTATATATATATATATATATATATATATATATATATATATATATGTGTGTGTGTGCCGCTAGTTTTTCTTGATTTAAAATTTGTTTGTTTTTTAATTTTGTAAAGTCTTGTAAGATTGTAGGCTTCTATATTAGAAATCGATTTGAAAACTAATTGTAAACAAACACTTGTCCCCGAGATACGCACGAGGCAATTTATATGATTTTTTTCCTTTTCACTCTACTTGACATTTACAAGCTCTTTTCTATTGTAGTGACTAATTTCCATTGTAAAATTCAACATGAGTTACGCCAATTCGAAATTAATGATAAAAAGCGAATAAATGTGACTTTTATAATATCTGGAAAGTAGAAGACAGAAGAAACGCAAAGCAAAAGAAAACTAATTCTAATAAAAATCTGTGGAACAATTCTGGACCTCAGAAACAAATTCTTGAAATACCCATTGAATTGAAACTGTTTTGCTAGTTGGTGCGTGAAAGAATGTTACTATTCATTAAGACGATTATTTTAAGATTAACACTTCATAGGAGCTCTCAGGTGTTTTCATTAATTCTGTTGATAGAATACAGATTTGGCGATCACATACAAAATGTAATAAGTGCAACTATGAATCCAGGGTATGACGATAAGCTACATACGACAGCAAGGTCTCTGATCGGGCTACTGAAGGATTGAGAAGCTCTTAACCACCTCTTAATTGCGGTTGTACCCAGGTCCACCCTGATTGAGGTGGTAGCACCTGTTACTTTCTCATCTATGGGCAAATAGTGAACCCTTAAACAAAGTGAAAAAAAACTATCAATGTATAAAAATACATATTTATAGTAGAATTGTGAACAATACAAATTTTAAAACAAAATTACCAGCAATATATTTTATAGCAAAATGACTAACAATACATTTTATAGCAAAATGTCCAAAAATACATTTTATAGCAAAATGACCAACAATACATTTTATAGCAAAATAACCAACAATATATTTTATAGCAAAATGACCAACAATATATTTTATAGCAAAATAACCAACAATATATTTTATAGCAAAATAACCAACAATATATTTTATAGCAAAATGACCAACAATACATTTTATAGCAAAATGACCAAAAATACATTTTATAGCAAAATGACCAAAAATACATTTTATAGCAAAATGACCAACAATACATTTTATAGCAAAATAACCAACAATACATTTTATAGCAAAATGACCAAAAATACATTTTATAGCAAAATAACCAACAATATATTTTATAGCAAAATGATCAAAAATACATTTTATAGCAAAATAACCAACAATATATTTTATAGCAAAATAACCAACAATATATTTTATAGCAAAATGACCAACAATACATTTTATAGCAAAATAACCAACAATACATTTTATAGCAAAATAACCAACAATATATTTTATAGCAAAATGACCAACAATACATTTTATAGCAAAATAACCAACAATACATTTTATAGCAAAATAACCAACAATATATTTTATAGCAAAATGATCAATAATACATTTTATAGCATAATAACCAACAATGTATTTTATAGCAAAATGACTAACAATATATGTATATATAGAATATACATAGATATTATGCAGCGTTTAGCAGTAGTAAGATTAATAGAAAAAAAAACCCTCGATTTATTGGGATGTAAAATGGATAGAGAAACCCAAAGAGAATAGGGTTTCCTTCTTCCAAGAAAAATTAAGGAAGAAATATCTTTTTGCGAATGCTTGAAAATTATTTTACTAGTTGCATTTATATGTGCTTTCCATAGAAAAATTAACAAAGCCTTTCAGCATCTGATAACATGTACTTAGGTGGTCACATCGTTTGCAATCTGACGGGTCATTATTTAAACACAGCATCCTACTAATAAGAGAGAATACAGTTCGAACACAATAGTCATCATACTCTTTAGTCATAGCACTTTGTTGCATATATTATACTTCATATTTTTGATTATTTTTGTTTCGTTGGAGGCAAAGGTCATGAGGTTTCTAAATAAAGATGATTGTCCTAAATGAGCGAAAACTTTCATTCCAACCAAATATTGTACAGCTTATCCTGCATTGTTATATAAATTTACGAAGCTTACTCTTCTCTTGAAAAAAGCTATAAAGTCAGAACATGAAAATCGAACTAGCAAATCATAAAGCGAGGAAGGTTAGCGAACCACTGCACTAAATCAGATACCCAATTATATTTTACAAGTTAAAAAGTTTGGGGGCACGAAATATCAAGTTCATTTAAAAAAGTAATGGCATGTAAAGTATGCTACAAACTATTACATAATCCATATTTATATAGTCTTAGCTTTGTAAGGCACAAGGCAACACATATTGAGCATATTGAGTAGATTCGAATCATTTGAAAAGCAGTGATTAGCGAGACGAGATTGGTAACATTTATTCTTCAGCGACGCATTCTGATATTTACTCAAGTTAGGCTGGAACAAGGTCACTAATATGAGCGTGTCTGTGATTACCGAACTCGCTTCGGAAGTAATGAGACGACCAAACATCTGTTGAATATGTTTTGGTTCATAATAACTACGGTTCTTTATTCTATCTGAATTTCTGGGATGAGGAGTTATCATACTTTACATTATTTAAACAACGTTTCAGGCGTTGTGCACTGGGACATTCATCATATTTGTTGATCCGTGTAACCATCAGGAAATTTCGAATCGTACCCTTTATTTAATCCACATTGTTAGCTTAGAAAATTAAAGCATTTGTTCATGAATTTTGTGTCACTGTAATTGCAAGTTCAATCCATGGGCCCAGCAGTGTATAGTTGAACTCATTGAAAACGGCGTGAGCAATAACTGAGCAGCATTAAATAAGAACTGGCTGAGATATGCCTAGGCATGGGCAGCAGGGTGAGAAGAATCTATCCCGTAGATTAAATATAGCGTTCAATTCGAAATTCCCTGAAAGTTACCCGGAATAATAACCACTTCACGAAGGCTGGAGAGCACAACAGCGGAAACGTTGGAATAATTACACAAATATGAGCATAATAGGCAGCATGCAAATAACGTAAATAATTAAGGTTCTTTTATTTCATTATTATTTTTGGGGTAATTTCATCTGTTTATCACTCTGACATTATACATAGGCTCCGTGTCTTAATCGAAGTATAAGGTACCGGGACATAGTCATATGTTACGTGTGATCACTGACGAAGGTGTAGCCAAAATGAATGTCGTGTGGTCAATGCATTTTAGGAGACAAAGCCTTTCGAAAGAGACAGGCTTTCAGTGATTGGTTTATCTCATGACCTAAGATCGATAGAGTACCATATTAATCTGGGATATCCGGATTGTACACCCTACTCTTCCAGGCATTTCGGCATACAAGGATAATTTTCTTCTCACTTGGTATCGTCCGCTAGATTGCACTGGGTTACACTGTACCAGTGATAAGAACAAATTCAGTACTGAGAACTACTTATGGTAAAGTTCGTGTAACCGCACTAGTCTTTCTCAAACAACTATCAAATGTTATCGATATTTAATAAACATTTTTAAAATGCCGTGCTCAATTTATATGTAAATGATAATAGATCACCACAGCTACTTTTTCTTGAGTATCAGTGAATTTGTAAAGCTGTTTTAGGAATACAGACTTCTCGATTCATGCCAACTGTAGAATCCAGCATTAATTATACCTTAAAATATAAATCTGGTATTATATAATTTAGTGTCATAGTCTGGGATTATGGTGGGGTCAAACTCCCAGGCTCTGAAATGATTCTGTTGCATGCATATCAAATAGACTTTGATAACTATGTCCAGCTCCATCCTGGAGAATGGGCGAAAGCGGAAAACTGGCGCCTCATAACCAGCTCCGAAACGCAGTTCATATAAATTTTAAACCTCCGCAGCCTTGTGGTGATATCCAAAACACGGAAACGATATGGAAGTAAATCCAGACAGGAAAAGCAGAGTGGTGACCTGAAAACTTTCTGCCAACTCCTGCGGCTAAGTGGTCCCCAAATGTAATGGTATGTAATCCTTTGTATCTTGTAGATATGGCCATGAGGGTGACTATGTAGTCTAGGTAGCGGACGGCCTCTATATACCATCGTCCTGGCTTTCGCCCTGGACAGGTCATTCTAGTTTCAATTCCAGTGGATTAATTTTTGACTAAACAGGTCGCTGACTTTAACTCGCAAGATACACGGATGCCTTCTTTTTGCAAAACGTTCGTCTAGCTCCAGGTCAGAATTGTGAGACACTCAGTAAGGATCGAACTCAGTTAAATTGTTGTAGTCTGCGAAATTATCTTGCTATTCCATTGTGAGGTGTTTATACTATTGAGTAAGCTTAAATTTCTTCTGGCACAAGACTACAAATGTGGCTCATAATGAAGCTTGAATTTACTATAGGCAGGTTGCGATGTGTAAATTTTTAATTTCACGTATGCACAGTATAGTAAGGTCAGTTGGGCACCGTCAGTGAAAAAAAAAGAGCCACATGACGCAATTTACTTCACCAGAGGATTCCGAAAGAGTTGGGGGAGTTTAATGGTGATTACTAAAATTTTTCGATTGATCACTAGTGATGGTGAAATTATGCCTCCATTCACCTTTCCACAGGGCACAGACTAAACATGGAGGTCTATATCAAGCACCTTGAGGAGGTAATGCTGCCCTGGGTCAAGAATGTGGCAGCTAGAAAACCCTGTGTTTGGCAACAGGACTCTGCACCATGCCACGCATAGCAGGAGAAGCCAGTCATGGCTGCCAGACAATTTCCGCTTCTAGAAACTGTAAATTTTTAACCGACAGAGCTCTGTGCACCATCCTAAACGCTCCGTCAACATATTAGGAAGCACAACCCGTATTTTTAATCAAATGAACCCATACTGCTGACCCACAAACTGATTGAAACAAGCGATTACTCTTCCGCCCCGTATTATATAGGAACGCACGAGTCTCCAACCGCAAGTTGGTTCGCCCCATAGCAGGCCTCACATATTTAAATTGATAAATCACGGAACTACTTTGCAAACAATCCTTAGGGAATAATTGGGAACAGCGGAATAGTATTAAATACAACACTCAGTTTGACAGAAAAAAAACAAGAATTCGCACACTACGATACCATATCAGCAAGTGTCTACCACCGCCTACCCGGCCATAGTAGTTTTAAATAACTGGACAAAGACCAGGTCCCAAAACCACAGCAGCCTTAAAAAGCTTAACCTTACGCTCCGACGTACGTTCAAGAACATTCTCGGTTAACCATCATCCCAGAAAAAAATTGTAAATATACGTTTTTATTTATGTTTGAATATATATATATAATAATAGCTGGCTACAAGGATGGCTAGTTAATCCCTATTGCAGACGCTCGCTCAGGCACATTTATGTTTGTTCAACACCCACAGAGCCCACCTGTGGTTTATACTGCAACCATGCTGAGCAGACTTTAGTTACAGTTTCGGGGAGAGAGCGTGTTATCTAGCGTGATCAACAATCTGACCAAGGCCAGCACGCTCAAGCCGTTAGTCACAATGACTTGTGACTTCATGCTAGCTCAATCTATCGACGGTTTCCAATTGTTCCGTCTACTCAATTTCAATCAGGAGGCTTGAGTCAACCCGTGATATGGTTTTCAGGTACTTTCCAAAGATGCCGCACGATGGGATTGTTCCTCTCTTGACCGATAAGATCAGGAAGTCTTCTTTCTGACAAATCAAACGCCCAGTCACTCTTCCCCGATAGAAATAGCAAGTTTTAATATATATATATATATATATATATATATATATATATATATATATATATATATTTGACATTATATGTGTCTGGGTGATGCGAAACGCCATAGCTATTTTGGAATAAATGCTTACGCAATTGCAATTACTCTAATGTACGGTTTTTGTCAAGCAGAAAAGAACACAGACGTAAAATTTGCCGAGAAACGTAAAGTGATTTCCAGTGTATAAATGAGTAAGACATTTCTTCAATTACTAATTAGTTTGGGAAATTTTTGCATTGCAACTCAAAGAGTAAAAATGAAGAAACGAAAACTTCAAAGCTAAGCTACTGGTAAAAGTGTAATCAATTCCGACAGCCCAAAACCACACAAGCACACATACAAACACATATGTCTCCACACATGCGCACTTATACAAAAATGCGATTTCACTTATTTTAAAAATCAATTTATTGATGTCGTTCAGTTTCCCCAACAGAATGGGATTTTCTTTTTCTAAACTGATTTTCAAATACAAGAACAAACAATGGAAAACTTTTAATAGGATTTAGCCAATTATAAAACACACAAAACCATCACGTTAACCAGATTGGTTGGTTAAGGTTGTTTATGAGTAAAAATAAAATGTTTTCTTTAAATTTCCCTCTGGATAATTTAAAGCTAAGTTTGACTCTACACATCTTTAAAAAAAAAAACATTAAAAAATAATCCATTTTGTTTTCTACATTTTGCTTCGAAAAAATAAATACTTTAAAAAACGTTTTTCCAGGAAGCGATTTGAAATATTTATTTACATTTCCAACCACGACTTTGGCAAAAATGATCGTCCTCTGTACACTTTTTGATACAGATTTAAATGGTTTCTTATTTTTCATGCTGATTTGTGTGTTTGATTAACAAGAATCATTAATTCATTTAGCGCATTCTGTGGTCACCACTCACAAATGAACTTCACAATCCTGTTTAATGGTGGCATTCAAGGCAAAATAGTGCAATGATTTTCCGGTTCCTTTTAGATCGGGATGTTGAGGTTACCCCGTCCTTCGTTTCAGAAGTTAAATAGGCACGACCTATAAGCCAGCAGGTGCTATGAATTCAGAGTTTTCATACTCCTAGACATGTGAGGGTATATAAAGGCCGTGCGCTCTCCCAGGCCACATGGACATCCTCTCAGCTGTACCGACAAGATCTACAGGAATACAGGGCATTACATTTGGGGACGGCTGAGCACCTCGAGACGGTGTAATGGCTAGCAATCTTGTCTCTCTAGAACAATTAAGACTGAGTAGTGAGTTCGATCCTTACAGGGTGCCCCATAATTTCGGCCTTGTGCCACATCTAAGCTACGCTTGGAAAAATCACTACATGTGGGGACGGCTTGGCTGCAGGAGTTACCGGAAAGTAACCAGTATTGTTAGCCAACTGCCTTTAGGGATCCACTCCGAGATTTCTGTCTGGGTTTACTTCCTTAGAATTTTCCATATTTTGGATAGGACCACAAGGCAGAAGAGGTTTAAAATCAGGGTTTTTCTTGCCCTTGATGGATTACCTTCCTGGGCTGTCGAACTTCGTCGAAATCTAGCAGATGGATATGTGGCCTCAGTTTTCCGCCTTCATCCATTCTCCGGTTTGGAGCTGACGCTATTTGAAACAGATGCCACGGAATAATTTTAAAAAGAATATGTCACAAAATGTTTTTCTTTTTCTTTTTAATTGATTCGAACACTTGCAGTTAATGAAATTGTGACGTCGTCCCCCGGTCGCAGCGCCAACTGTGACGTTCTATCCTGATCTACCACGGCGCCAGTTGTGACGTGGCCGTTCCAGGGTCCTATCCCGGTCACGACACCAGTTGTGACGTCCCTAAACAGTACCAATTGTGACGTCTTCGCCGCGGCGCCAGCTGTTCGCTCCTCGCTGCTCCGTCCGGGTGTCGCTGCTCCAAACGTGACGTCCGCCTGTCGCGTCAGTCGTGTTGTCTCGTCCTGTGACGACCAACTGGCTTGGTATCGGTCGCGGCAACCAAATGTGACGTTCTAACCTTTTGGTGATTCGGGTGGGAATCTGGTTAGATTTGATATCAGCCTCGCCGTTCCCAACTCGCTTCCAACGCCTGGTTGCCAAGGTAACTGCACTGATCTCCAGTCTGCCTACCCACGTTGTGAATTGATCTTAGACAGACGAGATCAAACAGTGGTTGGGGCCGTAATGCAAATTGAGTTCAACGGGGGTGATAACACACAAATATGCATAAAACAAAATAAAATGAAAAGTCAAAAAGTTCAAAGTATCAAAGAAAAAGGTAACAAACTTTATGTCTAGTTGTTCGATACATAGGACTGCATCTATCTCCCGACCCATTCTGTGGATTGTGATACGTCGTTTTCGCTAGGCAAGTTTTAACGCTTCGAGTTGTTTGCTCTCTAAGAAATTTGTGTTTCGGTGTGTCTTTGGACGAAAGTCGAAAAAAAAACTTATTCGGTGGTCTGATCCTAAGTCACTCACTCCTAATTGTTCTTGGTTGAAGAGGAGTCCGAAATTTTGCGTGAATCTTGGTCAGCTATCTCGAGGCGGCTTCAACTCTGGAAACTGGAGCTCCAACTTTCTGGACACTCATCTCTGCCGCCAGGGCCCGAACTTTCTGGACACTCATCTCTGCCGCCAGGGCCCGAACTGATTTCTGCCTGTTGGGGCCTGGCTTTTATTGACGCCGACCAAAACCGGGATGGGTCTGTTGGCGTCCGTGGGGTTCCTCGATAACTCTAAATACATATCCACCTCTTTTATTTCTGGTTAGGGATTTTCCACTCTTTTCCATTTTTGGTAACTTTTTTTCACTCCCACTTTCTCACCATACTTCTGAGGGGCGTGAACTGCCCTCCCCACTTCTTTGTAGCAGCTTCTCATACTTACACTCTGGATGGGAGCGTCGACAGCCTTCTTCGTGCGTCACGTGATCACTCTCGGCCAATGAGGTCTTGGTCGGGTATCTTACCTCCTCCTTCGTGCGTCACGTGATCACCACTTGACCAATGATGTTTTAGTCGGACGTGAACAATCCGCGGCTTTGTTTCGGAAAAAAATACCTTGCTTAACTAAAAAAAAAAAATATCTTTTGCTTTTCCTTTTCTTCCTTAATCGCCGTATCATTTATCTGGCCACCAACGGGAAAATATGAACAATGGGGTCGTAATTCTTGTTCTACACATGGCTTACGTCAGGTATTTTATCGCTAATTTATCCAGATGGTTGGTATTCTTAACATGGCCTCAAAAAAGTATTATCCCCAAGTTTTCAGTCAGTCTGACGTCTCCAAGGAAGAAAAAAAAAAAACACCCTGGGTCCCCACCCATTTTCCTTCGGCACATATTCCTGATAACATAAATTTATTATCGCAGGCAAAAGTTGTTTTGTCGAAAAGAATTTAGTTAGCGAGACTGCTTGTGTGGGATTTTAATTTTCCATATCTAACTAAGGCTCTGTAGCTACACCTGTGTTTTGTTAATTATCAAAATTAACGTTTTCAAGTGGACTTTCTTTGGCGAACTTGATAACACAATTCCATTCGCGCAGGCCAAGTAGGAAAATCGGTCAACGATTACTCGTAGGTGGCCTTTAATTTTCATATCTGTCCAAAGTCTTTTTTAGTCGCCTGTTTCTTTTCGTCACTTATCGAAATAACATTTTCACTTGAATTTTTCCCTTGGCCGGTGGTCTGTGTTGATAATAATATGCCTTCCCGTACCAATAGTTTGTTTTCCTATCCTTCCCTACCCACTCAAATCTCATTGTCATTGTAATGACACTCTTTCGCCATTTGCCACTTATCAAAATAACCCTTTTTTTATTGCCTCTTAGCCGTGTGTGTGTTCGCTTATCACCTATGATTCGGATCTCGCTTCACTTTTCCCTTCCTTTCTTCTTTTCTTTCTTTTCCCTTTCTGCCTTTCTTTCTCTGCCTGGATGCATGGTGTCACAAAATAACGAATCTGCTTGTTTTTGTTTTTTAAATAAAAATACCCGCGTGAATAAATTAACCAAAAGTCATCGAATTTAAAAATTGTCATTGATCTGAATCTGATGATGTATTTGTTTCAATTTGAAATTACAAATTAATACATTTAATTAAAACTTTAAGCAACATATTTTTGCATTGTGCTTAAGTATGTTTCTTTGAGTTAACAGCCATTAACACCTATATAACATAAATAGCAAATATTTACAGAGATTTGCCTAAAAGTGCTTATGTTTTAACACTTATATAACATAAATAGCAAATATTTACGGGCATTTACCGAATAGTGCTTGTTTTCACCTTGTATGAAGAACGACTGCTAATTGACGTAGTATGATTCTGCGAGGTGAAGTTGTGTGTGTATATCTAAGCACTTCCTAAAGATGTTTAAAACTAAAATGTGTTTGCTGGATGTAGATGCTGGGAATTTAATGCTATCTACCAGATTGTCCCATACATGCAGAATGATGTTTATTTCGGATGAGCATACTATTAATAGAGTTGCTAGAAGTCGACTTATTTTTCCTTGAACCCATTTCGTATTACCAGATTATGATGGAGATATTTTATGTTGCTGTCATTAAGTGTTACCAACAGGAAACCGTGGGGAGTATAAAAGGGAACAAAAAACCTGAATTAAATTATGTCTGTCAAGATATTCTTCAATTTCACTTGTGGTCGTTGCTAACACAAACAGAATATATTCTACACCATTATAAATCCACCACCAGTTGGTTCAACAGATCATTGCTAAAAGGATTGATCCATAGACTCATATGGTCCAATCCAAACATGTATTCTACCGTTTGCCTGGAAGCGTCACTTATCTGACAATCGGTCTAATGACGACATTATCTGGCCTGAGTGAGGTACAGTAACCAATATCGTAGTGTTAATAATTTTATCCTTATTGGTCGACGACTAAGAATCCTCATGGGATGTTGTGCACACTTTACAGGACGTCGACTAATAGACTGGGTGGCGACATTAATGAATCCGGAAGTGATCTGATGTAATATTCTCTTTATTTAGGTTATTACTATATTTGTTACTTGCCGGCAGTCAAGTTCTTGATATTCCAATGGGTACTTTTTGTTTTTGACCTGCAGCTGATATCTGTCTGGAATGTACATATTACTAGTACGTTCATACTACTGCTACCAGATATCGAACCTGGTGCAATTTGGAACGATGATGACAGAGTGCTCAGATGTAGTTGTTTAGACGGATGCTGAAAATATCTTGGACTGAACGTCCATGGTATGTGAATAACGAGGAGTTTTTTAATGGAAAATGGAAAGAAAAAAGAACTCTTATACTTAGTATAAGAAAGACATAATTGAAATTTTTGGGACATATAATGAGAACAAAGTAGGCTTGTAGAATTTGATACCAATATGTGATATTGGAGCAAAGAGGGACAGAAACAAATCGTGAATTAAATACCTATCAAGTTTGTATAAATGAATAGTAGAAAGGAGAGTGGGAATGATAGTCGAAAGCCAAACTTTAATAAGAGCTACAAAGGATAGGAAGTTGTGGAGAGCCATGATATACTACATTCTGAAGGGACACGACATCTATAAGAAAATGAAGATTGAGTCTTTATGACGTTTTTTTTATCTGTTCCCAAGCAAGTGCGATAAAAACAAATTCATAGAATAACCTGATCTCTATTAATTTTGGTTGTTTTTTGTTATTTATTATGCTAAGCTAATTTTGGAAAACGTTTTGCGTATTTAATGAAACTCGAACTTATTACTTAGGAGTCATTATCAAGCAGATTATCCATTTTATCATTATGCTATCATAAGGCTCCGTAATGTACAGACGGATTTATACTCCACTAGTAGCATGGCCCGGCGTTGCCCGTGCTTGATTCAAAAATCGTACGACCCATACAGCAATCGCTATCACTTGACTTAAAATATTTTTGCCCTTCCTTGCCTTTAAAGGAATGTCCTTTGCCGTGCTGATATTGCTACATGCCTTACTTCTCCCACTGCGAATTTTTTAAGCTCTATACTAAACATTAAATCTGTTACGAAAAAAGATCTAAACAAAATGAACACAAAACGATCAGCTTTAAAAAAGGACTCGTAACTGGAAAAACCGAATGAAAAAAAGAATGTTAACAACAAATACTTTTTCACACCCAACCTAGTTCTACGGAATCAGAATCAACGTTGAGTTTAAGCAAGCGAATGAGCCAATTGGAGTAAAGTGCCATGACGATTTAAATTTTTCCCACTTGTGACGAATGCAGCTATAGATTTTTTTGCATGCTAGCATGCTAGTTAACATTCGTGCCAGTCAGCTGTTGGCTCTCACGCTGGCCAATAGAATCTTCCTGCCTATTCGTGGCAGCCAGCTATAGGCTCTCACTCTGGCTAGTACAAAATGGCCGCAAACTACATGAAAACTGCCGGAGAAGCATGAAAAAAATCGATTATTTCCACTATTGATGGGAGTTGGGAAATGCAAAGTGGGTCTTAATCTTCCCGCTAACTTGAAGCATGTCTATGTAAATTTTGGTGCAAGCCCGTCGAAAATTGCTGCCGTGCATTTGTTACACACACATACACACATCCTGCCTTTTTTTGATAGAGATTGTATTAGATTGTGGCTTTGCTTCTTTGTTGATTGATGACAAATGTATGTCTAGATATTCGTTAAATATTTTATATGAAAAAGTCTTAGTTAACTCCAGTGTGTGAAATTCTGACATTTTACATTAAATGTTTGTGTCGTGTTTTGCTTTTTCGGTTTTATCAAATATTACTCAACGTAAATCTATGAATGGTGAAAATGATTCTGTCAATGTTTAAAACAAAAAAAAACTGCTGTCAGAAACTTTTGCCAAACATTTCCTATGCGCATAGAACGGGCAGTGTTGAATAAGATAAGATACTTGGCATGAACAGCATATTTACTGAAGACAGAGAAAGGCGAAATGTTAAGGCGCTGACGGAATTTGTGCTGAACGAATCAAGAATAACAATCGGATACTACTTGGCAGCTTTCAAGATTCTTATTCCAGTCACGAGACGGATTCTGTCAGCGTAAGTAACTTGCTAAGTATTTTCTCTGATCCACTTTTAAGACGGCAAAGACAGTGGACACGATAATTACCAATAAAAGAGCAGTACACTCAGCTCAAACAAAACATATTTCATGCTCAGCTTACTCGGAGATTCTTGTACTAATGGCCATTAGTTCTCACGTTATATGTGCCTTATATTAATTTGATGGTAAGCATGACTACAAAAAGACTGACCCGGAAGAATATTTAATAATATCTCAGGGCAAGGTCCAGTTATTTCTAAAACAACTATTAATGAAAATAAAACATATTTTTATGTGAAATATTTTAGAAATGTTATATTTTATTAGAATATATAAAATGTATTTTCATTTTTTATACGTGTTTCATGTACACATTTTAAAAGTCTGTATGAGTCCACAATTATAGTAGTAGTAGAAGGAATAGTTCTTGGGGATTATCTTAGCAGTGTCGTGAGGATTGATTTTTCTAAGAATGAATCAGCCAAGGTCATTTGGGAGTCATAGCTATAACACACTCAATCAAATATAGTTTGAGCGAACTCAAGCTGAAAGCATTTGGACACTACGTGCAATATTATACGCTGCTTTTAACAAAATCTCTCCTCATATCGCGCACGTTTGGCTGCGGTGCATGTGCCTGGTATAATCTTATCAGTCTATGTGTCATAATGGGTATATTGGACTTCATATATTTGTACCTGATATGTCCCGAAAAGGGATATATTTGTTCGAAGTAGTAAAGTAGTTTTGGACTATTGTAACCGAGTAGGACAATCTAGCAGGTAATCGTAATGGACTGGTCCTAGTCGTATTGGTAGGCAATAGGCAAAGACTATAGGCGTAGGCCAATAGGTGTCATCAATAGGCGTCCTGCCTGTACCTCCGTATCAGTCTGTATTTATGGCTGACACCAGCCAACTATATTACTGTGAGGGGGAACCCAGGTGTATGCATATTCATTACATCAGTACCAAAGCATTTATTTGCACCTGCTCTCTCACTGAACAACAACACCATCAACAAAAACAACAATAACAACAACAGCAGCAATAATAATAATAATAATAATAATAATAAATCCAAAGAAGGATCTGTAATGTAATCCATCTTTACGAGGCATCTCGACTTCAGTCAATTTCTTACCGACGTGACATGGCTTCCTTCTGTCTTTTCTACAAATATTTTCATGGCAACTGCTCTGACGAGCTTTTTTGCTTGGTGCTCCGACTACATAAGTTTGAACGTGCTACTAGATTGACATCTAGGTCCCACCTGTTTATTGTTGAAATATTTACATGCAGACGCCAACAATGTCTTTACTCACACTTCTTATATGTGCAACTACTTCCCGTTTACTTGCTTCCCTGATAACTACAATCTTCCTTGATTTAAATACAATATCAATCGCCATCTTCTGTCTTCTTGAATCCCATTTATCTTCTTTCATTCCTTCAATCCTTCCTATTTTTTCTCTTCACTTTTACTTTCACTCCCAGTGACCCCTGTGTACTAGTGGCATTTCCGGCGCTCTTGGGGTGAAAAGATTTTCTATAAGCTGCACCAACCAAAAAGGGAAACTGATCGTTTTTTATATTCCTTGAAGCAATGGATTTAAGGGTTTTATCCAATCTGGGCAACAACACAAATGTTGTTTTTCAAAAAAATATTTAGTGATCACGTCTGACTTGACACGACAATTCTTTTAAGACATAAAAACAGTACAAACTATTTTACACCATTTATAAAGAAAACGTTATTTTTGAAATGAACTCAAAAACCCTGTCAAAAGGGGAAAAGATAAAAATTCTCAATCACCAAGTGCAGATACAATAATAAAAATGATCCTAAGAGATAAGGGTAAGACCGTTTAAAAAAAGAACATTTGCAAAAATACATTCCCATATTCACTTAGAATATAGATGTAGATAAACTCCAAAGCTGTCAATAACTGAAACGTTCAGGGATAAAATATGAAATGCATGTATTTGTAATGGTTGAACGGAACAAAATCCTTAACGCCTGTAATTTCCATATAAACATAATAAATAATGTATGCAGACTGAATATGTATATTTTGTGAACAATATATTGAAACTATTGACTGTTTACACAGGTTGTTCAATCTTGATAAAGGAGGAATACAAAAAATCGACCTGATAAGATTGTACATTCAGTTTAACGTATGTCCATATTACAGTGCACAACATATCGATGAATAGTATGAACATCACTTTGAATCAGTTATGGAAGGCATAGAGGTTGAGATTTTTATTATTCATACTATCAGACATAAAATCGTCCGTTCATTGAATATTACTACCTGATCTGATCAGATGATTCAACTATATACATATATTTAGAAATTTTAGACAAAATCCAAAGAAGCGTCTGTAATGTTATCGGGTTTGGCCTGGTATCTCCACTTTTCCATCACAGCGACATGGCTTACCTCTGTCTTTTCTATAAATATTTTTATGGCAGCTATGCTAATGATCTCTCCATCCGTGATAGCTCGACCACATGTAGTTAAGCGTGCTACTAGATTGGCAACTAAATCTGATCCTTTTACTGATGATGTAACCGTAAGTTCTCTTCTTGTAGTTCCTTTTCATGCACTTATAGCCAGGGACAAAAAAAAAACCCTTCCGGTTTCTTGATTCCCTACTAGTTAAATCTTTAAAAATTTAATTGCAACGTCAATCAGCATTTATTGCCTTTCTGAATCCTGATATTTTATTGTTCCTTCTCTTCACTAAACAATTCGCAATTCTCTTTCAATTTCAGTAACCCCTGTCGCCTTGATTGGGATGAAATGATTAAAAAAGAAAGCTAATAGATCCGGCATAGAGATAAAACCTATAACACATGCCTCTTCGATTATTATTATTATTATTATTATTATTATTTTCTTTGATTTCTGGCGTTTACACGTTTCTTTCCGGGTCCCGCCCATGGACCTAAGGTTAGAAATGGCGTCATGACACTTTCCACTGACAAAAAAAAAAAATTATATAGATAAAACCCTTCGTAAGGTGTGGGCTGTACTTGTCAGAACAATTTTTTGTATCTCCTTGAGGCATGGACTTCCAGGAATCCCTTCAATTAGTCTACTGCAATCTTTTCCAACCAGTCCTAGGGCTCCAACTACAACAGGGATTGTTGATGTTCCTATATGCCACATTTTCGAGATTTCTATTTCAATGTCCTTGTATTTTGACAGCTTTTTGAATATCTTCAAAGATACATTGCAGTCAGCAGGGACTGCCATATCAATAAGGAGGCACCGTTTTTGTTTGTGGTCTTTAATAACAATATCTGGCCGGTTGGCCTTGATTGTTCTGTCAGTGTGTATTGTGTAGTCCCATAGCATTGTAACAGGTCCTATCTCCGTAACCGGGTCTGGGTGGTGTTCATACCAGTTTCTTTCAGTTTCCTATTATTATTATTATTATTATTATTATTATTATTATTTATTTTCCTTTGATTTCTGGTGTATATTCATTTATTTCCGGGTCTCAGCCAGAGACCTAAGGTCACAAACAGAATAATGAAATTTTCCACTGACCATTTTTTGAGGAAACAAAACCTAAGATCACACACATTTTACATAGATAAAGCCCTTCGCAAAGTGTGGGCTGTATATGTGAGTACAATGTTTTGGCTTGGGCTACTAGGAGTCTTTCAATGTGCTGTATCCTTAAAGAGGTTACAAACAGACAGAGTTAGTACTCGAGTAAAGGAACAGCAACACGTGTGTAAATGAAAGAATGAAAGGTTTATTGTAAAAGAGAATACACTAATGAAAGACGGAGAATCGGGTGGCAGGCTAGCAATACACCAAGGAAACCCCCAGGTATATCCTGTGCGCACTATATATAGCTATTGATATAGTCAGCCCACATAGGCGATAAGGAGTGTGGGACATTTTATTACAACACAATGAGTCTATCGGAAATTTTAAATCAATCCGAGGGCTCAAACTACAACTGGAATTGTTGATGTCCTCATCCTCCACATTTTTTAGATTTCCACTTTAAGATTCTTGTATTTTGATATTTTGTTGAAGATCTTCAAAACTTAATTACAATCTGCAGTAACTGCCATGTCAATAAGAAAACACATTCTGTTTTTTGTGATCTTTAATCACGATGTCTGGGAGATTTGCATTTATTCTTCTGTCTGAGTGTATTGTAATGTCCCAGACAATTGTTACAGGTCCTATCTCTTTAACCGGGTCTTAGTGATCTTCATAGCAGTTTTTTTTCAGGTTTCCTTCCCGTAAACGTTGCATATTTTCCAGTGCAGCTATTGACTCACTCTGTATCTGTTTTGCGTTCTGTTGGTGCTAACACTGTACGACTGATACAAGATGGTCAATAGTTTCTAGATATTTATCACAAGATCTGCATTTTGGGCTAACACAATTTTTCAGTATGTGTGCTTAGTAATTTCTAGTCAGCAAGCATTAGACCTGTGCAACAAGCATAAAACCTTCGGTTTCAGCTTTTAGCCCTGCGCTACGTGGTCATTGATGGATAGAAGGTCTTTCTACATCAGCTTGTTTAGCACGGGTAGAATAATGACCATGAAGAGATATATCTTACCATCGTTTCTGCATCTGGTTCATTGCATTTGCTTTTGCTTTTATTTTAAGGTTTTATTGCTGAAGTAGGTATATTGTTTTCCTTGCATTTGTTAATCCGCTTGAAATTCCATTTTGAACTAGTATTCCTGAAAGAAGACTTTGTACTTTTCCAAAGCCTTAAGGATCCATGAGTGTAGCACACTATCAAATGCTTTACGGTAATCTATTCATGCATTGCTGAGATTTCTACCTTTTCCTGCAACTTACCAGGATCATTTTGTTTATTAGTAATTGATCCTTGCAACCATTCGAACCACTCCGATATCAATTCTGTCTTCAAGGAAGTGAATGTTGTTTTCATCGAGAAAAGATTACGTACAGTTCGTCAGGACAGACTTGATTAATTTATGTGGTGGGCAGACATGTTATTGGTCTATATTTATTCGAATTATCTGTTTTACTCATTTATGGAGGCGATATGTAATACCTCAGCGATTCATTCAGGGAGTTCTGTTGGTTATTAATTATCATTGATAAAGTTTGTGGAAAAATTTTATGAATAGATGTCAAATGATAGAGCCACAAATTGTGTACCTTGTCATTTCATGGGAATGTCCTTATTTAGTATTTCGTTAGAGCTTGCATAACATTATTCTTGGTTATATTTTCCCATTCATGTAGAGCTTTATCCATTATTCTTTCTCCTCATTGGATCCATTCTGCTTTGGGGTTATATTCCTTTAGGCTGCTCTAAATATTATTTCGACATTTTTTGCATATTTCATATAGATGAAGACTTTTTGATGTCTATAACTGCTTTTTCAATTTCCTTTTAAAATTTTTAAAGGTCTGTTTGGAATATCTTATTTTGTTGATAAAACCAACAATGCTTTCCATATCGTCTTGTTCTATGTGCCTTTACATGCAGTTTCTGTTTAAGTATTTTCTTTGATTGGTGGAATTTTATTTAGTAATTTAATTTTATATCACTGCTTGATCTTTCTGCATTTGCGTGTTGAAACATTTAGAATTTTTGAGATCTCATAATCTTTTTTTCTTCTTCTTCTTCTTCTTCTTCTTCTTCTTCTTATTATTATTATTATTATTATGTCTTGCTGTACCCTTTTAAAAGATGTTACAATGTTTGTAAAATTAGTCAGATTCAGTCAGTCTTTGGCGTTATTTAATATTGAGTCTCAAATTTGCTGAAAGTTCACAAAATCCGAGAAGTGAAAGGAAATGAAACACTATGTGACCATATTATTTTAAAATGCTCGAATCATTTTAATGACAGTAACATGGCCCTTGAAAGAAAGATCATTTGAGAATGTTATTACTTAAAAATGTAAGATGAAGGAGAAATCGGCCGCCATCACCGATAGATTTATCAGGCAGTAGGCGCTGGAAAGATACTATATGCAGAATATTTCATACATTTAAGATATATACAAGAGCTTTCGAAGTATTTTACATGATTAACAGTAAAGGAAATACTTTTAACACACTTTAATATGTTGGATAACATCAAATAACTGTCCAAACGTTATAGTTATTATGTCCGTAAACATGGGTTCGACTAAATAGTAATAATCTTCATGGCTCTTTTGATACTTTTCCGACGAAATATTAACCCATGTCATCTTCGTAGGGTTAACATTCAAAATATTATGTAAAAACTCAATATATATATATATACGAAATATTAACCCATGTCATCTGCGTAGGGTTAACATTCAAAATATCATGAAAGACTCACGTATATATATATATATATATATATATATATATATATATATATATATATATATATATATATATATATATATATTAAAAATGCGTTATTAGAATCATGACCGTTATATAAGAGTCGATATACCATAAAGTTATTAATTTATTCGCATATTCTATACCACAAGTAAGTGAAAAAAATATTCAGATTTCTTTTACAAATATCGTTCATGCGAAGCATTATTCAACAGACTGTATATTTCAACTCAACCATGAAGCGTTTCTACCCGACCGTAAATAAGTTTTCGTGAGATGAATTATGGATAAAGCTGTATGATTACTAGAAGTGAAATACTTATTTTTATTTCATGATTTATTTAGAATAGCATCCTAATATGCATTGTTTTTATCCCAGCGTGTGCTTGCTGCCCTTGTTTTCTAAAATTCTTTATTAAGAATATTCTATTACTAAGGCAGATTTGGTCTTGGGACCTTATTTATAGTCATCTTTATTGCAATGTTTTTTTGAAACACGATTCTCAGTTGCTTAATACAAGAAGAGTCTTAATAAGTGGGTGCACAGTATTTCTCAATATTCTCAGTTGGTCTTAATAAAAGGTGGTGTCAGGTCAAAAGGTGCGGAATTTAAAAATGGTTTCGGTTAAAAAGCTCTTCAGGATCGCAAAATTTCCACAAAAATTAAAGATCTCACCTGCTAGGCAGCAAAGAGTAAGAGGAATCCGAAATTGCAAATGTATTAACGCCATTTCTTTAAGTATATGCACGATGCATCTTTATGAGCGCAATTATTATAAAATGATATGGCATTATTTACCATGTACTGTCTACATCATATTTACCGGCGACATACATAAAATATTGGCTTTTCCTGAAAATATGTCGAACTAGACTTCTTTAAGAAGTCGGTATAATTAAATTCCATTATTTTAAGTGGTTGAAACCTATATCTCTTTATGATATGACGTCATACATTTTCATTAACTTGTTTCTTTCGATGGTAGTCACTGGCGAATTCACTCTCCGGTCTGTCATACTTAAATGTTTTCCACCAACGTACTTTAAGCTGCTTTTTACTTAATGATCTTTCTCAAAGATTTATTTATTGTCCTTATCACACAGTAATTAACGTTACAGATCTGAGCGACCAAACGTCTTGCTACGAATAAAATCAACAATAATATTAAGTAATAAACAGCAAATTTTAATAGTTCAGATTTGTGAATTCTTTAAAACGTAGTGATGCCAAGTCAAGTAATCATTCAAAATTCCTTAAAACTTTAGTGAATACAGTATAATCGTGATGACGGCTCAAGCGCAGATCGACTAAAAAATTATCAAAATAAAAAAAAAATTAACGGAATAATGGGGATATTACATCTCAGAATTTTAAACAATAAAGAAGGCCGCAGAACACAACATCCGATATTTCAAGATCAAAACATAATATTTATCAGAAAAAATTCTCAAAAAATGAATTGTAGTTTTCTTTTTGAAACAATGGCTTCGAAGGAAAGAGAGCTATTTCTAAAAACTATTACAGGATTCGTTCATTATATGAATCGGTATCATCCCATTCATGGCAGTAAAGCCACTAAGACACAAGGGGTTAAAGGGCGTGGAAGAATTAAGGAACATTAGTAATGAGCGTGAAGAGAAAAGAGTAATCAGGTGGACAGTATATAGCGATTGACATTTCATTTAAATTATTGTAGATGAAAATTGGCTGAAAAGTATGGAGTTGGAAGGAAGTTCCACAAGTGAGGAATGCGAGAAAAATAATTGTTAGCATAGAATTTACGGTTCTTGAAGTAGAAAACCAAAATATCTCAACACGCATGAAGGTGGAAAAATTAGGAACAGAAACATTAATAATGAGCGTGAAGAGGAAAGAGTCATCAGGAGGACAGTAGATAGCGACTGACATTGTATTTAATTTTTTGCAGATTAAAATTGGCTGAAAAGCATGTAGTTGGAAGTGAATTCCACAAGCAAGAAGTGCGCGAAAAAAACTGTTAACATAGAATTTACAGTTACATCTAGTCAGCTCAACTATAAATTGATGAGATCTCGATGCCAGTCTTGTACCGCTCTTAAATTCAAAACGTCTGGGTACAATAGCGATGAGCTCATCGGGGAAAAAATAACCATCAATGTATTTATAGAAAAGACACAGAGAAGAAAACTTATGGTGGTGGGAAAGTGGCTAAAGCCGAGATGCCAGATGAGGACCAATAATATTGTTGATTCTTTCTAGATTTCTCAAGGTAAATAGCAGGGGAACCGGACCATATGTGGCAGCAATATTGTAAGCATGAACGAATGGTAGACTTAGAGATATGTAAGGTGGATATTGGAGTAAACCAACTTTCTTAGCAGCTGACTTAACAACGGATTCTGTTGTGGGGCTCTCCTCTTTTTACATAAGATGGACTCTGTACTGACAGAGGGAATACCTGCCGTTGGGATATGTTGGGATATGTTGAGATACGTTGCGACAGGTTGAGAGATACGGAGACAGACACAGGGTGTTCTCAGAGAGTTATACAAGAGTCCAGGGAGAGAGAGAGATGATTACGGCTTTACTTACAGAGACTTGTACATATACTTCCTACTAACCCGCATTCCTGGACTACTAATCTTCACTTCAAGTCTGTATTCTTACGTTTAATACACTTATTTTTCTATCTCAATTACTGGCGTTGTTTATTTATTGGTGCAGGATTCCATTCCCGGAATCCACAACAAATTCAATATAGTCTTTTTATTTATTGTCGGCTGAAAATGTTAGCCCGAGAAGGCGGATCGTGTCATTTTCCTGGAGGGGGAACTCTCAGAGGATTAATGGAGAGAAATTGAATTTTGGAGGCGTTAAAATGAACAAGCTATCGTTTGCCCCGTATATATATTTTTTCAATGCTTTTAAAATCTTCGATTTTGTTGTTTTATAAAAATAAGTTTCAAATCTGTAATTGCCAATCTATTCAACTTAGGAGGTAACACTCGCCTAAAATGTTATAAAAATCCGAATATGAAGTTTGTTTTCAAATTTTAATAGAAGACAATAAAGAATACTACATTAAACGTTGCCGTTGAAAAATTACATAAAATATATTAATCGCAAATCTAAAAAAAAGATACTACTTCTTTCTGACTCAAAAAATGTAAAGATTTTGGAAGTTTACTCAATACATCTATCGCCACAAATAGATAGAAAACTTGTACAAGTACTAACGTTAATTTAGAGGCAAAGTCTGCATTTATATGCGAACGAAGGAAAATGAGTTATGGCCGAAGCACTTCAGATATGAGTTCATGCTCGTAAAATTCCAGACTTTTCTTTTCAAAGCCCATTTGTTTTTTTTTTCCTTTTGACATTTTCAACAAAGATCAATGTAGGTTTCTGAAGAGTAAATATTTTCCATCGCCTTGATTTATTGGAGATATCAACTGTGAGTTGATAGAAGAAAGACGTTATACAAAGAAAAAGACTTTGTGTGTTTATGTATGATTCTAGGTTGTCATTAAGTCTTCAGAGATTGTATCCTTCTGACTATCAAGACAACGAATGACATTCTTCATACGTAGCAAACAGTCAGCGGATAAAGTATACAATAAAAATTAAGCTTCCAAACCAGCGTTTTGAAATTGATTCAGTGTTTATTGCGCATGTGCTTGTTTTATGACCTAGAAAGCTAGACTTGCAAAGGAAGTAGGCATATACACGTAGGTGGGTAATACAAAGCGATGTTAATGTTGGAGATAGCATTTTCGTTGAGAATTTAAAAGGAAAAACAAAATAAGAATAAAACTAAAAGGAGCATAGTGTAAATCCATTGCATCGCGCATTGGATATTATGCAGTTTATTTATTTTATTTTTTATTCTTTTGGTCTCTTCATAGCGGTGGTTAATGTTGCACCCATAAAACCTTTATACTCTAGAGATTTATTAGGAAGCTGAATGTTGTCTTTGTTTGTTTTGCAAATAGCAGTATCTGAATAAATGAGTAAATCGTGCCCAAATTATAATACGTATATATATATATATATATATATATATATATATATATATATATATATATATGGTTTTATTTTTTTTTTATTTATACATGCATGCTTAGATGCCAAAGGTTATTATATATGTCGTTTATCGGCAGCAGGTTGTTGTTTTAATGGCCTGGGTTTACTCATAGTGTCCCAGCTTCGCAAAGAAGCTTGATGTGTTATGCGTTCAAGTAAAATGTATTATTTAGCTACTAATAAGCTTATCTATCTATCTATCTATCTATCTATCTATCTATCTATCTATCTATCCCCCTCTCTCTTCTGGCGGTTATTTAGCAGGAGTGGTTTGTTTGCTTATTTATTTATTTGTTTGGGTTAATTTATTTTACTTGTTTTTCATTTTCATTTTGTATTATTTATAACCGCCAAAATAGATTACCCACAATGCATCACTGACCCATATGTATAAATAGCCGAGTAAATATCCAGAATTCGCGGCCTGACGATTGCCTCTAGCATGAAACAGCCTGTCGCCTCTGACTGTTGACTTCAATGTTCACTTTTATATATATATTTACGTACGCTCTATCTCTGTTATTGAGGACTTTATCCCATAAATATAGCACACTTTAAAACTATATTTCTTCATATATATATATATATATATATATATATATATATATATATATATATAAGTCATCTTCGACTTACAACTATGATTGTTTTTGACCGAGAGGTCGTAGATCGATCTGATCGAAAATCGGCCTGTAATTGATTTTGAAATCTTCTTATATTTGTTTAGGCATTATTCTATTTTTTTGGAATATTTATTGTTTCTTTACCTTTCCTTTGCATTGGTTTGTTTCTTATTTTTGCGTTCGGCAGGTTTAAATCAAACACTGCATAATACAGTACGACTGATGTAATATTTACTAATACACGGAAAGCATTTTAGCTACCAAAATACATACAAATACAAAGCATCTTATTAAGCTAGTACGATCAAAAGGTGGGGGTGGGGGGGTCAGTAAATACAAAGCAAACAATCATCAAAAAACTCTACACCACTTAAGAAACAGCAGATAACACAACACAACAGAAAACACAGCACCCATTAAGTGAAAAAAAAAAACACCCACATAAAGATATCAGATTACACCAAACTATACATAAATATGAAGAAATTGAGAAGTAGCAGCAGAGACACCAACAGTCTTGAAGAGTGAAAGCATTACTACAATGCACTCATTAAACTTCGAAATCGGCATGACTAAAATTCCCCCCCCCCATTTGAGTGACGTATTCTTACCTTTTGATATCGAGCATTTTATGGCAATAAACCTGCCTGCCTAAAGTGCCTTTCCACCAGGAAATTACGGAAAAAGAACCCGTAATTTTCCCACCTAAAATCTCTTACATATATATATATATATATATATATATATATATATATATATATATATATAGAGAGAGAGAGAGAGAGAGAGAGAGAGAGTGGAAACAATTATTCATGAAGGAAGGAACCGACTGTTTTCATTTTTAAAAATATTCTTTCAATTTTCGGATAAGGTGTTGATTCTTGTGCTCGAAGTTTTGGATAAACAGTCCGAAGTTCATAATTTGTTATTTTTTTGTTCAAGTACTTTCATCTCTGGCAGTCACTCTCAAGAACCAATGTGACATCTTTGCGAAAGTTAGAATTTATTTGTCTGCATTCTGGTATTCTTTGGGGCGCTGGGGGTTTGACATGGTCTCGTGTGACATCATGTGTAAAGGTTATTTGGAACAAGGTCGAATAGAAAGAATGCAATTTATTTATTAGATTTTATTTATTTTAATTTTTAATACTAATATAATCTATGTTCACATTAATTAGATCATATACGTTTCAAAGCTCCATCTTTTGTGATGAACGATGTTTGTATAATAATAGCTTCTATGATTTTCAGTCTTTCCTTGCATTGGGTGCTAGAGAGTATTTTGGTGTTATCCACTTATATCTGTCTTATGTTGATGTTTATTATTTGGTCGTTCATGATGTAATGGTCAATATGTGCACAGATTGCACTGCGTTTCGACAGGTGACAAGTCATTGCGTTAGTGGGATGCATGTGTGCCCAATTTAAATATTTTATACTGTTTTTTGATTATTAGTTTTGGTAAAGCATTGTTCCAGTGGGTATGAGGATACATAGACAGCCTTATGTTTACATAGGGGGAATATTTTTACAGGATCAAAGTAATATCTTCTTCTGTGATATTATCCTTTAAGAAACATAGCAACATTAAACAAAGCCTAATTAACAATAAATTCCATAACCACGTCGTCGACAAACAAATGAAATTAATCTTAACGAAATTTAGAAAAATTAAAAAAAAAATTATCACGTTACATATATCACTCAGCAATCCCAATAAACACCTTAGATTTATCATCTACTATAAAAAGTTTAAATCATCTAATTTAATTATTGCCAACAACACCGGGCCTCAAAAATCTAATAAAAGGGAGACAATCATGTGTGATATACAAAGTCTTATTCGGAAACAGAATAAGAGAAGAAATATCGATAAGAGAAGCAGTAAATCAACGTTCATGCTATAGAAAGGCTATCGATTTTCTCTTTCTATAAACAGAAATGTTATTGTGTCGATTCAATTGTAAAATGTTTTTTTTGGTGTGGGGGTAAATTGAGCCAACCAGAAAATGGATCAAAATACAAAAAGACAAGTGAACACAAGTATTAGATAAGTAAACCAGCAATTATGAAAACAAAATAAAAGAAAAAACTCAATATCTCTCAAGAAAAACAAAAACAACAGCAGCATTATATTAAATGATCGGTATGGTTGCACAGAGGGCACATAAAGAGTTGGTTGCTTGAATTTGTTTAGTGGTATATCAACCATTAATGGGTTATTTAATGCCGAAATTCAAATAATTTTAACACAATTTTAGGGCTTCAAGTGACTCGCTGCGCCTACTCGGTCTAACGTTCTCAGCTGACATGAAGTGGAAAGACTCCGTGGAATCCATTGCTAGGTCAGCTGCAAAGAAAGTTGGTTCATTGTGTCGTGCGAGACAATCTTTATCTCCAAAGTCCGTTTTACATTTCTATAAATCTATCATTCGTCCATATATAGAATATTGCTGCCACATATGGTTCAGTGTCCCTGCTATTTACCTTGAGATCCTTGATAATATCCAAAGAAGAATCAACAATATTATCGGTCCTGCTCTGGCCGCTCGGCTTCAGTCACTTGTCCACCGCCGTAAGTTTACCTCTCTGTTTTTTCTAAAAAATACATGGTAATTGTTCGAATGAGCTCTTCACTATTGTAGCTAGACTTTTTTTTAAAACTTTAAGCACAGTAAATCTGGCATGTAAATCTAATCCGTTTATAGTAGAGATGGCTAGATGTAACTTAAAATTCTATGTTAACAGTTTTTCGCGCACTTCTTGCTTGTGGAACTCACTTCCAACTCCATGCTTTTCAGCCAATTTTAATCTGCAAAAAATTAAATGCAATGTCAGTCGCTATCTACTGTCCTCCTGATTACTCTTTCCTCTTCACACTTATTATTAATGTTTCTGTTCCTAATTTTTCCACCCTCTTGCGTGTTGAGATATTTGAGTTTTCTACTTCAAGATCCTTGTATTTTGATCGATCTTTTTGAAAGATCTTCAAATATATGTCAGATTCTGCGGGAAATAGACGTGTTAATAAGAAAACACATTCTGTTTTTGTGATCATTGTTCACTGTGTCTGGGTGATTAGCATTGATTGTTTTGTAAGGATTGCAAAAATCTTATAAAATTGTTACATTTTGTATGTTTGTAACCGACTCTGGATGGTATTCATACACATTTATCATAGGCTACTTCCCATAAAAGTTGCAGATTTTCAAGTGCAGATATTGGCCGTCCCTCTCATGCTGAGTTTTATATTCGATGGATGCTCATGCCGTGCAACGTGTTTCTGGATATTTATCACAGAAACTGCACTTCTCAGTTTATTTGGTTCGTAATTTCCATACAGCAAGCATTGGTCCTATGCGGCAGGAATAAGACATTATTATTATTATTATTATTATTATTATTATTATTATTATTATTTTTATTATTATTATTATTTTGCTTCTACCGCACAGCACAAAAAATTATTTTCAAGTCACCTTTTGTGACTTAAGGAAATAAAACGTTCCTTTCTCCTTTTCACTGATATGTTGTATTCTGTACTTATGGAAGTCTCTTTTCTGTTGCGAGCAAGTATGCCTTTTGTAATGTTTCTGTTTTCAAAGCAGAGCCAGTATCGGCAAGTTTATTATTATTATTATTATTATTATTATTATTATTATTATTGTTATTATTATTGTGTTACAACAAAAAGTAAGCCAAAGTGTCGCTGAGGTACAAATATACGATACTCAATATATCTATCATGCCATCCATTCAGATATGCCAGGCACACGCCACATAGACAAATGTACGTGACATGGGGACAGGATTTGATAAAAATACCGGATAACTTTGAAGTTGGGGCCCAGTTATGATATCCCAAAGTATACAGAAATAACTCCCAATTCGACATAGCTGTCTCATGTTTCAAATTAAAAAGTCTATCAACACTCTCGACCAAGATTTTTCCTCGCTGCTCCCGCTCATGAACAGAGATGTACAATGTGTTAGTTTCTAGAGGATATGACCAACTATAATATTCAATGTCAGGAATCTGACACGCAGTTCTGTGGAAATGAACGGAATATTTCCTGTGCCACATCTTAATTGTCCAAAACAAAAGATGTACAAGTTAACATCTGCAATTGAATAAAGCAGTGAGAGCCATGTCTGGTCTAGTACCAGGGAATTTATTATTATTATTATTATTATTATTTTCAGTTTTTTTTTTATTTTCAAACGGTTAATTTAACACTAATAATAAAAGAATTCCCTCGTAACCACTTTTTCTGATTTGTTGACTTTTATATCCATCTTGTGACTTCTGCAAAATCATATGCTGCATAATGTATACCTTTTCAATTTCAAAATGAACTTAGTTTCAAGTAAAAAATTAATCAACTCCAAAATGGATTAATCAACTTCAAATTGGATCAATCAACTTCAAAATGGAACAATCAACTTCAAAATGGATTAATCAACTTCAAATTGAGAGAATGTCAAAAACCTAAAAACAATCAACTTCAAAATAAGAATAAACAACTTCAAATTGGAATAAACAACTTGAAATTGAGATATTGTTTGTTAAATTGAAAATTATTTTTTCAATTAATTTACCCCATGAAGAAGGAAATTGTTCATCTTCATTATATAGATGAAGAAAAAACCAAAATACAAACAACTTAGAGGCCAAGAAAGCATTGGGTGAGCCTACAGTAAAAGTAGGAGGAGAAAGTCCCGTATGGGCAAAAATGATGATTGATGATGTTGCTGGAGAAACCTCTACAAAAGAAGCTGAAGAAGAATTAGCAACAGCTCCGAGGAAGACTTACCTCAAGAAAACTGTGGTTGGCGAAAAAAAGGCCTAGATTTTAGCTGCATATGCCGCAGCAGGAAATTGGACCTGGCAAGAACAATTGGTGTGCCTCTGCCAACAGCATACCGTTGGTTAGACCAGGGTGTTGATAAGGATGACTCTAGGGGAGGAGCAAGAAAATATAAAATTACGCAAGAGCAAAAGTATGAGGTTCGTGTGACGAAAGAATGCATAAGAAAGCACTTGGACTCCATGGCCTTTACTTTAAAAGCGGTTCATTATGAACCAGAAGCTGCCAATAATAATGTCAATAAGGCGAAACGTAAGGATTACCCAGTAGATTTATTAGAATTTCAGTCCCAAAGTGTGCCAATTCTTTATATGGATGAAACCAATTTTAATCTCCATATTTCAAGAAGAGAAGGTCACTCTAAAAATGGCACGAGGTGCACTACAGTCGTGGCCGGTTACAGGGGAAATAACATCCATGTTATTGGATGTATTAGTAATAATGGATTAATTCATCATAAAATTAAAAGAGGTTCTTTCAAAAAAGAGGATGCGATAGAATGGACCAGGGAGTGCCTTAGAAAGGCAAATGAAATTTATCAAAGGGGAGTTGTCTTAGTTATTGATAACGTTCCTTGCCATACTTCAATTGAAGAAGTTGTGGAGGAGGATGAATTTAAGCAACACCAAATTTTCAGACTTGCCCCCTATAGTCCGATGTTAAATCCCATTAAAAAGGTTTGGTCAGTCATTAAAGCTGACGTAAAAAGAAGTATGGCAGACTCAATTGTTGGGATTTTAAGAGGTGATGGCCAGGGATGTTTAACTACTAAAGAATTCCGGATCAGCAAGTTAAAAGCGATGATCTCCGAGGCAATTAATAATATTTCCCTGAAACTTGCACTAACTTCGTATCTGGAATAAAGAGATTACTTCCTCTGTAATTAACTTAGATGATGTAATCTTTTAAATAAATTTCTTAGAACGTTTATATTTTTTTTATATCCCTTTTAAAATAAAAATAAAAGAATTAAATATTAAATTTATTAATATTATATTAATTCTCAATTTGAAGTTGATTAATCCAATTTGAAGTTGATTATTTTCATTTTGAAGTTGTTTTTACCTGAAAATAAGTCCATTTTGAAGTTGATTATTATCATTTGAAGTTGAAAAGGTATAGTTTCCGATACAGAATTAAAATCATTATCATCATCATCATTACCATTATTATTTTTTTTAATTTTATTTAGTATTCGATATATATATATATATATATATATATATATATATATATTTATTTATCTTTTAAAAAGAGAATTTATAGCGGCTGCTGCCGCTTTAATGCATCGCTCTTTGTAAGAATTGAACGCTATGTTGGCAGCCGGTATGGCGTTTATATATCACGTCGTATATAATGCGTTAAAAAGTTCCCTTTTCTCAGGGTTGATGGATAATGGTTCGGAATTGGAAATCGCAGAGCTGTGTCCAAATTCTAATAGGGTTCATTATATTCACTTACGCGCAAATACCCTTGAGAGCGTTGTGTATCCATCTGTTCTTCACCTACAACGGGTTAATTACTAGGACTTATAAGTAAATCTTTATCAACTCCCTCCCCTCTTCATATATTATAATTATTCTTTTTTTTTTAAATCTGATTCCATCGCGACACAGAAATTACTGTTTCGAAACTGGTTAGCAGTATTTAAGTTTAATTCCAATATTAAACCATAACCTCTTGGTGGCAGTTTCCTCCTCAAGCATTGTTTTGGAATCCAAGGATGAAACTACCGCCCAAGAGGTTAAGGTTTAATATTGGAATGAAACTTAAATACTGCTGAACAGTTTCGAAACAGTAATTTCTGTCTCACGATGGAATCATTTAAAAAAAATAAAACAATTATAATCTAGGCTCTACTTGTGTATCGTGCACTGTTTTCTAAAATAAAAAAATACAAAAGAACTTCGGATCATCAATCTAACGTTTCTTAACTATCATATCAATATATTTGCACACACACACACACACACACACACACACACATAGGTGTGTGTGCGTGTGTCAGTGTGTATGTGTGTATAAACATATCGTAAACATGTGTCACCGATAGTATTTTTACGCCTCCTGGCACGCACACTGTAATCCGACCTCATACTTTGACTTTTGACTGTTCAAATATAATATATTTACTTCTATTGCAACAAATGCAAAACAGGCAAACATGTCGATGAAACAGGTACGGAATCCCGTCTTCATTTTAATAACTATAAAAGAGAAAAAAATACAAAAACATCAATTTCACTTTTGCTGCGCATTTAAACCAACCGGATCATAGTATTGATAATGTCAGATGTGATTTTTAGCGTCTTCATTTAAACACCAAGAAGAACGCAGTCAGACTGAGTTTAAATAGACATTTCGGTATACTCTGTATAAAGAGTTTTAACAAAAAGACATCTACAAGCTCTCTACAACCCTAAATGTAGCAAAAAATTAATTCAAAATTATTAGATCTCATCGGTAATATCTTTTACTTCTGCTTTCGCATTTAAACCCGGAAAGAGTCGTCAACACACCGACGTACTGAGCTGTTCATCATTCTCCTCCATCTGTCGCGGTTGTGTGTCAGAGTTTGGGTCTCAGCAAATGGTTTCTTTGCGTGCCCATCATGTGGCGTCTCTAGGGCGTTTTAACCTGGCGGAGTCCCTCCCTCTCTTGGTTAAACTACAACCGTAACCAAAAAAAAAAAAAAAAATCCGTCTTTTAAAATATTATGTCTCTATTTGGTGATAATGCCTAATAATATACAACAAATATTATTAGTTTTATTATCAATATTATTATTTTTATTGTTTTTTATCTCACGAATGTTATCCCTGTAGGAAATATTTTCTTTTCTAAACAGAAATAATCAAATGCAGGCAGCATATCGTCGTTAGACAGTGAAATATCAGTGTCTATACTTGATTTTACAAGGAACACAAGCAGTAGATTTACGACCCACTATTAAATAGGAATCGAATTTTTCAGTCTCATTGCCTAAGAAATAGTGCAGTGTAGAGTTAAGTCGTTCATTAAGAAGCAATTGATACATTTTAATTTTAACTTTATTGATCATTATTTTTCTTCTGGTCGCCATCACTGTCTTTTATTACTTTGTGTACTAGAACGATCGTTGAGAAATGTTAACTCAAGTAAGCCACATCGAGCAAACTACTGGACAATCTGATACCTTCACGTCGCGTTACGCAGCAGTGGTTAACTTAACGTTGCATATTGCTAGATTTAGCATCCGAAAAATATCACGATTACAAATTCTGGTTAACGAGGAAGGTTGTTAAATAACAATGACTTATTTAACTCTGTATATTGTTTTATATTGAATTCATTTGCAACGAGATTGCTTATACTGACGCGATGTCACGGATGTAAGATCAGATTATATATTTTAAGCCTTTTTATTTGAAATATCCGCCCTAGGCTAACGTGGTTGTCTCGCTAACAAACTTTCTCTTGAATTCTCCTTCTATCTCACACTTTCATTTTACGAGCAAGGAGTATTAGTTTAATCTGGCAAGAGGAAGGTTCAATGGCGTTCAATCACACGATACTGGCAGCAGCAGCCAGCAAGGATAGCAGTCTACTTATAGTTTATATCGAAATTTTTTCAGAATCTGCATCAAGTGCACCTCCGAAATATTCACACGCTTATCTATCTATCTATCTATCTATCTATCTATCTATCTATCTATCTATCTATATCTATGTCTTTTGTCTACCTTATATATCTTTCTCTGTTTTTTCCTCTCTATCTATCTATCTATCTATCTATCTATCTATCTATCTACGTCTTTTCTTATCTACCTATATGTATATTTTTCTCCGTCTATTCGTATGCACTTGTTTATCTATCTATCTATCTATCTATCTATCTATCTATCTATCTATCTATCTATCTATCTATCTATCTATCTATCTACGTCTTTTCTTGTCTACCTATAAGTATTTTTCTCCGTTTTTTCGTATCTATCTATCTACGTCTTTTCTTATCTACCTATATGTATATTTTTCTCCGTCTATTCGTATGCACTTGTTTATCTATCTATCTATCTATCTATCTATCTATCTATCTATCTATTTACAGGATGCGATGGATACATTGTCGTCCAAATCACGCAAAAATGAAAATAACACTGACACCTCATTTTAACAGATATATTTACCAAAATACACGAATATCTTGAAGTACTAAAGTGTAAATCTATTCAATAAAATTGCAATTTCTTTAACTACGACCACCAGACGACTTCGAAATTTCATGCAACTCTTAATAATCAAGGGTGTTGCAGCCTACGGAGATATATAGGCAGATTTAAGGGGTGATGTGGTCGCAGAAATTGTCTGACAGGCATGACTAGGTTTTCCTGCTTTTGTGGTATGGTGCAGAGTCCTGGTGCCAGACATAGGACCTTCCAGCAGTCACCCTCCTCAAGTATGGCCGCACTAATTTCTCAATGCACTTGATGTAGGCCTGGGTGTTGAGTCTGAAGCCCCGTGGTAAGATAAATGGAGACATAACGTCGCCATAACTTCAAACACCTTCGTAATCAACATTAGACTCATCCAACTCTTTTGAAATTCCCTGCACTGTCCTCAGATTGACACACAAACACGCTGAAAATCCGTTTCCAAATTTCTTAAGGAGTGAGTTCTTTTTTTTCTCACAGACGGTGCCCAAAAGACACTAATATACTGTGCAGTCAACAAAATCAAAAACAAATGCCGCGCATGCGCGAAATTAAAAATATAAAATGGTGACAAATTATCTCTCGCTGTATTTATCTATTTCACAATTTTCATATCTATCTATCTATCTATCTATCTATCTATCTATCTATCTATCTATCTATCTTCGTCTTTTCCTGTCTTTCTGTCTAGGTTTACTGAATAGCAGAAAATTACTATCTGTCGGCGTTGAGTTCATTGTGATTAACTTCACTGTCATCAGACGCCCTAACAAACAGGTAATAGTTAGGAATATATTATGTTTGATCATTAAGCCTGAACTAGTCATGCCGCTAATATTGACATCAGTTTCATCTTGTATATTTACACACACTTTATCTCTGATATTGAGCACTTGCCCCATAAATATAGCATAGCTTCAAACTATATTTTACCACACACACTCACATATATATATATGTGTGTGTATGTGTATTTATATATTAAAACGATCTTATACACACCAATTTATCAAATGCATTCATCATACATAGAAATACGTTTAACCATACATTAGATCCGAAGAATGCCACACTTCTCAGAAGAGAAAGTAACTTTGAGGGAAAGTTTTCCAGATTGCCGCTATCGAATATTATCAAAATATACATCTCCGCTCGGGATTTTTTTTCAAATATCTCCTTTCCTAAAAGAAATACCACTATCTCAAGCCAACACATATGCATATGAAAATTTTAAAAGTTAAAATAAGGTGTTTAAATTCGAAACTACCTATTATTTATGATATGCAATAATCTTAAGATTAAAATAATATAAATAATAATTACATTCTACAAAAAATTCAAAAACATTTACTCACTTTCATTTTTGGAACATTAACTTACATCTCTTAGCATGCTCCATAATTTACCTCAGCTTTTAGTTAGCCTGAAGTATATTTATCAGCTTCCCTAAATTTAAAAAAAAAATCTTAAAAACTAACGACATTTTCACATACATTCATAAATACTTTTTGCAAGATTACATTCTTATTGATAAAGTTTTTCAGAGGACGAAACAATTCGGTTAAGTTGAGTTTTTCTTTTATCTTTATGCACCTATCTATCTATCTATCTATCTATCTATCTATCTATCTATCTATCTATCTATCTATCTATCTACACACACACACACACACACATATATATATATATATATAATGCATGTTTCATTAAATAATATAGACAAGTTTTGTCTATTTTAAGTAAGTTTATTTCATATTGTCTGATAAGGTTAATCACATTATCGTTGAAACATGTATCAATATAGTGTTTTCCTTTCGTCTTTCAACGATAATGGGATTTTATCAGACAGTATGTAAGGAACCTACTTAAAATAAATAGACAAAACTTGTCTATATTATTTAATAAACATGCATTAATGAAAAAATGCTTCTTAAATATACATACAATATATATATATATATATATATATATATATATATATATATATATATATATATATATATATATACAGACACATACATATATAAAATCTTTTACTTTTCATTTTAAAAATCTTTCATTTCAAAATCTCTTGTCTCCAATGCCAATTGGACTGTTTATAATAAATCTGGAATATTTTAGCGCGCTTAAATTTAAAAATATTGAAAAATCTATAACATTTTTGCTCTTGTATATAAATACTTGATACAAAATAAAATCCTTAAATAAATCCCTCAGAGGAAGAAACGCGTTCGTTAATTAATACTTTTTATTTACTTTTTATATATATTGTCCTTTCCAGATATATTCTATCTGAAATTTTAACCCTTCATTTAATGTGGCCTTTGTTCCAATCACTACTGTTTTTGATATAGGAGTATTTTGCATAAATATATATATATATATATATTATCTATCTGCCAGCCCATGACAAAATCGAAAAATGCGGAATATATTCTGGATTCAAAATATATGCTAAAACAATTATATTTAGGAGAACTGATGGATTTTACTTGACCGCATCACATTCGCTGTATAGTAAGTAATGTCAAATTATCTGGGTATTATTTTTCTTGTGTACTCCTGTGTGAAGCGAATTTATTCACTTTTGTTAAAAATCTTTTTTGTGCGATTTCGAACGTTTGCATGTGCAAAATTTCAGCGGATCTTCACAAACCACACTCCCACGAGGTGGGGAAAGTTTCATTCGCGCCATCAACACGTGCATTTTCTAAAGGACTATCTGTTTTCGCAACTGCATATATATTATTCCATTCTTGTGGTAACTGAGAAATGGACTCGAAATTGTTTAATATCCATTCTTTTATCCCTTAATGTCATCCTTATTATATATATATATATATATATATATATATATATATATAATATATCTAACTAAGGTTATTTTTCTCTTATATCTCAAAATTCTATTCGACTACCATTAATGGCGACCAAATACATAATGCATCCGTGTCAAAAGCACGCACATATAAATCCATTTATGACAAGACCAAAATGGTGGATTTGAAAAGTTCGTTATTCGCTGATTTGAAAAAAATAAATTGATATTAAAATTTTAAAAATAATTGTTGCGTCCCAAGTTATTTGAGATGAACCAAAATGAATAAACTGTCCATTTACTCAGAGGGATTTGAGAAACCCTGAATTCCACGTGCGTTCAACTTGTCACAATATTTCTTGACCGCGCCGACTAGCGGACACGGGAAGTTTTTTGAGTTATTGCCCTTGATTTAAACAAATCAGCTTTTCTAATAATAAGAAATTTATAATATTTCAAAGTCCCAAAACTGGAAATCAAATCTTGGCTGGCTCTGCTCAATCTTACTTTCCCCTTAGAACTAAAAATCATTTATTTCTGTTTTAAATTCAACCTTTTTTCGCCAGACGCAATGACGTAAGCCTATCGTTACACCATCGCTATTTCCATGGCAAATGTTCAGTTGATTCATTCTTTATTTGCATTTCAGTCCTTTAAAATTATAATATGGCATCCTATTATCACGGAATCGAATTACACGCATTTCCTCTGTAATTCCAAATGTAAAGAGAAAGTTTCACTCTAACAGACTTTTTTTTAGCCACTGCTACTTTGTTGAATGGACTCCTGCGTAGATGCTTCCCTGATCGCTACAATTTTAACTTCTTCCATCGTCCTTTATAACCTTTATAATGTTCATTGTAGGTGTGCAGAACTGAAAAATTGGTTAAGACGAGTTCCAATTTCATTCTATTCTTTTACGTAGCTACTCATAAATAACAGGGCAGACAAAATTTAGCCTTTGGTTGGCAAAAATGCGGAAAAGGAAACGAGTTGGGTCCTGTCAGGCTATCCTGCCCAAGACACACCACTGCTACTACGGCTGCAATGCATGTGGTACCCCTACGACCTGGGACGTGCTAAAACAATCACATATCATTCATCATAACCGCTTTAACAGTAACGCTCTACCTTGAATGGCGCTCGAGCATTGCATTGAGTGAGCTTTGGCATAAAATTATGTTGTAAAATCTACGATACTTCATTAAAACTACTGGAAGAAATAAAACTGAAGAACATTCTCTTAGAAGACGATACCGAAAGGAGCAATAAGTGTAATTCTAGTTGACAACCGAAAAAAGAAAAGCACATACGAATTAGTTTTAGTTTTATGACTCTCCACAAATCCATTTTCTTTATTATCTGGGAATTGTCACGATTTCTTCTGAAAAAAAAAACAGTGGGGCGATTGTTATTCATAATGACGGTCGTCTTCGCATAGGTTCAGAATTGAATATTTCGAAGACAGTGAAAGCGTTGTTCAGGTTAGCAGTGGATATTTTGGTAAAAGGTAGCAAATCGTCCTTCTGTTTCTCTTCGCCTGACAAGCTGGACTGGACATTCAGGTAGTGGCCGCCTTTATACACGACGGATTGAATATTCTACGTCTTCTGATCGGTTAACTATCTATTGGTGGACTATAATGTGAGTTAAGTCATTTGAGATAACTCACTAGTTACATTATATATACACAGAAAAATTGTAACAAAATTTCAGTTGGGTTTCGGATCTTCAAGAAAACCACTTAACCATTCTCTTCACTCCATAGATTAGGTGAGGATGAAGAGTTGGATTCGTGTCTTTTCCAAATGCGAAAGTCAACGCAACCCACTAGCAACAGGTCTAATTGTTACGCTTTTCCGTAAAGATTCTGTATTTAAAAGGTATAGAATAAATGCTTGTTATATTATCACGGCTAACTACATTAAAATCTGGAACGTAACCGCTGAATAAGTATAAATAGCGGAAAAATGGATCTTCTGAGGACTGCATGATATAGCTGTTATTCCATTGTAATCGTAAAAAAGATGTTAGGGAGGATATTAGTTCATCCACATAATGGAAAATGCCGATCATATGTGGATAACTTAAAGCTTTTTGTAAAAAAAAAACAATACTGGTAACGTTATTTTTTAAACTGTTAAGATATACACCCATAACATAGGAATGGAGTTTAGTATAGTGAAATGCATACGACTTCTAATATACTAACTACCAAACTCTGTTCAAAATAGTAGGAGTATTTGAATGAGATCCCTTAAACAAAAATTGAATATGAGAAAATATAACAAATGAGCATTTTATGAGGAGATAAGAAATATTAGAAACTAAATTAAACAGTAGGAATGTAATGAAAGATATGTTCACTAACAATAAGGAGGTGCACAAGGCACTTCCTAAGTTGGACAAAAAAGAGCAAATTAGTGAATCGATGGAGTAAGATTTTAATTACTGTGCAAACGCCAAAGACGCCAGTTACAAAAAAAAAAAAAGAAAAAGTAAAAAAGAAAAAAAAAAGCAGGAAGTAAAAAAAGCACCCATCAGTAGATAGAGTTGTATTAAGAAGGACACATGGGGGTTTGGTAAATCCGATATATCAGATGTGGAAACAATGAAAACATAACAAGGAAAAGAATAACAATAAAAGATGTAGTTCAGTGAACAATTATACTCACTTCCGCCATAAAATATCTTCATAAACAATCTATGTTGTAGTTGGAGCTATAGGAATGGTTGGAAAAGATTCCAGTAGACTAACTGAAGAGATTCCTGGAAGTCCATGCCTCAAAGAGATACAAAAATTGTTCTGACAAGTATAAACTTTATGAAGGGCTTTATCTATGTAATTTTTTTGTCAGTGGAAAGTGTCAAGACCATTTCTAACCTTAGGTCCCTGGGCTGGACCCGGAAAGAAATGTCAACGCCAGAAATCAAAGGAAATAATAATAATAATAATAATAATAATAATAATAATAATCACGTGTCTTCTATTTCTCATGTGTCGAAAAACGGGATGTCGTAAGATTGTTTGCTATGTCCTTTGTCTCTCGCTTGTGGATCGTGGAGTCAGTTGATCCTCGCTGTCGAGCCGCCGCAGAACTTCATGAGCCGTAAATGATGGGACGACGACGCGATGAGAAGATCTCCTGCCTCTTCAAAAGAAATACAAAAAAAAAAAAAAATTTCTCATAAGTACAACCCACACCTTCCAAAGGTCTTTATGTAAAATGTGTGATTTTTTCAAAACTGCTCAGTGGAAAATGTCACTTATCAATCTTTTATTTGAAGCCAAAAAAAAAAAAAAAATTAGATTGTAAGTTTCTTTTGCAGATAATAATGATTTACTGATACAAATTCTACTAATAAGCCTATCGCTGGGAGTAAAGAGGTTAATTCATAACTTGTTCAAGGGTATTTACGCATAAGTGAATATCAGTCAGTTATATGCCATGCGTGATACACGCTTAGGCGATCATGTATCTTTCGAAACTTGACTGACGAGGAAGATTTTTTTCCAGCAGTTGGTTGCCATTTCTTTCTGTAGTAGACCAGTTGCTATCCAAGGTCTGTCATTCTATTTAACCATAGCTGGGGGGAGGGAGGGAAGAAGAGGATTCATACCTTTCCCAAGGGTATTAACACGTAAGTGATTTTAATGGATTCGACTGGAATTCGAACACGGCTCTCCGATTCCTCAATCCAAGCCGCTATCCATTCCTCCACCGTGCCTCTTTAAGATGAAGATAACGAACCTGAATTGGAACCCGTTTCTCTGATTTCCAATTCCGAGTCGCTATCCATTACACTGTCCGCAGACCCAAGCATACAACGGTTATTTTCAATCAGTTAACAATATAGGTAATGAATAGGCTCGACGTTGCTTAACTTCGTATGAGAACGGGTATTTTAACGAAGATATGTCCGTAAACTTGATTCTTTGTATGGCTATAGTAAATATCAAGAAGAAAAAAGAAAAAAAAATATTGACGGCAACACTCTTGACAACATTAAATATAAAGATAACACAGTGTTGATAACAGACAAAGGAAACTGAATGAACTATATAGAAGATAGTAAAGGAAAGTGAGATGAAAGGACTAAACATTAATTGTAAGAATAAAGCATGTATGGTGTGTTAACAAAACGAACAGCTCAACATGAGAATTAAAAACTTGAGATACCTGTTGTAGAGTAGTTTCACAGTGGAGGCTTGTATTTCACTAAGTCGGTCCTAAAAAGGTTCGACGTACAAAACGTTAGGAACTTGAAATAATAGTTAATGACGCAGCAATCTAGTTGTGGTGGTTGATACTTTAATGTCCGACATTGACTGACTCACCAACTCACTGAGCTCCCTGCCGACTGCTACTACTACTACTACTACTACTATTTATTATATGTGGGAGAGTCTATTAACAATAGTATAGGTGTGTTCCAATATAACAATACCGAAATCAAAGTTGTAAAAAAAAAAATTATCTAAGAAATGTTGTGATAGAGGAATGAAAAAGCTACTCTGAAATCCGTTGCTGCATTTGGGATAAGGAATGCTGCCTTCCAAAAGCTAAGCAACATATCAAGAAACAGGGAAATTTCATTAGAAACAAAAAAAAAGAGAGAGAGAACCGAAATCTTATGTAATATTATGCACAATCTCATCACAGATGAAGAAACGATGTGAAGTAACAGAAATCTGGTTCTACAGAAGGATTCTGAGAAAACCACGAACTGGACATGTGAGCAATATGAACAATGGAACCAAAAGGACACCTAGCATCAGAAAGAGATGGATAAAATTTCTAGATTACCTGATGAGGGAAGAGGACTAGGAAAATTTGAAACTCACCTGGCGTATTGAAATCAAGAGAAGGAAAGGAAAGCTTCGCATGACCCACTTAACGAAATTGTGTAAATGGTTGGCAAAACAAGGATTAGGATATATAGCGAAAACATATATTTTAATAACGGCTACAAGTCACAGGAAAAGCCAATAATCCTTTTTTTAATCTTATAGAGAACTCACGAGATTGACAGTTGCAGGTAACATATTTAATTTGAACGTTACGTCATAAATTAATAAAACACACTTTCTCGAAACAATACAATAATTCTTAATGAAAATCCTGAAAAGTAAGAAATTACGAAACTCGGTGCTGACATCGATGAGAATTGAACCTTAGATATTTAACAGAATCTAAAGAAGAGCGACTATGTTATCGGTAATAGCCTGGCATCTAGACATCAGTTACTTTCCATGTTTACTTCTTTCCATGTTTACTCTCCATGTTTACTATAAATATTTTCATTCTAAGTGTGATGATGAATTTTCTTCTTTAGTAACTCGACTTCACGAATTTAAGCGCAGTACTGGATTATTAAGTAGGTCTCAAATTTATAATCGCAACATCCATGGTAATATTTTCCGCTTTCGATCCTCTCACTTATGATGCTCTCTTTCATGTCTACCAAGATCTTAAAAACAATTAAAGGCAATGTCAATTGCCATTATCTGTTTTCTTGAATCCTAGGCTTTTAATCTCATCTCTCACCATAAATAAAGTTTTCTGTAAAGTTTTAGTAATCCATTGCTTTATTTATGGGTTAAATGTTCAATATCGGAGATAGAGCATATGTAAATATAAAGGTGGACATTGAAGTCAACATCCAGCGGTCTCTTTCATGCTTATACGCAATCATCAAGCCATAATATGTAGGTATACATATTACCGTATATATTACGAAATGGACTACGCCCGGCAATTATTTTAATATATTTTCTGTTTATACATACTTTTTTTTTTATAGATACAAATATTTAAGTAAATGCTCTTTTTATAATAAACAGTATGAATTATATTTATCAGCCTGAATGTCCGAGAAATTTCATAGAAAATATGCGATCTCCGATAGGAATCGAACCTGTATACTACACGCAACCATCATATCTCATCTCATCTCATCTCTTGCGGCCTCAGCCGAGATTGAACTCACCAATATTTTGATTGGTGTAGTTCATAATCTTGTCAAATAGCTGAATTCTTGATGCTTCGCCAGGGCTATCAAGGATGTTTTTATCGTGACACCATCACTAAATGGATTGCCAACAAAGGCTCAGAGAGACTCCATTCACCCTCCTCATATAACCATCATATAGTCTGACCTGCTATACCAGTTTAGCTATGAAGGTAAGGTCGAATTACTGTTTTTAAACTACGAACTTCCCATGATCTCCCTCGAATGTTCATATCTACTCGAAGCGTATCTTAACGTAAATAAATGACGTCATATATTACGAAATGTCTATATAGTACGCATATTTTCATTGGAAATTTTTCGGACATTGTGGTCGATAAAAGTTGTTAATACTCTTTATTAGAAACAGATTTTTTACTTAAATATTTGTGTATATAAATAACGCATTACAATAAAATATATTAAAATATTACCATATATGTATTTCTCATTACGCGGTAAACATTTTAAATAGTATTTGCATAAATATTAACGATGACTGTAAGTCTATCTCTTTTTTTTTGTATGTCATATAAGATGTATTCTTATGTCTTTTATTGTGCAGCTATTGTTCGAATACGTTGAAGATTCCAGATGAATTGGATTTCAGATATCAGAAATGAAAGCTTTCTTTCTTTCGAAAAGCATCACACATTGAGTTGCCTTTATAACTTCCACGCCTAAGAAAGAAATCCTTAGAAAATAACAGATAAGCAACGCTGCCAGGTGCGCCATTCTACATTCCGCTAAATTACAGCGAAATAATCAGACGATTAATTATGGGAATGTTCATCAGCTGAAAGGAAACCATAATGCGATCAGAGATTAGATTCAGCCTGTCTGTTTTGATGCAGTCAATTTGGTCTGCTTCATTAAGAAAAGACCAGGAAAACAACGAAGTCATGTTTGAAAGGAAAGAAAACAGGAGGTCGAATAAAATGTGTTTTTCACGTGAAGAATTGTTTGAAGACAGAAGACAAAGAACCTGAAGGTTTATAGGAGTGTTATTCAACGCCAAGGAATTTCAGATGTTGAGCTGTAGCAGTTGTTTCGGCGTGTCAAGTAATGGGGACCAGACTGAAGACTCCATCAGCCAAAGTTACCGGGTACAGTCCACACATTCCCTCAATATTTTCACGCTCTTCAATAGTGTTCATTTGAGTTACAGCCTAGTCTGATAGCAGAACAGGATTTGGGAGAAATAAAACAAAAATTATTACGAGGTACAAGGAGCAGGAGGATGTGGAGATCCGTGATCGTCTACGTACTAATGGGACATAAAACATAAAGGAAGAAGAATACCAGTTCTCGGGGATAAAAAAAAAAAGAATAGTTCTCGCTAAAACCTACATGCATTATTCGCACAAAGCCATTTGAAACCATTGATCTAAAGTATGAGGCTTGTACTTAACATCAGAAAGAGGTAGCTAAAATATCTGGGACACATAATGAGGAAAGGTGGCCTGGCGAATCTGATACTCATGGGTCGAATAGAGCGAAAAAGAGACAAGGAAAAACAACGCATGGCCTACCTAGCGGGCTCGTGGATGACAGAACATGGTCTGGGGGAAGTAGCAGCTTAGTCGGTCGTATTCGCTATGCACTTGAGAATGGCATGGATGTTCTTTCTGCCTTATATGGATTAAATACCAGTGTAGTGTTTTCTGTTTAGCCTTGGCTGACAGCCAGTCTAGGAAAAGGTCAACTTTAAATCCAAAACCATGGAGAAGGCAACAATAAACCACTCTATTACCTTTGGCAAGAAATCGTAACAATTCATAGATCATAAACGAGAGGAAGCTGTGGAGATCCACGATGGCCTACGTTCATGAGGAAAAAGGCATTTAAGAAAAAGATCCATAATTGTTAATATTCTTCGTTTGCATGCTAAAACAGTTCTTGCATGATATTCCTTTCTTTCTCTCGCTGACTTTCTGACACAAATACAAACACATTTTAGGTTTAATATCAAATAAATAACTTGTTGAAACTTGACTAATGCATGGAATAATAATGCAACACAAAATGTACTCAGAACAAAATGTATTGAAACAAGAAAGTGTACACAATATTTACATATAGTCTTTTGTATATTCCTGGTAAGACCGTTCCTAGAGAATGTGTTGACTGAGTCGCAGTCGGGCAGAATCTCGAGTTGAATCTCTTGATTCCTTCCTCTCTTCCCGGTACCAACCATATTTATATGGTCGGTACTCCACTATGCAAATTAGGTGGATCCTACCACAACATAAATAATATTCTCTAAAACGTTGTAAAAGATAGGAACTTTTGTTTCAATCTAAGTACCTCCACTATTTCGGCATAAATTTTCTATATTGAAGTTTAAAATGAATTTTTTACAACGAAAAAACATTCTTGAAGATTTCATTTTAGCTTTAATTGAAAGTTTAATAATTAAATTTACGATTTCTATTAATTAAACAATTCTGGTGTATTTCAGATAGAAACTATATACATTTGATTGTCAAATTTAATTTCAAATTTTTAAATTTTCTTAAAAACGGCCATTTTCTTAATTTTAAGAAATTTGTAAACAAACACAAATTTATCGATTTTTAAAATATTTAAAAAAAATTCTGACACGTTATTTTAGTAAAGTTAAAAAAAATTAAAGTTAAAGTAATCTGATTTGAAAGAAATCTTTCTTACTTATAGCATAAAAAAATAATATACAACCAATTATTAACGAGCGGTCCTGTTCATCTGATCAAACTATTGATGGATTGTTGAATGACGAGCCGATGACAGCTACTACTGATGACCATAAATGACATAATTTTTAAGTCTGAGTTTTTTAAAAAAATATTCTATTTGAGTATGATACACACTAATGGAAATACAATACATAAAATAAAATTATATAGTGAAATAGTAAATGAAAAAATAATTTAAAATTAAACACTTTTAAAGCTGAACGGAAAATACAACCTGTAAGAAACGAAATGTTATGAAAAGGCAACGTAAAGGGACAAAACCCTTAGATCACGTGACCTTGTTATAATAATGGCAATTTCTGTATATCATACATGGAAATAAGGAATGTATTAAGTAAAAAATACAACATAAAAAATTATTTTTTAAAAAAGTAGCGCAACTAAATTTATTAAAATTAGCAATTTTGGACTCGTAAATTTTTTTTTCTACTTAATTACTACATAATATTGAGGAGCCCTCCTAATACAGAGCTTTACACGATGTTAAACTATTATAAATTATTATAATTAAAATTTCTTAAAAACGAAAAATTCTTGTAAAATTAATTATTCATCAGAAAAAAATATTTCTTCAGACAATAATGTCCTTAATATTACTTATTTACAAAAAGCAATTAAAAGCTTTTCTAATTAAGTAATATCATAGTTTTATTGATTCATTATTTTTCAATTCAGAGCAGATTTTCAGTTAAATAGCTCAAATTTGGAAAAAAAAAGTAGGTTATTTACCATCTTCGAAGACTCCTACGTTTAACAAAAAAAAAAAAAAAAAAAAAAATTCAGGAACCAAAAAGGTTTTGGGCGAAATTTCATTAAATTAAGTAAATGTGGGGTAACATATTTTAAAAAAATATTTTTTTACCAAAATTTTCTAAAAATATTTCAAAAAATAATTTCATTGATTTGTGAATAAGTCCTGAAAATTTCATTAAAACCGAACAATTACTTGATTTTTACAAGAATTTCCAAATCAATATGTTTTCAAAGGAAAAAAAAGCGCAAAAAAAAAATATGTTATTTTCTGACGCCGCGATGACGTAAACAAAAGAAGAATTTAACCAAAATTTCGAACGTGTTAGAAAGGATTAAAAATTTCAAAAAAAATAATTAAAAATACTTTGGTCTTTCATCTTAATAATACCATAAGCATTTTGACGATAAAACTTTATTTTAGTTAAGTTTGTGGCATTTTCATTACGCTATACGCTGCTTTCCCGCGCAAACAGTGAACATGCTTATTTCAATCTCTTACTGCTATTATATTTCGTTAATGTCTATCTTCACAGTGCATACCCGGCTTTTATCGCTAGAGATTAAGCGATGTCATTCCAAACTTTTAGGACTTTGCTTAATTTCATCACAGATACTAGTTACGCCGATGTGTAAACAATATCAACCTGTTTTCTACCCACATCCACCCCGCAGATGCCTGACTAGTTTCTCACTTACCTAGTTTCTATCATGTTTTGCGACTTTTCTTTCATCTTCATTATAGTCTGTGAGCAAAATGTATTTACTATTGGCAACTAGTATATTTCTTATTCACAACTAACAAGTTTGGTATCCTTGCTTGAACGACGTTGCTGATCTAATTGTCCAACATTCACAATTTCTACTTCCACAACAGCCTCTAGTCTATGCTGATGCTGTTTATGTGGTCAAACACAAGCCATTTGCACAGTTTATAGCCGTTCCCACTCTATCGTGTATGTTGTTTCTTTGAACCACTTTAATATATACATTTATGATTTAGTTTAATTTCTTTTTCTGCACAAACGTTTTCTATATTTTTTTTCTTTTTCTTTGATATGACTAGTTGTGATATATTTGATATTGAAGACAGTTATAAGAGAATGCCTTTATCTTTTCAGGTGTCCTTTGCATAACCATGTCCATGAAGGTACTTTCATTTTTATTTGCTCTTTATACTTTGTACAGTTTTATAGTTTTCTTTTCCTACTTACCTTGATCATTGGTTTATTATCCTTTTATATCTTGTAGCAATCTTTCGATCGGTTTTCTTATGTTAATCCGATTATTATACAGGTGTATCTGGTGAATAACACGCCCTATCAAACAAAAATTTAAGTAATATGTCTTATCAAACGAAATTTTGATCATATTCTGACCGAATGACTCTAAAAGTATCATATACAATCTTTCTGCTATTCTCTAACACATTTTCATATATTACGCTCTATTCTACAGTGACAGCTTAAGCTGTTGAAACAATTTAATAAATGCACACAAAACAACGATCAGATGAAGCGACTCTTCTCTTCGTTGATATTTTCTGATAGAAAGCTTATAATCCATTGAACATGTTTTATGGCTGCTGTATGCATTATCGCTTCTAATTTCGTTTTGGTCAAACTTCTTCAAATATAAAATTGTTATCCTGCATCAACTCGATGCAATTTTTTAAAAAGGGGGGAAAAATTTGATTAAAAAAAGGACAGAAATAAGATATATGAAAAACTTGTCCCGTGAAAAGAAAAAAAAATAATTAATCATATCAGCAATAAAAAAGACAATTATTTTCAATTGATTTTCTTTATCCCCCAAAGGGAACTGCTTTAGTAAGCATCACCAGACAGACAATCAATAAATCAGTAAGTAAATGAATAATGGGGAAAATAAAACAGTTTTAGGAGGAACATTTTTCAAAATTTATTCTTTAATTTGAATATTGATGTATACGTTTGCAAATGTGACGTTTTTGTTTCGGAAAGTAATAGAATTTTGGAAGAGGGATGAAAAAATCTCATGAAATCTAACCAAAGTTGAATTTATTTGTCAAGAACATAATCGTCATTATGAGCAGTGACCTTAAAATTATTCATCATTGAAAGCGGGCTTACGTCCATATCACGTTGAAACATCGGTTCCCGTACAATAACCAAAGTTAAGCAATGTCATGCCTGGTAAGTATCTATATGGGTAAGAGCTTAAGGATACTAGGTGTTGTAAGCTTGGATGTGTGGTTGGTGTAATGCATAATGCATAATCGGAGAGAAGAGTGCATATTCCAGTTACGTTCGCTGTATTCACTTACGCGCAAATACCCTTGAGAAAAGTGTGGGTCTTCATCCCCTCAGATATGGGTTAATTAGTAAGACTTTTATAAGTAAATACTTAATATTTAAAAAAAATGTAACAATCTAAAGATATTTTTTGATTCAAAATAACCTGTAAATTATTGATAACCTGAAGAAAACGAATCAATCAATTAATCAATTTATTGAAAATATATTCGATTAAGATCGAAAATAATTTTCATATATTTGAATTGATTTCTTTTCTATTTCCAAAATTTTGAGCATTAATGAAAATTAATCTGAAGAAATATCTATTTAAAAAAGTGAAACTCCAGTGAACAAGGGTTTCAATTCAGAAACTCTCAACGATTTGATCTTGTGAGATTATTTTATATAATACGGCATTGTCATTCTCCGTTGTGCTTGCGAAATGCCAATTAACAAATCAATGCACTTATGAATAATAATAATAATAATAATAATAATAATAATAATAATAATAATAAAATACAAGGACCTTAAAATAGAAATCTCGAAAATGTGGCATATGGGAACATCAACAATCCCTGTTGTAGTTGGAGCATTAGGACTGGTTGGAAAAGATTGCAGTAGACTAATTGAAGGGATTCCTGGAAGTCCATGCCTCAAGGAGATACAAAATATTGTTCTGACAAGTACAGCCCACACTTTACGAAGGGATTTTTTTTTCAGTGGAAAGGGTCATGATACAATTTCTAACCTTAGGTCCCTGGGCGGGACCCGGAAAGAAATGTGTAAACGCCAGAAATCAAAGAAAATAAAAATAACAATAATAATAGTAATAATAATAATTCTTCGTCGTCGTCCTGTGCCCCTATACGACGTTGACGATCGTGGCTCTCCACAATTTCTTGTCCTTTGTAACTCTTAATAAATATTGTCTTTTTGTTATCTCTTCTGATTCTTGTTCTACCATCCACTTACACAAACTCGCTTAGTAAGTTATGCGTTGTTTTCTTCTGTTTCAGCAAAATTTTCCCTTTTCTTATATATTTCCAAGTCCTCTTTCCTTATTATGCGTTTTTGAAATTTCAACTGTCTCTTCATAATGTTAAAGCTAAGTCATCTTTTTCTCTCCATTTTCTTGAAAACTTCGCCGTTGCTCACATGTTCAGTCGATAGTATTCTCAACATTCTATAGAAACACACTTCTATTGATTTAAGTCTCTTCTTCATCTCTGAGAAGATTGTCCAGCATTCCCTGCCATATGGATGGCTGGAGGAGTGACATTACGACGAGTTTAGTTCTTTTCTTTCTTTCTAATTTTTTTTTTTTTTACTGTTTCTTAAGATGTTGCTTAGCTTCTTTCTTACTTGACAATAAAGATCTGATATGAGTATCTTACTCTAAAACTAATAAAAATCCATCATATTAAACTGACTGTTAAACAGGAGGGGCTGTGATTTAGATAACGGCATGGGGTTTTATTTTATATTGTTTTTTTAAAACCAATGCAAAGTGCAAGATCCACTCATGCTTTTGAGGATATGTAGAATATTTAACGGTTGGCCCTACACATGCAAAGATCGAGACTGTAGTGATCGGAGAAGCATCCGCCCGTGATTCTTTTAAGCAAAGCAGCAGCTATTGTAAAGAAGTTGTCTCAATGGAACTTCCTCCTTACAAATGGAATATGAAGGGAATAATAATGATTGATCCCACCCTTTGTACATTGTATTGCATAAGACAACATTATTTCAACGTGGAATTATTTAGATCAACATTTGAAGCGATCTTCTGTAAAAGAATACAGCAATCAGCTTGTATTCTAATTCTGTAGCCATACATATGAAATAAGAAACTGCTTCTCCTTTTTGTTGTCTAAGGTGATCTGCCAATAATAAAAGCAGAATGAACATAAGCCATGCTGAATGTGTGGGATACAGAGCTTCGGTATGAAATGAGGTCGAAACTAGAATTACAACGCAGTTTGTTGACTCTCTGTCTTATGATATATTAGAAATAATTTCAATCAAAATCTGATTCTGGTTCATATCGTCAAATTACACAAAAAGTTTTTATACCCATTAGGGTCGAATGGACACCATATGTACTATAGCCATAGCATCAGTGGCATGTCTGAGGCAATATAGCCTGATTCAGTCAATCCTTCTTCGAGCTTCTTATTGAGTTTTCATTCTAGATTAATTCCCACCTCGAAGCAAGATAGTCCAATCAGTTCTGATATGCAATCCATAGATTTACATTTGGTTTGGATTATTTTGTTTTACGTCATATCAATCTCAATGGGTTATTTAATGCCGACAATATTTTTAGCATAGGTTCGCATGAATAGAATATGTATTCTTCGTATGAAATCAGTCTTTAGATCAGGTTTCATTGATGTATTTTTATAAATAGGGTTTTTATCGAGAGTCAGATGTATTGATGGTAATATTTGTTTTCCAAAAAAGGTATTGCTGGCATTTTTATTATAAAAATTTATTGTTATACATTTATTTAGTTTTGACCATAATTTGTTGGGTTAACTCTTTGCCTATAGTTGGAAACCTAACAAGTGTTACCATCTCGAGTCAGGGTGGATCTAGCAACAACAGCAATTAAGAGGTGGTATAGATAGCAGACAACGTGGAGTAATGGATAGCGGCTCGGATTGAGGAATCGGAGGGGCGAGTTCGAAACTTACCATTGGGAAAGGTATGAATCATCTTCTCCTCCCAGCTTTGGGTAAATAGCAGGACAGACCGGGTTCTATAGCATTGGATAGCAACTGGTCTACTACAGAAAGAAATGGTAACCTGCTGCAGGAAACAATCGAAAGATACATGATCGCCTAAACGTGTATCACGCATGCCACATAAGTGACTGATAGATTTAGAGGTGGATTCATACCTTACCTAAGTGAAACTAACGCCCTCCCGCAGATAGTAATTAAGTAACAATTAGTAATAAAATAATGATTTAATGCTTTTGTCTAATCCCTATTCGTATATTGCAATTTATTTATTTGCTTAACAACGTCAACGTATATAGATGCATTTCAGTGTAATATGATGAAAAATAGAGACACGTCGTTGCTACTATAGTATTAGGTTGGTGCAAAAATAATGTCGTTTTTTGACGTTAAGTTGAACGTCAAAAAACGACATTATCGTTGCACCAACCTAATATGATATCTAACATCCATTTTCTCGTATAGTATGATATCTAGAATCCATTTTCTACTATAGTATATCTACTATTCATTTTTACTAGAGCATGATATCTATTATTCATTTTCTACTGTAGTAATGATATCTACGATCTATTTTCTACTATAGTATGATATCTAGCATCCACTTTCTACTGTAGTATGATATCTACTATTCATTTTTACTATAGTATGATATCTACTGTTCATTTTTTACTGTAGTATGGTATATACGCTCTATTTTCTACTATAGCATGCTTTCTAGCATCCATTTACTACTATAGTATGATATCTAGCATCCATTTTCTACTATAATATATCTACTATTCATTTTTACTATAGTATGACATCTACCATCCATTTTCTACTGTAGTATGATATCTACTATTCATTTTCTACTACAGTATGATATCTACCATGCATTTTCTACTACAGTATGATATCTACCATGCATTTTCTACTAGACTATGATATCTACTATTCATTTTTTACTGTAGTATGATATCTACCGTGCATTTTCTACTAGACTATGATATCTACTATTCATTTTTACTGTAGTATGATATCTACCATGCATTTTCTACTAGACTATGATATCTACTATTCATTTTTTTTTTGTAGTATGATATCTACCATGCATTTTCTACTAGACTATGATATCTACTATTCATTTTTTACTGTAGTATGATATCTACCGTGCATTTTCTACTAGACTATGATATCTACTATTCATTTTTTACTGTAGTATGATATCTACCATGTATTTTCTACTAGACTATGATATCTACTATTCATTTTTTACTGTAGTATGATATCTACCGTGCATTTTCTACCAGAGTATGATAACTAACGTCCATTTTCTAATGTGCTATGGTATCTACTTTTCATTTTCTACTATGATATTTACCAGAAGTTGTAAGTATGAATTATGTTAAAAACCTGATCCTAATCTTAACGCTTAAAGAGAACACCTGCGAGAACACCTGCTTCATCTTCAATTGAGTTTATTTTGTAAAAGTCTTTGGCAAGTATGTCGCTAGTGTGAGAAATGGGCTAGAATTATTTTGTCTGATTTTAGCTTGTTTATTTTTTTAATGGAATTACATAAAGACGTAATTTATGAATACAAATTATATAAATACCACACTCCTAAGGTTAAAATAAAACTGTATGTAGTTTGGGAAATTAATTGCTGTAAGCCTTAAGTGGGTTGTTTGACAGAGTACGTTGTCATTTACGGTGGGTCCCAAATTCATCGATATATATATATATATATATATATATATATATATATATATATATATATATATATATATATATATATATATATATACTATAGTAACACGGAAACGTCAAGTGATTTCCCTGGTCAGTGATAATCTAAATATTTCAAAATAAAAGTAATTTACAATTAAAACACAAGACCAACAATGTGATCTGATTAAAGCGAACTTATCTTCAGTGGAGATTTTTAGCTTTCTATCTTTACTAGCGAAACAAGTTGATATTATCTTTTGTCATCTGTCCATCAGTCGTTTCGTATTTACTTTTAGAATATTATTCATTCAGAAGACAGAGAATGTGTCTTAACTTGCTTTCATACTTTATCCGTAAGTTCAAAAATATATCGAGAGAAAAATAATTTAAGTTCAGTAATTAGATTTAGATGATAGCGAAAAAGAAATGAACAGACAATTTGAATGTTTACGACGACTACAGACTTTTCAAGAAATCTTGAACATACCCTAAAATAAGAATCTTTCCTTGGCAAAATATCGATTTTCTGTTATTTCTGAACTCAAAAATAATTCTCTAATTTTCTTGACATAAATATTTCATCCATTTGAAATACCTGCTGAAAATGTCAAAATTAACTACAATAATTTTGAGGGGGTGATAACTAGAAAAAAAAAAAAAAAAGGTTGAAAATGTCTACCAAAAAAACAATAAGTGAAACTGGCAAAATAATGTTTCTGGAAAATAAAATAAAAGAGATTTTGAATTAACTTTGTTCCACAAAGACTATGCTGTTGCTATTGAATATATAGAGTTCTACAATCAACATTATCCTTTTTATTTCTAAGAATCATTCTGATAACAAAGAAAATCGATAAAACTGAAAGGATAAAAGAATCACAAGACGTAGAATAAATGTATGTAGAAAATAATGTATTATGTCCATGCGCAATGAAATTAATGAATACACAAGATAATAATGTGTAGAGGAGACAATGAGGCCATACAGCAGAAAATATTATGCGCCCCATAGACAATATAACTAAAACAGAACAAAAATGCAATTTAATTAACAAGCGCAATAAAAATAACCTTGCCGGTTCACTTGACTGAGCATGCGTGAATCTCGTTACTGTTTGAAAGTTCAAAGAAAGGACAAAAGAAAAAAAAATGAATCAAGGGAATCGACATTAACAGTAGTGATCAGACAAAATGAAGTTCAGTTTACAAGCAACAGGCTGCTCCCATTACATCGGCGATCATGTATCTTTCGATACATGACTGATGAGCCACCAAGAGCCATTTCTCTCTGAGGTAGACAAGTTGCCATCCAAGGCTATAGAACCCGGTCTATTTACCAAGAGCTGGAGAAGAAGAAGAGGATCTTTTTCCCGCAGACGACCATTTATTCATCGAACCCCGCAGTTTTTGGGAAAAATTAAAACAGAAGATACACAGAATAGCTGATTTGGTATATTTTGGGTTATTTTGTTTTACGGAATATCAACCTGAATGCCGACAAGATATTTAGGATTGGTTCGCATAAATTATGCATCCTAGGCTACAGTTTTGAGACCAACTTTCATTGACCTATTTTGCAAAAATAACTTTCATAGATTTTTGTTCCCAGTTTCAACGATTTGCCCATAGTTTAGTGGAGGCCTGCTATTTAATTTGATCGGATTTTTATCGTCATACCCAGGAGAAAACATGGATTTATTTTACTTTTCCCAACGGTATTTGTGTCGTTTATTCCATGCTGAGTGTCAAATTGTAAATATTCTGGATTTTATAATTTAAACTCTATCTGTTTTACATTATTCTGATGTCCTCATCTTTTGTTGAATCACAAGACTTCTGTTATTCATCTCAACACATGGTTGGAATGTCGAACAACCCTTTATTTCGATCTCTGGGGTAGACTGTTCTTACAGTCTAATGAATGTCTATTCGTTATCGATCACCATTTGCCTTACCAGGCTTGAACTCAACGTTTTGGGTCCTATCACTGGATCTAACCAACGCCTTCGAAGAAAGGCAAATACTGGACCCCTCAAAAACCAGCGATTGTATAGTAAAATTGGTCAAACAATTTTATGACGTATACATAAAAACCTACCTTTACTTGAAAGTATAAAATCACGTAAAAAATATCTGTTTTTGAAGGTATAAGATTACGTAAAATTTATTTAGATTTCGGCATTATATATTATGACAGTCATTATAAAATCAAATATTCTTTTTTAAAATTAGTCTAAAACCTACAATTTCAACAATGTATTCCAAAATATAACTCCAACAAAACTACAATATAAAATAAACATATTCAATTGTGAAAGCATAATAACATATATCATTTTAATTACTGCCAAGTTAGAAAGAAAATTATATATAGCCAAATATCGAGTTAAATGTTAAACAATAAACAATAATTGGTAACAGGGTAATGGTCATTTATTTTTTATTTCGCCAACGTCTTTCGACTGCACTTAGTAGGGGTAGTTGGGCACTGTCTGTGAAAAAAAAAAGCACAATTCAATTCTTTGGAAAGAGCATTCTGCGTTGGTTCAATATTTCAGACGTCAATCCGAGAACTGCAAATGATTCGAAAAGAATTGATGAGTATAATGAATTACGAAGTTTGTCAGCTCGCAAAACTCAGATCGTTCTATATACCTCGCTCAACGTTTATCGTTGGTGGTGGTGGCGGCTTATATCAAGTGGTTTGGGAGGTAGTTGGGTCAAACTGGAAGATCATCCATCTGCATAAACAATAACAGACTATCATCACATCGTCTTGTCCGTATATTGCAACCCTGATTATTATGCTTAGTTGATAAATTTTTAACACCCAAGATGAACTAAAGGCAATCATTATGGGTATCATTCACCAACTTAAACAAGAATGGCGTTTCATAATGCCTGGAGATCTTATTTGAAGCCAATTTGATTTTATTGAATAAATTTACTCATCAATTTTAGATATTTTTGGATTTTGGTAAATAATCTGGAAATGAGATGTATTGTTTTTGCGTAAATTTTTATTTCATATAGGCGTTTTTTCGATTAAGGACTATGTTGGAAAAATTCCATCAGTAGGCTACAGTTATTAACTAACTGATTGCCAACGAAGTTTAGTGAGGCCTCAATTGACGTTATACTTTTCCCAACGAAAAGATAACAAACTCCTTTGAATTCAAACTAAAAAACTGTTAATAGACATCAAGCTTACAGTACCTGCTATTCGTTAGCGATCACCATTTGCTGACCAGGCTCAACGTTATTTCGGATGAAAACCGATTGTTTCAACGTGATATATATATTATATATATATATATTTTCGTATTTTATATCATTATATAAATATTCTTATTAAAATACAAAACCTATCAACATGTGAATATATACACACGCACTATGGAATCTCTACAAATATCCTTAAATGTCTATAATTGGTAACAGGCCATTGGTTTATACCAACGTCTTTCCATATTAATATCTCGATTCACTCTCGCGTGGTCAAGTGTGACGTCATGAGCTGCATTTTCACTTCTATCTTATATACCCGCGTTTATCGTTGCTTGAAATCATCCATGTAAACAATAACAGACTATCATCGTCTTGTCCGTATATTGCTTAATATATTGTACAGTAATTGACATCTTTCATAATGGTTATGACCGGATTAAAAAATATGGATCAATAATATTGATAATGTTATTAACCTTATCAGACGTTATGAAAAGAATTTACATAAAATAAATAGACATCGGAAATTATTTAATGAAACATGTATATATATATATATATATATATATATATATATATATTTCTTCCTATATCTATCTATCTATCTATCTATCTATCTATCTATCAGTTTCCGTCTGATCACTGAAGTTAAGTAACGAGGAGCTTAGTCAGTGCCTACATAGGTGACCGCTGTGGAATAAATAAATAAATGGATAAAGGTTCTGGGTTTCAATTCCAGTCGGATTCGTTATATTCACTTAGCCGCAAATAACCTTGGGAAATATATGAATTCACCCCTCCCCTCCTAGCTATGGGTTAATTAGTAAGACTTCTATCAATAAATAATTATAACCCCACAAAAATTAATATTCTTAGAATCTAAAAATATTTTCTGGCTTTAAGTAACCTGCAAAGGGTTGATACCTCTTAGAAATCAAATCTATCTATCTATCTATCTATCTATCTATCTATCTATCTATCTATCTATCATAGTGTCTTCCTTATCTATCTATCTATCTATCTATCTATCTATCTATCTATTTAGCTTTTAAATTTTCTCTATAGACGAACAAAATACGGTAAGTCTGGAAATATTCTGGAATAAACAAAGGAAAATTATCTTTCACATTGCAATGATAAAACCACACAAACAGAAACTTAAACCAACCATGACAATTACTGTTTCCCGCTTGAGCTCTGGAGATAATTAAGAGATTAATAATTAGTGTCGCCTTAATAATTTCGACGCACCGGAAAGTTTCCTTGAAACAAATGTCCTAGTTTTCTATAGCGCATCTAGCAGTACATGAGGAGTGATTAAATGTTTTCAGCTTGACCCATTTTAGAAAATCAATATTTTAATGACCAATTGGTTTGAAGAAATTGGTGACTCTGAATGATATTCAGCACCCGTCGTATATATACCGGTGCAATCAGTTAGATCGAAATTATATTTTAATTTATTTCTTACGCCACCAATCTAATTATTGAAATTTTAAAGGGTAAATATTGATTTTCGATTAAACCTTGATCGAAATTGTATCATCCTTATGTTAAAATAAAACCCAGTAATGACTTATTAACTGTGTGGGAAAAAGTTTGCAGAACTATTTTTTTCAGTTAAAAACTGAAAGCCCTTAAGAATGAATTGGGAACATTTTGACGCCTTTAAGACTAAACACATAAGGAAGCAATCAAGTAAAGTTAGGATGTGCAGATGGTATAATGAATAGCGTCTCGTAACGACAAATCAGAGAGCCGATTTCGAACTGTGGTCGAGTTTAATTACGTTTAATTTCATGCAAATACACTTGGAGAAAGTGTGAATTCGTCATTCCCCTGTTAACTATTGATTAAACAGTAGATCAGACTGAATTTTTTAGCCTCTGTTGACAACCAGTCTAGGAGAAGGAAAGACTCTGAATTCGAAGCTAGCGAAGCATATACGGTGCAGCTAACGAACGGATCGCGAGATCCCGACTGTGATTGTTAAAAAAAATCAACAGAAAGATATCGGCGCGAATCGGAGGTGACAAAATAGAGACATAATACTGTATTAACCTTCTACCACGAGTGGCTCTCTCGCCTTGTACAGGTTGAACACCATTGTAAAACTTATCAAATGTTAGGGTATTTATAAAATGCAACGTTATGATACATCTAATTTTATCATTGTATACAATATAAAAACTCTAAATCTTATACAACCACTTCAATATAGAATATCCTTATACATCCTTCTTCGAAACGCTTTCAAAAGAAGTATAGATATCCGACTTCAGGCATAAGTTACGATATTAATATTAGATATTCACAGGAGATGAACGGCCATATTCATCAAATTTAGTATGTGCAATATATTTAGCACTGTGCACGTGTAGTGTAACGGTTATTCATACTAAATCTGGAACGGCATGAATTCATCATTTCTCTCCTCAGCTATGGGTTAAATAGTGTTTTGCTTTTGTCTTTTATTTGTAATTCATTACCTTCGATACCTAAATACAAGAGAATCATAACTTGAAACTCGGCTCAACTAAAAAAAAACTTGGCTCAACAAACAAAATAAAAACAAACCTGTTCAAATAAAAATAAGGAAATATTAATATCTCTCATATCGATACTTTCTGTCTTTGGTTCTTAACGCTAAAGAAGAAATCTAAAATTAAATCATATTTGTCTGAAGCTAAGACTGGTGTTGTGTTTCTCACAAAGTAACTGATAATTATGCGTAACTTTCTGCATTAAAGTAACTGAATCCATTTCGCAGTCTTTGCGATGTTTCTCCCCATCTCCCCATCTCCCCATCTTCTTGTTTCTCTCAAGAACTCTCGCCCTTTAACAACTTTTTATTTTCATCGTTTTTGTCCCTCCATCAATTTGTCGAGACTTTGCAAGTAGATTATTGATCGAGTTTCTTTTGCTTCTCTTGCCTTTGAGGTGCCCTTTAAGTGTTAAATTCTCTCAAACCTTTTAAAATTCGTTTTTTTTTTGTTGTTGCTAAAATTGTATTTATCCGGAATTTACTTACCAAAAATAAATAAAAACAACGATTTAAAGAGATTGAGGCAAGTAAACTGAAAGTTTTTTTTTTTTAAAAAAAAGTCATTAACACTTTTTTTTATTCATCCCCGTTGTCAAAAAAAAAAAAAAAGGTAAAGTGAAAAACAAGCCAAATAAAAAAAAGATGAATTTAAAATCAATATCGAATCTCCCTCTGTTGATAATCAATAAACGCAGTTCATGATACTGGGTATGTCTTTTTTTAACTTTTATATCTGTTAATGAATTGAGTAGAAGTTTGTTTTTACAAGTCAATTAAATTCGATCTTCCGTGTTTCAATGTGGCAGTAAATCTTGTAACTCGTTACTTTGTTAATCATGTCTACTCAATTTACTTTAGCATTGTACAACGGTAGACAGTGTGTTGATCCGAATTATTTACAAATATAACTACGTTCCTTAGCTTTGAGATTTAAAAGTCATAATTTCAAAGATCAAACAGAAAAACGTATGCAAATATATACGCACATGTTCAACTACATATATATAACTGAGAAGTGCTTATTTATCTCTTTGCTCGACTCCGCCAAATAAAGGGTGTTCCAATAAATTGAACTGATTTTAAATGTGAATTAAGTTTCAGCGTATAATGATTTTTTCTTTTTCTTTTAGATTTAACAATTTAAGTATTTGGCAATTTCGACTATGGAAAGATTAACAATCAGACAATGTGTTAAAGTTATCAAAGCTTATTACGAAAATGGGCGTTCAAACAGAAATGCGAAGTTCCCAGGTCGCATCATCTCTCGAAACAGCGAAGTCAATTGGCTACCACGATCGTGCGACTTGACGCCTTTAGATTTCTTCCTTTGAGGTCTTCTCAAAATTAAGGTATATGCCAACAAACCAGCAACAATTCTACAGCTGAAGGATGTGATAATAAGGTATATTGGTGAGATCGAGGAGCAACTATGCAGAGAAGTCATCAAAAATTTTGACCATCGAGTGGAGGTGTGCTGCCGAAGCCTTTGGACGATATTATTTTTCACACATAATTGCCATGACTTAAATAACATGATCCAGTAAATTTTCACCAATAACACTGATTTATTTACTGATGACGTTGATCCGTCTTAATGAAACACCTTTTACATGTGATTCACCCAAATTTGGTGCGTATAATTAATAGCACCAGGGTAATGGTTTAACGAAATAACTGTTTTGTTCATCATTTAGAAAGGAGGTGGCTATATATCTTCTGTTATATGCACTTAACATTAACAGGAAACATAAAATTTAACTTGACGTCCAACAGCAACAAATGTTGATTGATAACAAAAATTGTAAAATAGGTCTTTCTTACTTACAGATTTCATTTGTTTCAGTTTAGTGATGGGGAGGAAAGTTTTGCTTTATGATAACCGGACTTTTTGAATTGAATTGCAGTACTACACTGACGTCGAGGTCTCCTCAATTTAAAGTTTATCTGGCTAGATGCAACTGTAATTTCTATGCTAGCAATTTCTTTTCTCGCATTTTTCTCTTGTGGAACTCACTTTCGGTTCCATGCTTTTCACCCAACTTTAATCTGCAAAAGTTTAAATGCAATGTCAATCGCTATCTACTGTCCTCCTGATTACTCTTTTCTCTTCCCACAAATTATTAACGTCTTTGTTCCTAAATCTTCCGAACCCATTAACCCCCTTGTGTCTTAGTGGCTTTACTGCCTTCCATGGTATGAAACAGATTTTAAAAAATTGGGGAGGCTAGTTCATAATCATATGGAATCCTTTTGCTTATAAACATTTACCCAGCGTAAGCGAGTGATTCAACTAGTACGTAAGTGTGTGTGAATGTATGTGTGTGCGTGTGTGCGCGTGTGTGTGAAGAGAGAGGGAGAGGTTAATAACTAAAGACAGTATATTTATTGTTGCTGAAATATCAGTGCTGAAAGTAATGATGTTTTGACATATAAATAAGCATGTGTACGCTTAAAGATCTTATTAGATGTGTAGAAATTGCACGTCGCTTTATTTTTTGAAGTCTAGAGGATGAATACAAAAGATAAGGATCATATTTTTAATAATAAATGCGAAAACAATGAGAGTATTTGCCCACATCTAATAACGCTGATAAAGTTTGAACACACCTGATAACGCCGAGATTATTCAGGTATATGAAAATGTATATATCATATTCTCCCCATATATATATATATATATATATATATATATATATATATAACGATATATATTTATAACGATATATCAAGAACAGTATTTGAGAAATTTATGACAAAGTGTAAAAATCTACTTGTGACACTTATATATATATATATATATATATATATGTGTGTGTGAATTTGCAATATTTATGGAGAAAGAGTGTTCACAATACGAGATAGAGCTATTACAGTAATAGACACTTTGGAAAAAGGAATCAACATTGCATGGTTACATTAATCCACGCCTAAAGCGATCTTCAAAGATATCGCTTCAAACAAAAATTAGAAATCAGTTTTCGTTTTTTCCTCCCTTTTTTCTCTCTAAATTACTTTTCATTAAATTTCTTCTTTTTTTCTTTTACAAAACTCTGTCTTAAAATTCCTAGGATTTAAATAATCTCATAGTTTGTAAGGATTTATCTTATTTCATAACAAATGAGGGTACAGATTGATTGTATATACTTGGGCACTTTTCAAAATAAATTTTCGTAGTGTCAGAAAATTTACAACTTAAAAAAAAACCTTAAAATTCTAACGCTGTAAAAAAAGATTAAAAATAATGGAAACTTTAATAATAAAAAAGAAAAAAGTCAACTCTTGACAATATTAACTTCGAACAAGGCCACAATGTGCTAACCGTATTCAGAAATTAGAACATCCCTACAACACACTATGACATACACATAACGCACACACTCAATTAAGCTGAAAAATCGAATCATCTTTGATAATGGCTAAAGGTATAGCCGAAAGCGCTCGGAAATATAAAACATTTGGACAGTTTTTATTCACTCTTTTTTTCAGAAAAGAAAGATCTTGTTAGAACACAAGAAAAATTAAACAAAAAGCTTAACCGTAGTACCTTGTCTGTCGTTTTTAATGAAACATGCATAAAGGAAGGATTGCTGCCTAAATATACAACTATCTATCTATCTATCTATCTATCTATCTATCTATCTATCTATCTATCTATATATATGTGTGTGTGTGTGTGTGTGTGTGTGCCGGGGTAAACAAATAATTTATGTCAGTTTCAACATTTTCATATATCACCTCATTGCGTCTTCATGAGAGAGATCGTGCTATCTTATCGTGAAGACGAGAAGACGCAATATTTGAAAATGACAAAACCGATATAACACAAAAAATTATTTGATAATAGCTTATGAAAGCTGAAATTACTCATGTCACCAGACAAGCTAAATGTAAATATATAGAGGAAATCAGGAAAATATATTTGACAAATTACTTACCAAAGAACCTACGTACAACTGAGCACAAAGGTGATATCATACTTATTATAAAGCGCAGGTTGTGTGTGTGTGTGTGTGTGTGTGTGTCTGTTTGTTTATATATTGGATCGGATTTCCTACATTTTTCAACCGATTTCAACAAAACTTCACAGGACTACGTAAAATTACCTTGCGGTGATTCTGACAGCGCCAAAAATTGGAAAAACACAATTGTTTTTGCAACGAAATCAATTTGAAAACACGATAAAACACGATGAATGAATGAAGGGGGACAACTCATATCGAGTTATACTTATATATGGGATCGAATTTCCTACATTTTTCAACCGATTTCAACAAAACTTCACTTTTTTTTGGCAGGTAGTGTTTCTTATTGCCTTGCACACTTTTTTCTTTATTTTTACATTCAGAATGCTTTAAAAATTTCATTTACAAGACAACTGTTTATAATAAAATTCTATTCAATCGATAGACTCATAACGATTGAAAGCAATGTTTTTGTTTGTGTTTGGGTTTGACCAATTCGTAAAAAAAAAAAAAATTAAGACATGCGTGTCCGTCAACCTTAAACAATAATCTTTGTCAATTTTATTTTTCAGTCTTTATGATGGTCGATACTTGATCTTTCTCTTACTGTTAAATCCCCGGGCAACGCCGGGCTCTACTTCTAGTATATGTATATAGATGGATATAAGTATGATTATTTATACAGTCATAAATTTTGTGAATTTGAAATCTGCGTGACATTGAAAAAGACTACTCACATACTTCCGTTTCACAAAAGGAAAACTCGTAATTAAATGTGGAGAACGATTTTTTTTTAAAAAACGCGGACATATCAATTTTCGGGAATCAATACCTTTTTACACTGACTGCCCTTCCAAAACTCTCATTAACAAAGTCATGTGAGCCTTTTCGACTGACAAAAATCAGTCATAATAGTTTTCATTTTACTTGCTTTTTTTCGTGTCGAAAATCGTTGCTGTTTTTTAGTGATCGAGGCGTTCAAGAATCAAGTTATCATGAAAGAAGTTGAAATCGACGATAAGTTGAACTGTTAAATTTTAATCCATCGTAAATATTTTCCTTTGTAAATATTTATCTGAGATTTCAAGAAATCCGACAATCTAAGAGAATTTTCTGATGAAACTACGTAAATATCTTGGAAAGAAGCACTGTCTTGAAACATAGCGAAACGTTTTTTTTTTTTTTTAAAAAGTTTGTCCCAAAACAAACAGAATTAATGACAGTAATTTAAGTACATAGGAAAAACTCAAAATGTCTGCACCTCGAATATATTTGGAGAAAGGTAATAATTGATCTTTTCAACAGAACAACTTTCCCGAGGCCAAAGGAACAAAAAAACAAATTGAATTTCATCTTCTGTTCAATATAAATAGAATTGTATTCATAAATCTACGACACCAATAAGAATATGTTGACGGATTCTATGGGAGAAAATACACAAAATAAGTAAATAGATGACCAGAGATTGCGCAGAAATAGACAAGCATAGATAGATAGATAGATAGATAGATATTGATTAATTGACCGATTCCTTTTCTACAGCTTATCATATTTTTAGTTTCTAAGAATTCTTTTGCAGATAATCATTTACTGATACAATTCTTAGTAATTAACTCATATTTGAGAAGAGGGGGATTCATGCATTTCCAAAGCTTATTTGTGCGTAAGACAATATATATATATATATATATATATATATATATATATATATATATATATATATAGTGGTGTAACCTAGGGAATATTACTGAATAGAATAATCAAACGAAGGTTGGTAATGAACGAAAATACTTAGGACAAGAGCAACGCATAAGATTAGCCAGCAGCGCGTAGAACTGCTAGAAGTGAGCCAAGAGAATTCCACAATGAATCTTCAGTTGCAGACCAACATTCAGTAATAGATAGATAGATATGAACGGATTGCAGTAGATAGATAGATAGATAGAAGGGCAGACAGATATATATGAACAGACTGATATATATATATATATATATATATATATATATATATATATATAAACAAGTTTTAAGATAGGGATCAAAATTTAATATTTAATGATTAAGAACGAATAAAGTAAGTATAACCTAGGAGCCTATCGACATACACTTCATTAGAATTTAATCGTCGGTATTAAGATGAATGGGTTGATTTTTTAAACATAGGATCATAAAATTGAAGAGAAAGCAAAAGGTGGGGAACACCCCCCATATATATATATATATATATATATATATATATATATATATATATATATGTGTGTGTGTGTGCCATTCGCAGACAGTAATTTTTTGCTGTATCACAGCTCTTCAGTGCGACTAGACATCCGAATAATCCAAGCCCTCAGAGATTCAACCACTGCGCTATCTCCATTCGACAGAATGAGGCAGCTAAATCTAGCTTATTGTTTTACGAATGTAAACAAATGTCAATCAGCGGAGTGCTCCATTCATTTTACTGAAGAGCTTTGAAATAACGCTGTTTGTAGAATTAGCTTGTTATTCAACAGTACTCAAGTGAATATATTTTCAAGAGTTAAATTATGTCAATCGCACTCAGTACTGTTTCGCTATATATATATATATATATATATATATATATATATATATATATATATATATATATATATATATATTATTTTGATTATAAGCGATTATAATAAAAACATGTTGAAATCGCTGCACAAAAGCTTTCAAGTTTCAATAGTATGTTTGTACTTCTTCAGGCAATTGTATGCAAATGGTGATTAAATAATTTTTTAAGAAAAGTTAAAACAAATCGTTACTTCTTTTCCGAAAGTTAAAACTATTTACATTATTGTTCTCATCGTTGTCACCATATTTGCTACAACGTTTCGGCCGTTGTACGCTCCGGTCTTCTTAAGGTGGTTGGAATGTCGAACTGAACCCTTTATTTCGCTCACTAGAGTAGGCTGTTGTAATTTCACCTGCCATGTCTAATAGTCCAACCTCCTGAAGAAGGACGGAGCATACAACGGTCGAAACGTTGGAATAAATATGGCGACAGAGATGAGGACACTAATCCGAATAATGTAAATAGTGTACATAATACCTCATCTCAGAAATATAGACAGATGCTGGGGGAACATAAGGTCACAATTTAAAACAGAATTGTGGGTATGTCTTGATTAACCTATTAAATGTCAGATCTACGATAACTAGAAATGTAAGCTCAGAGAGCGGAGGTGTCTGAGTTATTTTCTCCCGTCATGATAAGTATATATATATATATATATATATATATATATATATATATATATATATATATATATATAAACGTAATAATAACCAGCAACAAATAATAAAATAATCAATAACAAAATATTGAGTAAAAAGTTAGCAAGCAACACTACAATGCATTCTGATCCACAATTATTTACACGCAATAGCATCTAAAATAATTTGAAACATAACCGTTACGGCCCACCTAATAACCGTTAGAATAATACAAGGGACCAACCTATTTACCTATTTATTTGTGGTATTTAATGCACCTTTGAATACCACAAATAAATTTTCGAGTCAAAACACAATATTCATGACCTGAAAATTGAGTTTAAACATGAAACAAGTTTATCGACGCTGGGTGTTTCTATCAATGTCCACCTTTACATACGCTCTATCCCTGATATTGAGCAATTAACCTATAAATATAGCATACATTAAAACGATATATTCATCACACACACACACACACACACATATATATATATATATATATCATAGCTCAGGTATATTTGTGTTTACTCAACACCCACAGTGCCAACTTATTGATTTATACTGCAACTTTGCTGAGCAGGCCTTTCTGGGAGAGAGCGTACTATCTAGCGTGATCAACAATCACGATGAACAACGATAGCACACTCAAACCCTCAATCACAATGACTTGTGGCTTCGTGCTAGCACAATCTATCAACGGTCCCCGAAGTGTTCATCCTACCTAATTTCACTGACAAGGCTTGGGTCAACCCGTGGTATAATTTTCAAACACTTTCCAAAGGTGCCCACCCACCTCCAGACCGATGACACCTGGAAGTCGAACCCGAGTCTCATGGTCAATACGCGAACGTCCTAACCACTGGGCCACGCGCCCATTTTATATATATTATATATATATATATATATATATATATATATATATATATATATATATATATATATATATATATATATATATATATATATATATATATATATATATATATATATATATATATATATATATATATATATATATATATATATATATATATATATATATATATATATATATCATTGTGTCACAAGTCATTGTGACTTAGGGTTTGTTGTACTTGTATTTTTCATGCTGTTGATCACATCAGTTTCTGAAGAAAACAAAAATGTAACTGAGCAGGCATCTGCAACAATGATTGGCTAGCAACCATATTAAACGATGCAAGTGGGAGAAGAAGAATTTTCTTATGTTAAATCACTGTTCTGTGCAACGTTTCAAGTAACAAGTTACAATGAAAACTGTGGATTTAAGGGCTTGTAGGAGCGAGGCGATATCGCAAAGTAAACGATTCCTGATCTAAAGTCAGGTGATAAATCATGTGAGACCGATAACTTGGCCTTCTTTTAAAAACAGTGACCACGAAACTCCACGCAACCTTTGACGTGTCAGACGGATGGAACAAATGCTAGGTGTCTACTAGGGGAAACCAAGATCATAAGAGTGGGCTTTATGTTATGTCTTGAGAACAGATGATAAGTGGTGATGCAGTGTGCACACAGAGAGTTTCATATGGAATTAATCTGTCATCTCAGATAGACATTAATGTTTGAAAGCGCACGTGGAACCTTTGTTGATGAATCTAAACGTTTTTAGAAAGTAGATTAGTTTTATATAAAACTATTCTTGCTAACATTCTTGTTGTATACGATACCTATGAACACTAATGAATATGTCCCAATCCTCATAAATACGTTGAACACTATTGTAAGTGGGGGCAATATGCTGCCTACGCTGGCAGCCTCAGCTGTCATGGTGAGAAGCTCTTGCCGTGTCGAACTCTCTGCCTTCGAGCATAGAGGAACCCAGATACGGCTATGCCGAAGGGCAGAGTCTCATCCGGGAAAATAAACAGATACCCGATCCCGCGTATGCGGGGTATACGGGCAATTATAGCCCGAGCCCACGGGCTCGGATTTCCGTACATGAAATTTGGACTTGTGCCACATTCTACCTCATGGAGATGTAGGTAAATATCGTAATATGCTGTCTACGCTCTTGTCGTGTCCAACTCTCTGCCTTTGACCAGAGAGGAACCCGGACGAGGCTATGCCAAATGGCAGAGTCTCGTCCGGGGAGGTAGACTGATACCCAAACCCGCGCATGATGGGTTTATGGGAATTTTTTCCCCAGCCGACGGGCTCGGATTTCTCTACATTAAATTTAGCCTTGTGACACATTCTATATCGTATGGAGGCAGGTAATTATCATAATATGCTAAGTAGTCCACCACTATTAGTGGTTTACCTACTTCACGCCGCTAGCGAGTATTTTATTTTGTTGATGTTATAAAGATTACTATTTCATTTCAAATCTCCGTTTTGGTTATTCCTCATTCAGTAACCCTTTTGTAGGTTAGAAAAGTTCTGCATGGACTGATAAATATCTCAATAATATGGCTTTCAAAAACACCTTTTTGATGAAGTCACCCGTTTCTTTCCCGATCATAACTCGGACGAAAACTTGTAGAAAATTTTGAATAGTAATATTTACATTGTTGAACAACAATATGTTTGAAAATTTTAACGTTAGGATCATTTTTATTTTATACTAGCAGTAGACCCGGCGTTGCCCGGGGATGTAACAGTAAGAGATAAATTAAGTATCGACCATCATAAAGACTGAAAAATAAAATTGACAAAGATTATTGTTTAAGGTTGACGGACACGCATGTCTTAATTAGTTTTATTTTTTATTCTTATTTTTTTTACGAATTAGTCAAACCCAAACTCAAACAAAAACATTGTTTTCAATCGTTATGAGTCTATCGATTGAATAGAATTTTATTATAAACAATTGTCTTGTAAGCATTCTGAATGTAAAAATAAAGAAAAAAGTGTGCAAGACAATAAGAAACACTACCTGCCAAAACAAAGTGAAGTTTTGTTGAAATCGGTTGAAAAATGTAGGAAATCCGATCCCATATATAAACGAACACACACACACACACACACACACACACACACACACACACACACACACACACACTGGGTTTTATAATAAGTATAACTCGATAACTCGATATTAATAAGTATAACTCGATATGAGTTGTCCTCCTTTCATTCTCGCGACAGCGATGTCTCTTAATCGTCTTTTCAAATTGATTTCGTGCAAAAACAATTGTGTTTTTCTAATTTTTGGCGCTGTCAGAACCACCGCAAGGTAATTTTACGTAGTCCTGTGAAGTTTTGTTGAAATCGGTTGAAAAATGTAGGAAATCCGATCCAATACACACACACACACACACACACACACACACACACAATCTGCGTTTTATAATAAGTAAGATGAAGATATACAACAATATACAGAATCAATGGATGGGCGACTACTAATTTCAGAATACAGAGTAAGACTTTCATAATAGTATTCTTTATAATTTTGACGTCATTAAAATGACTGTTTTTCATTTTAGTTCGAAACAGCTGTCGCTATAGGCTTTGCCATTTTTCTGTTATAATTTTTAATTGTAACAATTTTTTGTCGGGGGGGGGTGTTAATAAATTGCCTAAAAATGGGATACGTAAAAAATCCAATAAATTTTATAAGAGTGATTTGTCTATCATAAAGTATACATGCTTTTAGAAGTATCCTGCAACAAAAATAATACAAGTATTTTAATACTTTTACTATTTTTTAAAAATTCGGAAAAATAAAAAAAAAAGAAGACGCATCGTATAGAGAGAAAGATCTAAAAAAAAGCTCTTTTCTCATTCTATTATTCTGATGATCAAAAATTACGTTTATTTTCCAAGCGTAGCTTATTTGACGAACAAGGCCAATACTATAGAGTTCCCAGTGTGGATCGAACCCATTAGACAGCCATAATTGAACAGGGAGTCAGGTTTACTAACCACGAGGTGCACCTGATGACCCAAACTATGACCAGTAATAAAATTAAGCACAATTGTCTTGTCACGCAAGCGCCGTCCAATGTTAGGGTTATAGAAGCAATTAAAAACCTGAACTATTTCATTTCGATGCATTAAATGTTATCATTATTGGAAAGAAGAAAGATGTAAATGACTGAGATAAAGGCAAAATTGTTTTGGTAAGGAGATTATGTGGGAGTATATCCGAAATGGCACAGCTTGTGGGATTTTCTATTTCATATTGTCAGTCATGTGAGGAGAGAAAATCAGCAATCACCGACAAGGTGTTGGGCTGATAAGGCTTGCTGATGTCAGAGGTGAGTGGAAGCATTCTCGACAATTACGAGCCATCCGAAGGGCTACTGAGTGACAAATTTCAGATAGCTTTACTCAAATTGAAAGCAGGAATGTGTCAAAACAAACACTATCTTGATTCTTGTTGTGTATGGTGAGCTGTAGAGATAGGATCGTCAAAAATATCCATGCTAAATAATGATCATCGTCGAAAGCGTTTTCATTGGACAGGCAAAGAACAGAAATGCAACTTGTTCCAATGAAAGAAGCTCGCTTGGTCCGATGAGTTTCGTTCGTTTTCTCTCTCTCTCTCTCTCTCTCTCTCTATATATATATATATATATATATATATATATATATATATATTTTTGTGTGTGTGTCTCCATTGTGGTGTTCGTGTATGTCTTTAGCATGGTTAACTCTGAGTAAAGCAACATATTGATAGAATCAGTGTGAGCGTTTGAGCAACGTTCATCTCGTAGACACTTGGTCACATGACTTATGTAGAGGATGCGTAATCACATACCATCTTAAGCAACATCACCGAAGTCCAGGTACAGTCGTTCTTGAATCACAACCTTACACGATGTCTGGGCTTTCATTCAGCAGGACAATGCACAAACCCTAGGATTTGTAAGGAGTGTGGTTCCAGCAACATGAAAACTTAATTGTGTTGTCATGGTCGCAGTCATCAAACTCCACAGGTTATAATCCCATTTAAAAAAAAAAGGAATATGTCGTACTAGTTTCTTCCGTGGAACCTCTACCACGTAAATGGAAGCAGCTAATTCAATTGCTCTCAATAAACAATGTACAGAATTTCAACTGCAATCGCTTAGAGCTTTTGCAAAGGGTTTGCCAGATCTTTGTAACGATGTTTGTAGGTACACTGAATGTTAGGCATTTTCATGACGGTCGTCCTCGAGTATAGAATCCAGAGGTTGGCAGTGAATATTTCGGAGACAGTAGGAAAGCGTAGTGCAGGTTCGCAGTGGATATCGCAGCAAAGTAGCAGAGTGTAGTTCTTCCGTCTGTCATGTTCGCCGGACAAGTTTCCTTTGGTCCTTCCGGTGAGAAAACAAAGATGGCCGCCTTTATACACGATGGATACAATGTTCAGTGGCTTCTGATTGGTCAACCTTCTATTGGTCGACTATAAAGGGAAATAAGTCATTTTGACTCGCTCATTAGTTATATATGTTATATACCCCAAAAAACGTAACACTGAAGACAAAAGCTTATAGACAAACAGTAGGATTATTTTTTGTCAAATGTAATGAAATGTATGCATGACGCTATATAAAAAGATTATCTATCTATCTATCTATCTATCTATCTATCTATCTATCTATCTATCTATCTATCTATCTATCTATCTATCGCGGTCTGTTGATATCAGTCTGTTCTATCTATCTACTGCAATCCGTTCATATCTATCTATCTATCTATCTATCTATCTATCTATCTATCTATCTATCTATCTACTGCAATCCGTTCATATCTATCTATCTATGTATCAAATTAGCAAATAGATGTTAATTCTGTTTTTTTTTTTTCAGTGTTCGCACAGGGAAGCCTCGATCTTTAAATGTTTATTGAGACTTAAATTCAAACCAGATTTAAAGTGTAACTCATACATACGACCCATCGCTAAAAACACTGAAAAAATGATTGGATCCCAGTACCGCTCCAGTAATTACTTGACTACTCTTGCTATCCTCTACCTTAACGAGAGTCAGGTCAAGACGACAATACAGTACTGTTCTCCATTTTTCACTTTCCAGTCTCGATAGAGTTCGAAAACGTCTCCGCGTCCTTGTGGGTGATGAATTATATTCTACCGTACAATACCTTTCCCAAAGAGGAAACGTCGCCAACTTCGTGCTCAGATGAACTATATTCCTTAGTTCCACCAGTTTTAACCTTTACGGCTAAGAATCGCTATTTCACGCCTATTGTAACGTACAACCCTCATGCTCTTCATTGGTAAGATGAAAGTTCCACTCGAGCAGCTTCTTTCCACGAACCGCTTATTTTGCGGAACCGACTCTCAAGTAGATGCTTCCTCTATCAATACAATCGTCACTTGTTCAAGTTTAGGGTTAAACATTATCTTCCCCACATATCTCCAAAAACTGTGTCTCTTACTCTGTAACCCTCTATCTCGAGTGGCTCTTGGACGTTATACTTGGTGACCAGCAGTGGAAAAAAATTCAGAATTGCCACTCGAAAATCTCTTGAAAGAGTTTTAAATGTAATCGATCCTGAGCAGGCGTCATGACTTCAGTCACTTTCTCACCGACAGGACCTGACTTCTCTCTGTCTTTTGTACAAATTATTTTCATGATAACTGTTCTGATAAACTTTGTTTTTCTGATGCCTCGACTACATGAATTTAAGTGTGCTACTTGATTGGCAGCTAGGTCTCACCGTTTTACGGTTGAACTATCTAGATGCAACCGCTACTTCTACTCTAAGACTTGCTTTTCGATACTTCTAACATGTGAAAATCTCTTCTAATTTCTTGCTTCCCTGACAACTACGACCTTAAAAGAAACAAAATCATTGTCCTTTTCCTCAATACTCCCCATTAAAGTTTTTTTCATTCGCTTTCATTCCCTGTAACCCCCATACAGTTTAGCGGCATTATCGCCTTACTTGGAATGAAACGATTAAAAAAAAAAGAAAGAAAAATCTGTATCGCATTCTTCTCCCGCTGGCTTTCTTACTACAATGAACTTTTTAGCAGACCCTTTTCCATAGTCCACATTCGTACACCATTGACCCATGTATACGTTCATATCATCAAACACCCTATTTCTTACAAGCAATTCATTTATATACTTTCTCTTTCAATCATTATTCTCGTCACTATTTCTCTATGACGGTTCTTGGAGAATTATTTGGAGTATTTTTGTTAGAGAATCGATATATTCTTCATTCATATGTGCGGTTTTAATTCGAACCTAAAGCACGCAAAACTCATCAATCAAATCAAATATTTATTCTGCGACAGAAAAAATAAGCTCCACAAGGTGCAGCTATGTCACTAGCAAGTAATTACTTCTCTGATCTTCGACCTGAAAAAAATTCCTATAAATCTTTGCCTTTAATCAAGTGAAGTCGTGAACGCTGAGCCTCTTTGATGAAACAAGAAGAAAAGTTTTTTGATGGCGTTCTCTCGGGACGCAGCTTGCCTCTTACAACTTTAAGGCTGACGCGTTTATAGACATAATGACTAATTAGTTTCATTTGCCACAAAATAACAAAATGGATATGAGAGTAGATGTATATGTTCAAGACATTTATAATACTGTATTTAACAAAAAGGTTTATACGCCTGGAATTTCGAAAGATGTCTGAAAATTAGGAACAATATTCTTTATAAATCTGAAAATAATAGAATCATTACTTTATTCTCTGTAATAACAATGACTAAAGTCTCTCTAATAATTACTATGTTCTGCATTAATCATTACTATATTCTCCGTAATAATCATTAATATATTCTCTCTAATAATTATTATATTATCTATAATAATCATTACTATATTCTCTATAATAACCATTACTATATTCTTTAATAATCATTAATATATTCCATCTCATAATTATTATATTCTCTATAATAACCATTACTATATTCTGTAATAAGCATTACTATAGTTTCTCTAATAACACTGTGCAACAAATTTCAAGTTAAAAAATGTACATGCCACATAAGACCTGTTTAAGTGTTAGAAATGTACATTGATACTAAATCTGACCTTTTTCCCTTAGAATAGGCACCGTTTTCATGAACTTTAAACATTATTATTATTTGTTATGAATAAAAAAACAAAGAACTTTCAGTTTATATAACATTCATCCTCTTAACCCTCTTGTGTATAGTGTCATCCTCTCTTTTTATATTCCAGCAGTAGTCTGCCAACATGCCAGGGTTTCATTTTCCTTTAAAACGTTTCTCCATCATTGAAATATCCTGATGGAATCTCTTGCCATGTTCATCACTCACATCACCAAGATTTTCCACAAAGAAGTCCAAATGAGAGTGGAGTACATGAACTTTAACGGACACGCTACACCCCATATCATGATAATGATGTATTAGATCATTTATATCTTGCACATAGTCTTCTAAACGATAATTTCCAAGAAACTTATCACAAACTTTCTTGAATGACTCAAAGGCAATTTTTTCTTTTTTCTTGAGATGTGTATTGAAAGTTTCATCAAGTACAATTTTTCGAATTTGAGGACCTATGAAGATATCTTCTTTTATTTTAGTTTGACTTAAGGAAGGGAACTTTTCTGCAAGCTAGCAAATATGAGGGAATCCTTGTCCAATGCTTTCACCAATTGTTTAAACAAACCAAGTTTAATATGCAAAGGTGGTAAATGGATTTTATCATTTTGCAGAAGTGGTTTGTGCTTAATATTATATTTCCCTTGCTCTATTTAATCTCTAACGGGCCAATGTTTGCGTACATAATGTTCAGTTATTGCTCTGGGGTCCCATAAGCATAGGAAACAGAAAAATGTAGTATAGCCAGGCTGAAGGTCTGTAAGCATGGCTACAATCTTGAAATCTGCACAAATATGCCATTTATGTTTATTATATTGTACGCTCGTTAGAATTGTTTTTAAATTTTCATATGATTCTTTTATGGTTGCGCTGTAAGCTATGAGAACAGATGGCAGGGTGTTGCCGTTGTGTAGCAAAACAGCTTTGATGCTTTCTTTGAATGGATCTAAGAAAAGTGGCCAGTTGGTGTTATATGGTATTTCTAGTTGTTCAAAAGGTTTAGCGACATCATTACAGAAGCATAAGTCATCTTTCATGGTAAACAATACATGCAGTTTTTGTGAACGTTTTCTGTACAATGTTATCTTCACTCCTTTTCTAAGAAAATTACGTTCTTTAAGCCTTGATGCTAGAAGCTCACTTTTGTCTTTGGTTAAATAGAGATCTCTACATAAGTCATTTAGAGCCTCTTGAGAGAATAGTATTGGTTTATTCATGCTTTCTAGATCATTAAGTTCTACTGTTTCATCACTGCTTGAACTCCACATTTCTTGACCCGGGGGTTTGGCACAGGCAAATCTTTTGAGTGCTCAACTGGGCGCATTGCTGATTGCAAATTTGGGTAAACAATGTGTTTCTTTTTCTTTGCCGTAGTACAGCCCGTATCGTCTTGCTGACAGAAATAGCAAATCATTAGAATGATCTCTCTGCTCACGCTAAATCATTGGCACACCAAACTTCATGTGAACATTTTTTCTTACAAACCATGTACTCAGTGTCTTCACACATGTAAAGCAACAGACATGAGGAGCCCATGGCTTGTCTTGGTCTCTTATGTCCCAATGAATGTACGCCTTGTACAATTTCTTGATATGACTTGTAATGCTGCGCTTTTCTTTAGCAAATGTTAATTCGTCACATATGTAGCAGAATCTGTTTGGATCATTTTTGCACTGTCTTGACAGTATTTTCGAAACCTATAGAAAAAGTATAAAGAAATATAAAATATATTAAATACAGGTTTTAAGGCATAACGTATTAAGTGATAAACACGGTTAAATATAAGCACATAATAACATATACAAAATATGGAAGCGCAGTGTTGTAAGAAATTTATTTTTAACGTTTTTGCCGAGATTCCAGAAAGTGACAATTTTGCAAAAACTACACCTAATTCAACAAAAAGAAGGCCAGAAATAGATTTTTCATGCCATTGTGAATATAAAAATGACCATAGATGTTCTGTACTTTTTTAAATGTTGCATAGTGTAATCATTAGTGTATTCTCTCTAACAATCATTACTATATTCTGTAATAATCATTACTATATTTTACCTAATAATCATTAATATAATCTCTCTAACAATAATTATTATATTCCCTATAATAATCATTACTGTATTATCTGTAATAATCATTAATATATTCTCTCTAATAATCGTTAATATATTCTCCATAATAATCATTACTCTATACTTTATAATAATCATTATTATATTCTCTATAATAATAATTACTATATTATGTAACAATCATTAATATATTCTGACTAATAATCATTACTACATTCTCTCTAAAACATTCTTATATTCTCTACGATAATCATTACTATATTAAGAGGTTGGACTAAATGAATATATATATACGATCATTTTATCATCGAAATTAAATATTTAAACAATTAGGACAGACATCATTACGTCCTAAACATTTTCTAATTTTTTTTGGTGATTTTTATCAATACAGATGGTCTAATTTGGAAACCTCTTTACACGTCATATTACTAATACGATGCACAGTAACGGCAATTCCAAGTCGTCAATGTTAACTGATAATTCCTCGAAACAAACAATAGAAACGTTTTGGAATATCGATGGAAGCGTTTCTGGCGAATTCTTACGAAAACACTGGATCTTTGACGAAATGTCTTGAACGAAATATACCCAAGGACATGGATGTTTGGAAACGAAGGTGATTATTACTCAACAGAGATTTCATATTTGTTCTCTATGGAAAAAAATGTTTAAATACATAAGATACAATTTGGTTTTCCTCTTTTGCATTATACTATACAATCCCTTCAGGATAATAATTGCATTCATCCGGATTTCTTGATTGTTTTCAAAAGAACCAGATTCACTTCACTTCACTCAAACAAACAATAAACATAGGATGTAGGGCTAATACATTTGCAGACAATATTCTCTCTCTCTCTCTCTCTCTCTATATATATATATATATATATATATATATATATGTGTGTGTGTGTGTGCGTGTATATGCGTGTGTGTGCGTGAGAATTACTTTCAGATAGAGTGTATCCGTAAAAAACAAAATGAATAAGAAGCGACACGAAGAAAAACTATACTAAGCCGACGTTGTTGAGTCGCAATAACTACAAATGTATAATGATATATAATATTTCATCAACTCCGATGAAATATCATATATCATTATGCCATATATATATATATATATATATATATATATATATATATATATATATGCAGTGTGTATCAAAATACTTTTACTTTGGGGTGGTTGTACACACCAAAACAAGGAAAATAGTTCACAAATCCTTCGTATTTAAGTTATTAATTTTAAAGAAAATATACGGAAGATAGCACTATGTGTTACCGTAGAGAAGAGGTTACATCTGTCATTAGTGTATAATGGTGACTAGACTGTCTACAACGTTTAACGTGGGTAGTGGTGAGTTAACTGAGAAGGGTTTCGTTTAGGAGCAGACAGATATGATTGTTAGATACGGCCGCGCGAATGTTAATGAACGCAAGGCTGCACGACTGTATCAGATTGCGTTTCCAGACGGAAGGCAACCTAGTCATCCATACTTTTCTGCTGTTTATCGTCGGGTTACTGAGACAGGATCTTTGGCACTACAAACTATGGATCGAGGAAGACCGAGATCCGCCCGTACGTCTGATCACGAAGAACATATTCTACAGGCTGTCGGAGACGATACAGGTATCAGCAGACATCGGCTGACCCTAGAATGTCATCCATTTCATCGTATTACATGGAGGGTACTCCAAGAGCAGCTCCTGTATCTGTATTATTTTTAACGTGTGCAGGCTCTTTTGCCCTCTGATCACTCACCACGGAAGAAATTTTGCCGATGGTTTAGCGCAGAAACTGCCGATTCGATGTGTGTCTCTTCAGTCTTGATGAGGCAACATTTGGAAGAGATGGATTAACAAATTGATACAACCAGTTATGTGGGCGATTCGGAATCCCCATAGTACAATACAGGCTAGACATCAGCATCAGTTTACGTTCAATGTGTGGGCTGGAGTTGTATGTGACTCTCTAGTAGGTCCATATGTTACACCAGCACGTTTTTACAGGAGCTGTCTATAGGAATTTCGAACATTCTTCCAGACCTGCTAGGGAATGTCCCGCTGCTAATACAAACACGCGTGTGGTTTATGTATGATGGATATCCAACACATTTTAGCCACATTGTTTGCGATGCACTGGCTGATATCTACCATGAAAATGGGTAGAGAAGGACCAGTGTCATGGCCTGCACGTTGCCCCGACCTCAGTCCTTTGGATTTCTATCTGTGGGTCGAACTAAAACAATTGGTTTATGGATCTGGCATTAATAATGCAGAGACGTTTCATCAACGTATCATGCGAGTCTGCGAAACCATTCGACACCGACTGGGAGGATTTGAAACGGTCCACCAGACAATGATTCGACGGGTGCAATGCATGTGTAGGGTATCTTTTTAAACCTATTTCCATTTTTATGTATAGTGTGTACGTGTGTGTTTTTGATAGTATGTGTATATATATTCCTTCGTCATATATACATACATACATACATACATACATAAATATATATATATATATATATTGTTTTATTATAAGGAATTAGTATATATATATATATATATATATATATATATATATATATATATATATATATATATATATATATATATATATATATATATATATATATATATATATATATATACACACACTTTCTATGGTGTGTAGAGTCCGTGTGTGTGTGCTTATTGTCCGAAACCTACACACTATGGGGAGTGTAAGTATATATATATATATATATATATATATATATATATATATATACTAATTCCTTACAAAAAATAAAAAAATTCATACATACATACACACACGCACACACATACATATATATATATATGGAAAAAGAATACGTGTATACATACTAGCAAAAACACACACGCATACGCCATATACAAAAAATGAAAATAGGTTTAAAAAGATACAGAGGTCATAAAAATATAAAAACAAAGACCTCGTTCCTTCGCCCTTTCTCTGACCAATTCTAATTGTTTTACTATCCCTGAAGCAGAAAAGTATTTTCTCCCCAAGCCCAAAATTTGGGTTACTACTACACGCAAATGTCAATAGTTAGACATCGCAAAACATTAGGAAAAATTAACGGCTTTAAATAATATGTAGAAATAATCACTTCCCTTTACACGAAACCCGTTTAGCAAAAATATGGAATATAAAATATAATATATATTTAAAAATCCGCATTAACACCAAAAACGTTTACGGCTTCTCTCTTCTCTTTAAAACATAAACTTTTCTATCTTTAACATATAAAACATAAACTTTAACTACTTCTTTATATCTATCTATCTATATCTATCTATCTATCTATATATATATATTTATAGGCATGTTCAACAATTCTCCCCACAAAAAAACAAAAAAACAAACAAAAAACTACATAGCATGATGAAAAAAGGCCAAATAAAAAAAACAAAAATTTTATTCCTTTCTAGCACGTTTGAAATTTTAGTTGAAAATCTTGTTTTTTATGTCGCGTAATATTTAGCATTAGCATTTTTTCTTACTTAATTTTATGAAAACTCAAAAACTCGAATGTATATTTTTGTAATTTTTCAATTTTTAATGAATTTTTACAAAAAATGTTTTCTTTTTTGTCAATTTTAAATACAAAATGTAACAAAAGTTGAATATGTACATCTCTGGAAATGCTCTTATTAAAAAATCTATTTTATTGATCATAATTTTGAAAGCTAATTACAATCAGCGTAGTGTTTCTGTTTTTAAAATATTTTTTAATCTGCCAAAAAATGTATTAAAAACGTTTCCGGCAAAACTAGAGAGGCACAATTCAGAAATAACGTCCGGTGTTTTAAAAGTTTTTTTCTCCTGATAGAGAGGATCAGGCTCATAAATTACATTGATTTCGTTCTAGCTAATTCTCTGACTGGCCATCATCGTCGCATTCTCAAAATGTTTAATTTTCTTTCTTTTTTTACGTATTTCACTAAATATTTTCTTTTCATTTTTTAAATATAATCATTTTTTTTCTTTTTCAGTGAGTGGTAGACTGCAATTATTAAGTTTTTCTTTTTTAGAGTCAATTTTAGGCTTTGGACATATCTTCGTTAAAAAGTAACTGATAATCAATAAAATATTAGACTTTTGAAAGTATTTAATTTTTAAGAATCACTTTATAGTTAAATGAGCTAGTTCACTTAAAACTCGAAAATACTGTCACTTCTGACCTTCCGTCCGAGAAATTGCCCTGACGTTAGTTGTCGATACATTGACGTAAACGTCAATTCTCACCTCCAAAAACAACCGCTACAGTAAGACATGCTTCTCTTATTTCCACTACATTTTTTCTGAAAAACATTAAGTAATGTTTGTTTCTAATTACATTAAGTATACTTAAATTTTCTAATTTTCCTAAAATAACTTTTGAAAAAAAGATAATTGAATGAAATGAGAATAGAATAAGCTTTTTAAAAGGGAAAATTTCATTCTTGTTTACAAAGTTGTCAAAAATGGCTGACATGATCTATTTTATGAAAATTTTGCTGACACACACAAAAAAACAAGATGTTAACTAAAATTTCGGACGTTCTAGGAAGGATTAATTTTTAAAAAATATTCAGAAAATACTTTGCTCTTTCCTTTAGACGATAAAAAATGTTTAATCATGTTTGCGGCGTTTTTGTCATATATATATATATATATATATATATATATATATATATATATATATATATATGTGTGTGTGTGTGTGTGTGTACGTGTGTGTGTGTGTTGTATCAGAAATACTTTATGGTATCTATCTATCTATCTATCTATCTATCTATCTATCTATGTTCTTACACTTATGTATATTTATTTTTATTCTATTCTCATTTCATCCGTGCTATATCTTATTGATTTGAAGCTTGCACACAATGTTCGTATCTTTGTATATCTATATAGACAATTTCCATTATGTAACTATATACACTCCTGGTCAAAATATTAAGACCAGATACTGAAAGGGTTAAAAAATATAAAATACTGTAACTTTAACTGAAATATATTTGGGAAACATTTACATTTAATTAGAAAATGTAGTTTATCAACAAACAAGTGAAAATTTTAAACTTTTATTTGATTAATTGGAACAAAGGTTGAGAAAAGTCTTTTTTTTGGTTGGTTATAAAGAAAAGACTAAAAGAAAATAGAAAATACAGAACAAATAAGTCACAACGACAATTTAGTATTCAGCATATACTCCATTTTGAGAATTACGTCGAAGATTCGCTTTGAAATACTCATTATTAACTTCTGCATGAGAGTGGTTGGGATGCACATCCAGGATGCATAAACTGCAGCACGAGGAGCATCCACAGTTTCAAATTGCGATCTATGTTTATAAACATCCTTTGCCATCCACCCTCAAACATTCTCGATTGGGTTTCGATCTAGAGAGCACAATTGATGACTGAAAAGCTGAATGTTGTTTTCCATGAAAAACTCTTTCAGCCTTCAAGCATTATGGATTGCAGCATTGTCCTGCTGGAAAATCCAGTTTTCTACACATAGATGAGGGCCTTTAGTAATTAGTGATTCCTTTTTTAACATGTCAATATAACTAGTAGTTGTTTGACGACCTTTTATCTCTTGTAACTCAAGAGTTCCATTGTACGAAAATGAACCTCGCATCATAATTGATCCACCTCCTCTGTGTCGTGTTGAGAAAACTTCTCTTGGGACATCTTTTGCATTCCTGCAACGCTGAAAACCGTCTGGGCCACCAAGGCTGAATTTTTCTCACCAGCGAACAACAAATTCTTCCATTTGTCCACATCCCAAGATTGATAATCGGAAGCAAATTGCGGAGGTTTTATGGCGAGTAAGAAGGCGAGGCCTCTGCAGCCGTTTCACATTCTTAAAGCCTTTCTTATTTAAATGCAGTTCAATTGTTCGACAGCTGCATTCAGCATTTGTATTCGCTTTTATCTGACTTGATGTTAAGCTTGAATCTTTCACCTAATGCGCCTGTCTAGAGATGGTGAAATTTTATTGGATTAACGACATGATGTTTTAGAAGCCTATGCATCCTGATTTTTAATGAAATTAGCAATGACAGTTCCGCTATGGCCAATATCATTTGCAATGGCTCATTGCGAAAGACAACATCTTTTAAGCTCAGTAATCCTGCCCCGTTCGAACTTTGTTAAAATTTTACCCTTAGCCATTTTAAAATTTGAAATTTAATGCTGGAAATGAGGTAAGTAGATGTCTACACGCCTGAAGCAATGAGTTCTAACTAGTTGTAAAATTTTTGTCTAGTAATTATTTTTTTAAACATGGGCTTATCTTTATAAGCAATCAAAAATACTTTTTCAGTTGTCTAAATTAATCAGTTAAAAGCTTAAAATCATCACTTGTCTGTTGATAAACTACATTTTCTAATTAAATGTAAATGTTTCGCAAATATATTTCAGTTAAAGTAACAGCATTTTATATTTTTTTTAACCCTTTTCTATCCTGCAGAGAAGATTTTGACCAGGAGTATATATGAATAAGGACAATAGGAAAACTTAACTTAGCCGACGTTCATTGTGCTTCGATGGGCTTTATCAAAGCAAATATAAGGATTATCTTTTGCAAGTATTTATAAACAGAAATAATTTTCAGAATTTTCAAAGGTAAGGAAGCTCGTCTGTATACATTACACTAACTGAAAATTATAGGAGATACTCAGTAACTTAATTTAAAATCTAGTAAACAAAACTGATGTTGTTCATTGCTTTTATCTATACTATTTTAGTTTAAGATTAATTTATGTATTATATATTTTAAATAAGAGAATATCTTGAATTTAACTGTTTCTTTTAATTTTTTAAATCTATATCTATATATAAATATATATGTGTAAATATATTTGCCGGATTCCTTTTCTTCTTCATAATATATGTGTGCGTGTGTTCTTAATTTTATTTAGTTTACAAAGAATGTAGAATCCAAGTGCATTTCATTGTTTATAAAGCAAGCGATGCGGGGTATTTGTTTTTCTCTGTGGTATTGTCTCATTTCTTTCATAATTTCCTTCGAGCCTTGAATACAATCACTGTCTTTGCTCAAGTGTTTTCTGCTTGACGTGCGCTCTGATAACTGATACGAGTACATACAACTGCATGTACAGCAAAATTAATCATTTACAGCGTCGTGTTAATTCATCTTGGTGGATGTCTATTGCATTACTCTACTGAATGTTGAAAACTCGATATATACGGGTATCTCTTTCGTTATTGTATTCCCGTCCTTTATATATATATATATATATATATATATATATATATATATATATATATATTATTGTCTATATACAAACTTCAACTGAATAATTTGAACAATGTCATGGTTTTATATGAAAATAACAGCTTTAGGCTGCTGTACCCACGCTTGAGAGCTTATTGTGGAATATTTTTGTTAAGTGCAGATACATTTGCTCCGTTGTTCATTGTTATCGTTATACTCGACTATCCCGTCGAATTCGACGTATGAGGGTCGAGCAGATCAGTAACTTGGAACCGAAAGCCCGACATCAGCACACGAGATTTGATTATAGCGGTGAAGGATTTGTGCAGCACCATCCAAACATTTTGATGGGCCGAATATAGACATGATGCAGTACGTGCGACAAGGTTCCCAAAAGACCCTCCGCATTTCGAATTCAGAGTTGTCCTTCTCCTAGACCAGTTGCCATCTAATGCTGTCCTGCTATTTACCCATAGGTGGAGGGAGAAGAAGAAGATTCATACCTTAGCACGTAAGTGAATGTAATGGAATCGACTGGTATTCAAACGGCTCTGCGATTCCTCAATCCAAAAACGCTATCCATCACTCCATCGTATATATATATATATATATATATATATATATATATATATATATATATAAACGACCACACGCATCACTCATACACACAGACAGAGAAACGTAAACATACATACATTCTCACATGCATACACACATACGCACACACATATTTATTCGGCTCACATAAGCCATCATCAAAGTGGTTATATGGACATTACAACAGAGATATTAGCCATCAGAACGCTTTTATGTCGTCTTACATGACCACGTGAAATGTTCCAATGTACATAAAACCACTCTGGTGATGGCTCATGTGAGCCGAAAGATTAAATCGAGAAAAAGTTTAAAAAATATCCAAATGCTGGACAGATTTTGTTTTTATTTTCTCGTGAAACGAAATCCATTATATGAAGCTTAGAAAGGCTCATGATCAAACATAATAGCTATTCGTTGTCTGTTATATTTAACGATGTATATTTGAATAATGATTTGATGCCCCAGTACAATTATATATATATATATATATATATATATATATATATATATATATATCTGTGTGTGTGTGTGTTCCAGAATTGTGGTATATGATCCCGATAATGTTTTAAATGATTGACAGTTTAAAAGTATATTGTTTCGAAAATATATCCGATTCTGCACTTCGCCGTTTAAGCTTCATCAAATCGAAAACAAATTATGGTAAAATATTGGCAATAGAGTCTTTCCCCGCACCATATATATATATATATATATATATATATATATATATATATATATATATATATATAAAAAGTGAACATATGCAACACTTAGGGCCTGACAGTTGTTTCATAGCTATATGACAATCGCCAGGCCTGACGATGTTCACTTTTATATTTAAACACGCTCTATCTCTGATATTGAGCACTTTATTCCATAAATATAGCACACCTTAAGACTATATTTCTTTTATATATATATATATATTCTGAAGAAGTTCGAGAGTACTTGGGAAATGAAAATAAAAGAAATTTAAACAGCCATAGCACATTTCTCTCAGGCTCTAATATCAATACACGGAAGGTTATTCGTGAGTATGAAGGGATTTTGATAAAAATTAGCGGACATAATGTCTGTAATTTATTCAATCAGACATGGCTAAAAGAGAATTTGCTGCCTAAATACACACACACAAAATATACATACACACACACACAAAATATACATACACACACACACAAAATATACATACACACACACAAAATATACATACACACACACATATATACATACACACACACACATATATACACACACACACACACACACACACACACACACACACACACATATATATATATATATATATATATATATATTAAACGTGAAACTCCAGATACATTATGGATCCCATCCGCTTCCACCATCCTGACAAAATGACAAAACATCACACTTTTAGGGAGGCTTTCTTGATGCAGCCGATAATATTTCAAGATCTTTCCTCATATATATTTAGTAGTTCATGAATTGAACCTAGATTAGTACTTCGCGTCAAACACCAAATTTTAGCATTCTTGTATCTCTTCCAGATGTATTGACTCCATGAACATCACAGGTTTCAATGTTACACACAAATTGATAATACATACCTTTTTTAAGGCTGTAACAGAAAAGCACAATGGCTCAGCTCTCTGGTAGGTAAGTTCTATAGCTGCCTAATTAAGAATAACAATCCGAAAAGTATGCCGTACTGAACGGTTTTATACTGTGCCGAAGTAGAAAGTGAAAATGGTAGCACAAAAATTCATCGGGTGTATTGAGGTCCATTTCAAGAGGGGGTGGTACAATCACACCACATCTTTTAGAATTCCAGAGCACGAAGCTAGTAAGATACTCTTCGAAATTTAGTGAGAAACGTAGCAGTAGTCCAAGTATTTAATGGGGCATTTTAAGAAATTTAAAGACTTACATAAATGTCGTGAATACATGTAGACTATTCCAAGAAGAGAAACTCTCTATAGCGACATATATAGTGATTTTCCAAGCGTAGCTTAGATGTGGTACAAGGCCGAAAGTAGGGGGGCACCCAGTGAGAATCGAACTCACTAATCAGTGGTAATTGTTCTAGCGAGACAACCTTGCTAACTATTACACCGCCTCGAGGTGCCCTATAGCAACATATATAAACAACAATGAATTGCTGAACGGGAGGTCAGAGATCATGACCAAATGCAGACATTTTAAGAAGTACAGCTTCGGGTTATTTGAACTCGGTTAAGGTTAGAAATCCCCCCCACTACTTCCGGTTTCGAGAGTGCTTAAGTTGTTGAGTTCTTTATAGTTGATTTGTTGAACTAACCACCTGAGGAGACCCTAGAGGTCGAAACCGCGCTAGTGTGCTGTGATCAGCTTTAACCGCGGTAGTGTGCTCTGGTCACCTTTAACCGCGGTGGTGTGCTCTGGTCTGCTTTAATACTTTTCAAATATTAAACAGCTCTGCTAGTCTGGTCTTCCGACCTTCTAATGAACATTTTATTACTTTCAGGTCTATATAATATATATATATATATATATATATATATATATTTGTTTGAATAAAAACAGACCACTTTAAGGTTCCATCTAATAAAAATATTTCACCAGGTAAACCCTTTTAAAGGGCTCTGGATCATTAGACTTTACTTCCAAAAGTTGAAATTTAAAAATGAAAATTGAAACTGACACATTTTGACGGACCGCACCAAGCATAGGTAAAATTAACCTTGGTTTGCTTGGTGCGGTCATTCAAAAAATGAGAAATTTTTTCATTTTTCATTTCAACCTTTGAAAACATGCAAAGTCTGATGATCCGGAACCCATAAACTTTTTCTCTAAAAGGGTTGTGGTGAAATAATACTGTTTGTACAAAAATGGAACCCTAAAATGGTCTGTTTTATTCAAAAAAGCATATTTGCTCTGATTTTTCATTGAGCTCTCGGATATCATCCTCATTGGGTCTACCCAAACGGATTACCTAGTTTTGCATAAACTATAGATATATATATATAAAAGACATATATATGTGTTTGTGTTGTGTGTCATGGACAAAATACTTTTTGAAAGCATCCAAAGACAAAATACTTTCTCGTAAAGACAAAATACTTTTGTGCGTGTAAAGACAAAATGAGAGAGAGAAAGAAAAAATAGAGCAGCATAAAGACAAAATAGAAAGAGACACAAATTCAAATAAAGACGAATAGAAAAAACAGACAAAACAGCACAAGGACAAAATACTTTTTAATAATGCGTAAAATACTTTATTTCACGGAAAATACTTTCTTACAATTTCTTCGGCAATTAAAAACTAGATAAAAACAAAATAGATTCTTCTGCATCATAAGGACAAAATACTGAAAGCATAAAAAAAATACTTTCTCTGAAAGCAGCATAAGGACAAAATACTTTCTTGAAAGCATCATAAGACAAAATACTTTTCTTGAAAGCAATACTTTCTCATAAAAGACAAAAATACTTTCATCATAAAGACAAAATACTTTGAAAGCATCAAAGGACAAAATACTAAAAAGCACATAAGGACAAAATACTTTCTTGAAAGCATCATAAAGACAAAATACTTTCTTGAAAGCATCATAAAGACAAAATACTTTCTTGAAAGCATGAAAAGCGACAAAATACTTTCTTGAAAGCATCATAAAGACAAAATACTTTCTTGAAAGCATCATAAAGACAAAATACTTTCTTGAAAGCATCATAAAGACAAAATACTTTCTTGAAAGCAGCATAAAGACAAAATACTTTCTTGAAAGCATAAAGACAAAAATAAAAGGACAAAATACTTTCTTGAAAGCATCATAAAGACAAAATACTTTCTTGAAAGCATCATAAAGACAAAATACTTTCTTGAAAGCAGCATAAAGACAAAATACTTTCTGAAAGCAGCATAAAGACAAAATACTTTCTTGAAAGCATCATAAGGACAAAATACTTTCTTGAAAGCAGCATAAGGAAAAATACTTTTCTCTGAAGCATCATAAAGACAAATACTTTGAAAGCATCATAAGGACAAAATACTTTCTTGAAAGCACAAAATAAAGATCAAAAATTTCTTTCAGCATAAAGACAAAATAAAGACAAAAAAATACTTTCTCAAAATACTTTCAAAGCAGCATAAAGACAAAATACTTTCTTGAAAGCATCATAAGGACAAAATACTTTCTTGAAAGCATCATAGGACAAAATACTTTCTTGAAAAAAGGACAAAATACTTTCTTGAAAGCAGCATAAAGACAAAATACTTTCTCGAAAGCAGCATAAAGACAAAATACTTTCTTGAAAGCATCATAAAGACAAAATACTTTCTTGAAAGCATCATATGACATCATAAAGACAAAATACTTTCTTGAAAGCAGCATCAAAATACTTTCTTGAAAGACAAAAATACTTTCTTGAAAGCATCATAAAGACAAAATACTTTCTTGAAAGCATCATAAAGACAAAAATACTTTCTTGAAAGCATCATAAGGACAAAATACTCTTGAAAGCATCATAAAGACAAAATACTTTCTTGAAAGCATCATAAAGACAAAAATACTTTCTGAAACAAAATACTTTCTCTGAAAGCATCATAAGACAAAAATACTTTCTTGAAAGCATCATAAAGACAAAAATACTTTCTTGAAAGCATCATAAGACAAAATACTTTCTTGAAAGCATCATAAAGACAAAATACTTTCTTGAAAGCATCATAAAGACAAAATACTTTCTTGAAAGCATCATAAGGACAAAAACTTTCTTTTGAAAGCATCATAAGGACAAAATACTTTCTCGAAAGCATCATAAGGACAAAATACTTTCTTGAAAGCAGCATAAAGACAAAAATACTTTCTTGAAAGCATCATAAGGACAAAATACTTTGAAAGCATCATAAAGACAAAATACTTTCTTGAAAGCATATAAAGACAAAATACTTTCTTGAAAGCAGCATAAAGACAAAATACTTTCTTGAAAGCATCATAAGGACAAAATACTTTCTTGAAAGCATCAAAGGACAAATACTTTCTTGAAAGATCATAAAGACAAAATACTTTCTTGAAAGCATAAAGACAAAAAATACTTTCTCTGAAGCATCATAAGGACAAAATACTTTTTCAGCATCATAAAACAAATACTTTCTCGAAATCATAAGGACAAAAATACTTTCTTGAAAGCATCATAAAGACAAAATACTTTCTTGAAAGCATCATAAGACAAAATACTTTCTTAAATCAAAGACAAAATACTTTCTCAAAGCATCATAAGGACAAAATACTTTCTCGAAAGCATCATAAAGACAAAATACTTTCTTGAAAGCAGGAAAGCAAAAAAATACTTTCTTGAAAGCATCATAAGGACAAAAATACTTTCTTGAAAGCATCATAAAGACAAAAATACTTTCTTGAACAAAAAAATACTTTCTTGAAAGCATCATAAAGACAAAATACTTTCTTGAAAGCATCATAAGGACAAAATACTTTGAAAGCATCATAAAGACAAAAATACTTTCTTGAAAGCATCATAAAAGACAAAATACTTTCTTGAAAGCAGCATAAAAGACAAAATACTTTCTCTGAAAGCATCATAAGGACAAAATACTTTCTCGAAAGCAGCATAAAGACAAAATACTTCATAAGAAAGCTTTCTATCATAAGGACAAAATACTTTCTTGAAAGCATCATAAGGACAAAATACTTTCTTGAAAGCATCATAAGGACAAAAATACTTTCTTGAAAGCATCATAAGGACAAAATACTTTCTTGAAAGCATCATAAGGACAAAATACTTGAAAGCATCATAAGGACAAAATACTTTCTTGAAAGCAAAATACTTTCTTGAAAGCATAAAGGACAAATATTTTCTTGAAAAAAAAGACAAAATACTTTTGAAAGCAGCATAAGACAAAAAATACTCTTGAAAGCATCATAGACAAAATACTTTCTGAGCATCATAAACAAAATACTTTGAAAGCATCATAAGACAAAATACTTTCTTGAAAGCAGCATGACAAAATACTTCTTGAAAGCATCATAAAAGACAAAATACTTTTGAAAGCATCATGACAAAATACTTTCTTGAAAGCAAAATACTCATAAGGACAAAATACTTTCTTGAAAAGCATCAAAAAGACAAAATACAAAATCTTTTGAAAGCAGCATAAAAGACAAAATACTTTCTTGAAGCATCATAAAGACAAAAAATACTTTCTCTTGAAAGCATCATAAAGACAAAATACTTTCTTGAAAGCAGCATAAAGACAAAATACTTTCTTGAAAGCATCATAAAGACAAAATACTTTCTTTGAAAGCATCATAAGACAAAAATCTTGAAAGCAAAATACAAAATTTCTGAAGCAGCATAAGGACAAAAATACTTTCTTGAAGCATCATAAGGACAAAATACTTTCTTGAGGGACAAAATAAAAATACTTTCTTGAAAGCATCATAAGGACAAAATACTTTCTCTGAAGCATCATAAAGACAAAATACTTTCTTGAAAGCAAGACTTTCTTGAAAGCGACATAAAGACGAAATAAGAAAGCATCAAAGGACAAAATACTTTCTTGAAAGCATCATAAAGACAAAAATACTTTCTTGAAAGCATCATAAGGACAAAATACTTTCTTGAAAGCATCATAAGGACAAAATACTTTCTTCGAAAGAAAGCATCAAAAGGACAAAATACTTTCTCGAAAGCATCATAAAGACAAAATACTTTCTCAAAGCATAAAGCATAAAAGACAAAATACTTTCTTGAAAGCATCATAAGGACAAAATACTTTCTTGAAAGCATCATAAGGACAAAATACTTTCTTGAAAGCATCATAAGGACAAAATACTTTCTTGAAAGCATCATAAAGACAAAATACTTTCTTGAAAGCATCATAAAGACAAAATACTTTCTTGAAAGCATCATAAGACAAAATACTTTCTTGAAAGCATCATAAGGACAAAATACTTTCTTGAAAGCAGCATAAAGACAAAATACTTTCTTGAAAGCATCATAAAGACAAAATACTTTCTTGAAAGCATCAAAGGACAAAATACTTTCGAAAAAGAAAGCATCATAAGACAAAATACTTTCTTGAAAGCATCATAAGGACAAAATACTTTCTTTGAAAGCATATAAAGACAAAATACTTTCTTGAAAGAATCATAAGGACAAAATACTTTCTTGAAAGCATCATAAAGACAAAAATACTTTGAAAGCATCATAAAGACAAAAATACTTTCTTGAAAGCAGCATAAAGACAAAATACTTTCTCTGAAGCAAAAAGACAAAATACTTTCTCGAAAAGCAGCATAAAATACAAAATACTTTCTTGAAAGCATCATAAGGACAACATGACAAAAAGACAAAATACTTTCTCTGAAAATAAAGACAAAATCAAAGCATCATAGGAAAGCAAAACAAAATACTTTCTTGAAAGCATCATAAAGGACAAAATACTTTCTTGAAAGCATCATAAGACAAAATAATACTTTCTCGAAAAGCATCATATCAAAATACTTGAAAAGCATCATAAGGACAAAATACTTTCTTGAAAGCATAAGACAAAAATACTTTCTTGAAAGCATCAACAAAATACTTTCTGAAAGCAGCATAAAGACAAAATACTTTCTTGAAAAGCATCATAAAGACAAAAATACTTTCTTGAAAAAGACAAAATCATAAGGACAAAATACTTTCTGAAAGCATCATAAGACAAAATACTTTTTGAGCATCATAAGGACAAAAATACTTTCTTGAAAGCATCATAAAGACAAAATACTTTCTTGAAAGAATCATAAGGACAAAATACTTTCTCGAAAGCATCATAAAGACAAAAATACTTTCTTGAAGCAGCATAAGACAAATACTTTCTTGAAAGCAGCATAAAGACAAAATACTTTTTTTTCTGAAAGCAGCAAAAGACAAAATACTTTCTTGAAAAGCATCATAAGGACAAAATACTTTCTTGAAAGCATCATATGGGACAAAATACTTTCTCGAAAGCATCATAAAGACAAAATACTTTCTTGAAAGCAGCATAAGACAAAATAAAGCACATAAAGACAAAATACTGAAAGCAGACAAGAAATTCTTGAAAGCATCATAAATACAAATACTTTGAAAGCAGTATAAGGACAAAATACTTTTTGAAAGCATCATAAAGACAAAATACTTTCTTGAAAGCATGATATGAACAAAATACTTTCTTTGAAAGCATCATAAGGACAAAAATACTTTGAAAGCCGCATAAAAGACAAAATCTTGAAAGCATCATAAGGACAAAAAAATACTTTCTTTCGAAAGCAGCATAAGGACAAAATACATTCTTGAAAGCATCATAAGGACAAAATACTTTCTTGAAAGCACATAAGGACAAAAATACTTGAAAGCATCATAAGGACAAAATACAAAATAAGGACAAAATACTTTCTTGAAAGCAGCATAAAGACAAAAATTTCTTGAAAGATAAAGATGAAATTTTGAAAGCATCATAAAGGACAAAATACTTTTCTTGAAAGGACAAAAATAATTTCGAAAGCATCATAAGGACAAAAATACTTTCTTGAAAGCATCATAAAGACAAAATACTTTCGAAAAAGCAGCATAAAGACAAAAATACTTGAAAAGCAGCATAAAGACAAAATACTTTCTTGAAAGTATTATTAAAAAGACAAAACAAATTTTCTTGAAAGCAGCATAAAGACAAAATACTTTCTTTGAAAGCAGCATAAAGACAAAATACTTTCTAAAGACAAAAATACTTTTGAAAGCATCATAAGGACAAAAATAAAAAGCATCATAAAGACAAAAATAAAAGCATCATAAGGACAAAAAATACTCTCTTGATAAAGACAAAATACTCATAAAGCATCACAAAAATACTTTCTCGAAAGCAGCATAAAGTCAAAATAAAAGACAAAATTGAAAGCATCATAAGGACAAAATACTTTCTCTTGAAAGCAAAATACTTTCTTTGAAAGCATCATAAGGACAAAATTTTTTGAAAGCATATAAGGAAAAATACTTTCTTGAAAGCATCAAAGACAAAATACTTTCTTTGAAAGCATCATAAGGACAAAATACTTTCTTGAAAGCATCATAAAAGACAAAATACTTTCTTGAAAGCATCATAAAGACAAAAATACTTTTCTGAAAGCATCATAAGGGAAAAATACTTTTCTTGAAAGCATCATAATATGCATAAAGGACAAAATACTTTGAAAGCATCATATGACAAAATACTTTCTTGAAAGCAGCATAAAGACAAAATATTTAAAAGACAAAATACTTTCTTGAAAGCATCATAAAGACAAAATATTTCTGAAAGAGCATAAAGACAAAATACTTTTCTGAAAGCATCATAAAGACAAAATACTTTCTTGAAGCAGCATAAGGAAAAAATACTTTATTTGAAAGACAAACAAAATACTTTCTTGAAAGCATCATAAGGACAAAAATACTTTCTTGAAAGCAATAAGGGACAAAATATTCTCTGAAAATCATTCGAAAGCATCATAAAGACAAAATACTTTCTTGAAAGCAAAATAAGGACAAAAATACTTTCTTGAAAAGCATCATAAAGACAAAAATACTTTCTTGAAAGCATCATAAGGACAAAATACTTCTCTTGAAAGCATCATAAGGACAAAATACTAAGGACAAAAAAATACTTTCTTGAAAGCATCATAAGGACAAAATACTTTCTTGAAAGCATCATAAGGACAAAATACTTTCTGAAAGCATAAAGACAAAATACTTCTTTGAAGCATCATAAAGACAAAATACTTTCTTGAAAGCATCATAAGACAAAATACTTCTTTGAAAGCATCATAAGGACAAAATACTTTCTTGAAAGCACCATAAGGACAAAATACTTTCTGAAAGCATCATAAGACAAAAATACTTTCTCGAAGCAGCATAAAAGAAAAAATACTTTCTGAAAGCAGCATAAAGACAAAATACTTTCCTTCGAAAGCGACATAAAGAAAATACTTTCTGAAAGCAGCATAAAGACAAAAATACTTTCGAAAGCAGCATATGAAAAAATATCATAAGGACAAAAAAATACTTTCTTGAAAGCATCATATGACAAAATACTTTCTCGAAAGCATCATAAGGACAAAATACTTTCTTGAAAGCATCATATAAGGACAAAAATACTTTCGAAAGCAGCAAAAGACAAAAATACTTTCTCTTTGAAAGCATCATAAGGACAAAAATACTTTCTTGAAAGCATAAACAAAATACTTTCTTGAAAGCATCATAAGGACAAAATACTTCTTGAAAGCCGCATAAGGACAAAATACTTTCTTGAAAGATCATAAGGACAAAAATTCTTTGAAAGCATCATAAGGACAAAATACTTTTCTTGAAAGCATCATAAAGACAAAATACTTTATTGAAAGTATATATGACAAAATACTTTCTTAAGCATCATAAGATAAAAATACTTGAAAGCATCATAAAGACAAAATACTTTGAAAAGCATCAAAGATCATAAAAAATACTTTCTTGAAAGCATCATAAAGACAAAATACTTTCTTGAAAGCATCATAAAGACAAAATACTTTCTTGAAAGCATCATAAGAACAAAAATATTTTCTTGAAAGCATCATAGTGACAAAAATACTTTCTTTGAAAGCATCATAAGGACAAAAATACTTTCGAAAGCATCAGATAGGATGAAAATCTTCAAAAACATAAAGGACAAAATTCTTTGAAAGCAGTAAGATAAAGACAAAAATACTTTCCTGAAAGCATCATAAAGACAAAATACTTTCTTGAAAGCATCATAGATTGCAAATACTTTGAAAGCATCATAAGGACAAAATACTTTCTTGAAAGCATCATAAAGACAAAATACTTTCTGAAGCATATAAAGACAAAAATACTTTCTTGAAAGCATAAAGACAAAATACTTTCTTGAAATGACAAAATACTTTCTTGAAAGCAGTAAAAGACAAAATACTTTCATTGAAAAAATACATATGGACAAAATACTTTCTTGAAAGCATCATAAGGACAAATCTTCTTTGAAAGCATCATAAGGACAAAATACTTTCTTGAAAGAGCATAAAGGACAAAAAATACTTTCTTGAAAGCATCATAAGGACAAAAATACTTTCTTGAAAGCAGCATATGGATAAAGACAAAAATACTTCTTGAAAGCATCATATGACAAAAATACTTTGAAAGCAGCATAAAGACAAAATACTTTCTGAAAGCATCATATGAAAAATACTTTCTGAAAGCATCATAAGGACAAAAATATTTGAAAGATCGAAAAAATACTTTCTTGAAAGCATCATAAGGACAAAAATACTTTCTTGAAAGCAGCATCAAAGACAAAAATACTTTCTTTGAAAGCATCATAAAGACAAAATACTTTCTTGAAAGATCATAAGGACAAAATACTTTGAAAGCATCATAAGGACAAAAATATTTCTTGAAAGCATCATAAGGACAAAATACTTTCGAAAGCATCATAAAGACAAAATACTTTCTTGAAAGCATCATAAGGACAAAATACTTTCTCGAAAGCACATAAAGACAAATACTTTGAAAGCATCATAAGGACAAAAATACTTTTATCGAAAAAGCATAAAGACGAAATACTTTCTTGAAAGCATCATAAGGACAAAATACTTTCTCGAAAGCAGCATAAAGACAAAATACTTTCTTGAAAGCATCATAAGGACAAAATACTTTCTTGAAAGCATCATAAGGACAAAATACTTTCTTGAAAGCATCATAAGGACAAAATACTTTCTTGAAAGCAGCATAAAGACAAAATACTTTCTCGAAAGCAGCATAATGACAAAATACTTTCTCGAAAGCAGCATAAAGACAAAATACTTTCTTGAAAGCATCATAAGGACAAAATACTTTGAAAGCATCAAAGGACAAAAATACTTTTTGAAAGCACTATAAGGACAAAAATACTTTCTTGAAAGCATCATAAGGACAAAATAATTTGAAAGCATCATAAAAGACAAAATACTTTCTTGAAAGCATAAAAGACAAAAATACTTCTGAAAGCAGCATAAAGACAAAATACTTTCTCTGAAGCAGCATAAAGACAAAAATACTTTCTCTGAAAGCAGCATAAAGACAAAATACTTTCTCGAAAGACAGCAAAAGACAAAATACTTTCTTGAAAGCATCATAAGGACAAAAATACTTTCTTGAAAGCATCATAAGACAAAATAATTTTTTGAAAGCATCATAACAAAATACTTTTCATAAGACAAAATACTTTTTGAAAATCATAGGATTTACTTTCTTGAAAGCATAAAGACAAAATACTTTCTTGAAAGCATCATAAGGACAAAATACTTTCTGAAAGCATCATAAGGACAAAATACTTTCTTGAAAGCATCATATGGACAAAATATCGAAAAAATAAGGACAAAATACTTTCATAAGAAAAAATACTTTATCGAAAGCATCATAAGGACAAAATACTTTCTTGAAAGCATCATAAGGACAAAAATATAAGCATTTATCGAAAGCATCATAAAGACAAAAATACTTTGAAAGCATTGAAAGCATCATATGACAAAAATACTTTCTTGAAAGCATCATAAGGACAAAATACTTTTTGAAAGCATCAAAATAAGACAAAAATACTTTCTTGAAAGCAGCATAAAGACAAAATACTTTCTGAAGAAAGCAAAAAGACAAAATTTGAAAGCATCATTACTTTTGAAAGCATCATAAGGACAAAATTTCTTGAAAGCATCATAAAGACAAAATACTTCGAAAAGCATCATAAAAAGACAAAATACTTTCTCGAAAGCAAAATCATAAAGCGACAAAAAGACGAAATACTTTTCTTGAAAGCAGCATTTACTGAAAGCATCATAAGGACAAAATACTTTCTTGAAAGCATCATAAGGACAAAATACTTTGAAAGCATCATAAGGACAAAATACTTTCTGAAAGCATCATAAAGACAAAATACTTTCTTGAAAGCATCATAAAGCACAAAAGGATAAATACTTTCTTGAAAGCATCAACAAACATAAAGACAAAACAAAATACTTTCTTGAAAGCATCATAAAGACAAAAATACTTTCTTGAAAGATCAGAAAGGCAAAAGACAAAAATTACTCTTGAAACTATAAAGACAAAATATAAGCTGACAAAATACTTTCTTGAAAGCATCTATAAGGACAAAATACTCTTTGAAAGCAGCATAAAAGACAAAATACTTTCTTGAAAGCATCATAAGGACAAAATAATTTCTTTGAAAGCATCATTGAAAGCAGCATAAAGACAAAATACTTTCTTGAAAGCATCATAAGGACAAAATACTTTTGAAAGCATCATAAGGACAAATACTTTGAAAGCATCAAGCAAAATACAAAGACTATAAGGACAAAATACTTTCATCATGAAAGCATCAAAGACCATAAGGACAAAATACTTTCTTGAAAGCATCATAAGGACAAAATACTTTCTTGAAAGCATCATAAGGACAAAATACTTTCGAAAGCATCATAAAACAAAATACTTTCTTGAAAGCATAAGGACAAATACTTTCTTGAAAAAAATACTTTCTCGAAAGCATCATAAGGACAAAATATTGAAAGAAAGCATAAAGACAAAAATAATACTTTCTCTGAAGCAGCATAAAAGACAAAAATATAAGGGACAAAATTCTTGAAAGCATCATAAGACAAAATACTTTCTTGAAAGCAGCATAAGACAAAATACTTTCTTGAAAGCAGCAAAATAAAAGACAAAGGACAAATACTTTCTTGAAAGCATCATAAGGACAAAATACTTTGAAAGCATCATAAGGACAAAATACTTTCTTTTGAAAGCATCATAAGGACAAAATACTTCTTGAAAGCATCATATGACAAAATACTTTCTTGAAAGCATAAATATGGAAGCAAAAATACTTTCTTGAAAGTACATAAAGACAAAATAAAAAGACAAAATACAAAAATTCTTGAAAGCAGCATAAAGACAAAAATACTTTTCTCTGAAAGCATCTATAAAGACAAAATACTTTCTTGAAAGCATCATAAGACAAAATACTTTCTTGAAAAACATCATAAAGACAAAAATACTTTGAAAGCAGCATATGAAAAATACTTTCTGAAAGCATCATATGACAAAATAAAGCATCATAAGGACAAAATCTGAGCATCATAAGGACAAAATACTTTCTTGAAAGCATCATAAGGACAAAATACTTTCTTGAAAGCATCATATGACAAAATACTTTCGAAAGCATCATAAGGACAAAATACTTTCTTGAAAGCATCATATGACAAAATACTTCTTGATACTATAAGGACTCTTGAAAGACAAAATACTTTCTTGAAAGCATCATAAAGACAAAAATACTTTCTTAAAAGCATCATAAGGACAAAATACTTTCTTGAAAGCATCATAAGGACAAAAATACTTTCTTGAAAGCATCATAAGGACAAAATACTTTCATCAAAGCAAAATAAAGACAAAAAATACTTTCTTATGAAAGAAAAATACTTCTGAGCATCATAAGGACAAAATACTTTTCTTGAAAGCATCATATGGACAAAATACTTTTTTGAAAGCATCATAAAGACAAAATACTTTCTTGAAAGCATCATAAGGACAAAATACTTTCTTGAAAGCACATAAAAAAAAAATAAAATGAAAGCAAAAAGACAAAATACTTTGAAAGCAGCATAAAAGATAAAATTCTCGAAAGCATCATAAGACAAAATACGAAATCGCAGGACAAAATACTTTCTTGAAAGCAGCATAAAGACAAAAATACTTTCTTGAAAGCATCATAAGACAAAAATACTCTTTGAAAGCATCATAAGGTCAAAATACTTTCTTGAATCATTGAAAGCATCATAAGGACAAAAATACTTTCGAAAGCAGCATAAAGACAAAATACTTTCTCGAAAGCATCATAAAGACAAAAAATACTTTCTTGAAAGCATCATAAAGACAAAATACTTTCTGAAAGCATCATAAGACAAAATACTTTCATCATAAAAGACAAAATACTTTCTTATCATAAGAACAAAATATTTTCTTGAAAGCATCATAAGGACAAAATACTTTCTTGAAAGCATCATAAGGACAAAATACTTTCTTGAAAGCATCATAAGGACAAAATACTTTCTCATTGAAAGCATCATAGGACAAAATACTTTCGAAAGCGACATAAGGACAAAATACTTTCTTGAAAGCATCATAAGGACAAAATACTTTCTTGAAAGCATCATATGGACAAAATACTTCTTTAAAACAAAATACTTTCTTGAAAGCATCATAAGGACAAAATACTTTTCATAAGGACAAAATCTTAAAGCATTAAAAAAATTTCTTAAGACAAAATACTTTGAAAACATCATAAACAAAAATAAAAGTATCATAAGGACAAAATACTTTCGAAAAGCATCATAAGGACAAAATATAAAATAAAGACAAAATACTTTCTCAAAGAAGCAGAAAAATAAAAGCGACAAAGTAAAGACAAAATACTTTCTTGAAAGAAAAAGCAAAAATACAAAGCATCAAAGGACAAAAATAAAGCTTTCTTGAAAGCATCATAAGGACAAATACTTTCTGAAAGCATCATAGGACAAAATACTCTTCGAAAGCATCATAAAGACAAAATACTTTCTTGAAAGCATCATAAAGACAAAATACTTTCTTGAAAGCATCATAAAGACAAAATACTTTCTTGAAAGCAGCATAAAGACAAAATACTTTCTTGCACCATAAGACAAAATACTCTCTGAAGCAGCATAAAACAAAAATACTTTCTCGAAAGCAATTATAAAGACAAAATACTTTTGAAAGTTTGAAAGGACATCAATACTCTCTTGAAAGACAAAATACTTTCTTGAAAGCATCATAAGGACAAAATACTTTCTGAAAGCATTCTAAGGACAAAATACTTTGAAAGCATCAAATGACAAAATACTTCTTGAAAGCATCATAAGGACAAAATAAAAAGCATCATAAGGACAAAATACTCGAAAGCATCAAAGGACAAAATACTTTCTTGAAAAGCATCATAAGGACAAAATACTTTTTTGAAAGCATCATAAGGACAAAATACTGAAAGCATCATATGACAAAATACTTTCTTGAAAGCAGCATAAAGACAAAATACTTTCTTGAAAGCAGCATAAAGACAAAATACTTTCTTTGAAAGAGCATAAGGACAAAAATACTTTCTCAAAGCAGCTTAAAAGACAAAATACTTTCTTGAAAGCAGCATAAAGACAAAATACTTTCTTGAAAGCATCATAAAGACAAAATACTTTCTGAAAGCATCATAAGGACAAAAATACTTTCTGAAAGCATCATAAGGACAAAATACTTCTCTTTGAAAGCATCATAAGGACAAAATACTTTCTTGAAAGCATATAAAGACAAAATATTTCTTCGAAAGCAGCATAAAGACAAAATACTTTCTCGAAAGCATAAAAGACAAAACTTTGAAAGAAGCAAAGACAAAATCTAAAAATACTTTGAAAGCATCAAAGACAAAAATACTTTCTCGAAAGGTTTTAAAGACGAAAATACGAAAGCAAGCATAAAGACAAAATACTTTGAAAGCAGCATAAAAGGACAAAATACTTAAGACAAAATCTTTGAAAGAAAAAGACAAAAATCATATAGGACAAAAATACTTTTTGAAAGCATCATAAGGACAAAAATACTAAAGCATAAGACAAAAATATGAAAGCAGCAAAAGACAAAATTGAAAGGCATAAAGACAAAATACTTTCTTGAAAGCATCATAAGGACAAAAATGAAAGCATCATAAAGACAAAATACTTTCTCGAAAGCATCATATGGACAAAATAGCATCATAAGGACTTTCTTTGAAAGCATCATATAAGGACAAAAATACTTCTTGAAAGCATCATAAGGGACAAAAATACTTTCTTGAAAGCATCATATATTCTTGAAAGCAAAAGAAAATACTTCTCGAAAGCATCAAATATGAAAGCATCAAAATAAAATACTTTGAAAGCATCATAAAGACAAAATACTTTGAATGCTTGAAAAATACTTCTTTGAAAGCATCATAAGGACAAAATACTTTCTGAAAGCATCATAAGAACAAAAATACTTTCTCTGAAAGAATCATAAAGACAAAATACTTTCTTGAAAGCATCATAAGGACAAAATATATGATAAAAATACTTCTTGAAAGCATCAAGGACAAAAACTTTCGAAAGCATCATAAGGATCTTTTCCCGAAAGCAGTATAAAGACAAAATACTTTCTCGAAAGCATCATAAAGACAAAATACTTTCTTGAAAAGCATCATATGACAAAATACTTTGAAAGCATCATAAGGACAAAAATACTTTGAAAGCATCATAAGACAAAAATACTTTCTCGGAAGCGACATAAAAGACGAAAGACAAAATACTTTTCTTGAAAAAGCAGCATAAAGACAAAAATACTTTCGAAAGCAAAAATAAAAGGACAAAAATACTCTTTTGAAAGCATCATAGTGACAAAAACTTTCTTTGAAAGCATCATAAGGACAAAATACTTTCGAAAGCAGAAAAGACAAAATACTTTCTCGAAAGCAGCAAAAGACAAAATTGCAAAGCATCATAGCGACAAAAATTTCTTGAAAGCATCATAAAGATGAAAATACTTTCTTGAAAAGCATAAAGGACAAAAATACTTTCTTGAAAGCAGCATAAGACAAAATACTTTCTTGAAAGCAGCATAAAGACAAAAATACTTTGAAAGCAGCAAAATAGACAAAATATCTCTGAAAGCAACATAAAGACGATGAAAGAAACAAAATACTTGAAAGCATCATAAAAGGACAAAATACTTTCTTGAAAGCATCATAAGGACAAATACTTTCTGAAAGCATCATAAGGTTGCAAATATTTCTTGAAAGCAATTTAAAGACAAAAAGACTTTCTTGAAAGCATAAAAGACAAAATACTTTCCTGAAAGCGACAAAATACTTTCTTTGAAAGACATAACAAAATACTTCTTTGAAAGCAGCAAAAGATAAGGACAAAAACAAAATTTTCTCGAAAGCGACATAAAGACAAAATAAAGAGCATTATAAGGACAAAATACTTTGAAAGCAGTATAAGGATAAAATACTTTCTTGAAAGCAGCATAAAGAAAAAATAAAGACGAAATACTTCTTGAAAGCATCATAAGGACAAAATACTTTTGAAAGCATCATAAGACAAAATACTTCTCTTGAAAAGGACAAACACTCATCAAGGATGTACATTTCTCGAAAGTTATAAAGACAAAATAGCGACAAAATACTTTCTGAAAGCATCATAATGACAAAATAATTTCTTGAAAGTTAATCATAAGGACAAAATACTTTCTTTGTTAATCATAAGACAAAAATACTTGAAAGCATCATATGACAAAAATACTCTTCTTGAAAGCATCATATGACAAAATACTTTCTTGAAAGCACATAAAGACAAAATACTTTATCGAAAGCAGTATAAAGACAAAAATACTTTCTGAAGTAGCATAAGGACAAATTTTTTGAAAGCATCATAAGGACAAAATACTTTCGAGTTATCAAATAAGCATCAAATGACAAAACTCTCTTTGAAAGAATATAAAGACAAAATACTTTCTCTGAAGCATCATAAAGACAAAAATACTTTGAAAGAATATAAGGACAAAAATTTCTGGAAAGTATCATAAGGACAAAATACTAAAGACAAAAATTTGAAAGCATCATAAGGACAAAATACTTTCGAGTACTATATGAAAAAATACTTTCTGAAAGACAAAAAATACTTTCTGAAAGAATTATAAGGACAAAATACTCTAAAAATACTTGAAAAGACAAAATACTTAAAGACAAAAGATGTAACATTTTTGAAAGCATCAAAAATACTTCTTCAGGACAAAATATTTTCTGAAGCAGCATAAGATTATTCTCGAAAGCAGACAAAATACTTCAAATCGAAAGCATCATAGGACAAAATACTTTCCTTGAAAGCATCATAAGGACAAAATACTTTAAAGAAAGACAAAAATACTTGAAAGACTAAAGGACAAAAATACTTTCTTGAAAGCATCATAAGGACAAAATACTTTGAAAGCATCAAATACTTTCTCGAAAAGCACTAATGACTGAAAGTGAAAGCATATATGGACAAAATTAATTTCTTGAAAGCAATTTATAAAGACAAAAAATACTCTCGAAAGCTTTCTCTGAAGCAGCATCAAAGACAAAAATACTTTCTTGAAAGCATCATAAGACAAAATACTTTCTTGAAAGTATCATAAGGGACAAAATACTTTCTTGAAAGCAGCATAAAGACAAAATACTTTCTTGAAAGCATCATAAGGACAAAATACTTTCTCTGAAGCATCATAAGGACAAAATACTTTCTTTTGAAAGCATCATAAGGACAAATACTTTCTTGAAAGCATCATAAGACAAAATACATTCTTGAAAGCATCATAAGGACAAAATACTTTCTTGAAAGCATCATAAAGACAAAATACTTTCTTGAAAAAGCAGCATAAAGACAAAATACTTTCTCTGAAAGCAACATAAAGACAAAATATTTCTCTGAAGCCAGTATAAAGACAAAATATTCTCGAAAAACAGCATAAAGACAAAAATACTTTCTTGAAAGCAGCATAAAGACAAAATACTTTCTTGAAAGCATCATAAGACAAAATACTTTCTTGAAAGCAAAGAGACAAAATACTTTCTTGAAAGCATCATAAGGACAAAATACTTTCTTGAAAGCATCATAAGACAAAATACTTTTCGAAAGCATCATAAGGACAAAATACTTTCGACTATAGAAAAATATCAGAGCATAAAGACAAAATACTTTCTTGAAAGAATATATGACAAAATACTTTCTTGAAAGCATCATAAGGACAAAATACTTCTTGAAAGCATCATAAGGACAAAATACTTTCTTGAAAGCATCCTAAGGACAAAATACTTTTGAAAGCAATTATAAGGACAAAATACTTTCTCAGAAAGCATCATATGACAAAATACTTTCATTATATAAAATATTTATCGAAAGCAGCATAGACAAAATACTTTATCAAGCAATTATAAGGACAAAATACTTTTCTTGAAAGCATCATAAGGACAAAATACTTTCTGAAAGAAAGCATCATAAGGACAAAAACACTTTTAAAGCATCATAAAAGACAAAAATACTTCTTGAAGCATATAAGGACAAATAACACTTTCTTGAAAGCATCATATGACAAAATACTTTCTGAAAGCATCATAAAAGACAAAACACCTTCTCGAAAGCGACATAAGACGAAATCATTTCTTGAAAGCATCATAAGATCAAAAATACTTCTTGAAAGCATCATAAGGACAAAATACTTTTGAAAGTTAATCATAAGACAAATACTTCTTGAAAGCATCATAAGGACAAAATACTTTGAAAGCATCATAAAGATAAAAATACTTTCTCGAAAGCAGCATAAAGACAAAATACTTTCTCGAAAGCGACATAAAGACGAAAATACCTTCTTGAAAGCAGCAAGACAAAATATCTTCTCGAAAGCAGCATAAAGACAAAAAACTTTCTCGAAAGCAGCATAAAAGACAAAATACTTCTTGAAAGCATATAAGGACAAAATACTTCTTGAAAGTATCATAAGGACAAAATACTTTGAAAGCATCATAAGGACAAAAATACTTTCTTTGAAAGACATCATAGACAAAATACTTTGAAAGCATCATAAGGACAAAATACTTTCTTGAAAGCATCATAAGGACAAAATACTTTCTTGAAAGAATCATATGACAAAATACTTTCTTGAAAGCATCATAAGGACAAAAATACTTTGAAAGCATCATATAAAAATAATTTCTTTCTTGATCAGTATAAAGACAAAATACTTTCCTGAAGTAACTATAAAAGAGTCAAAATACTCTCTTTGAGTGAAAGCATCATTTTCCTCGAAAGCACTAAAGACAAAATACTGAAAAAGAAAGCAGTATAAGGACAAAATTACTTTCTTGAAAGCATCATAAAGACAAAATACTGAAAGCATCATAGGACAAAATACTTTGAAAGCATCATAAGGACAAAATACTTTTGAAAGCATCATAAGGACAAAACATTTTGAAAGCATCATAAGGACAAAAATACTTGAAAGCATCATAAGGACAAAAAATACTTTCTCGAAAGCATCATAAGGACAAAATACTTTTTTGAAAGCAGATATAAAGGACAAAAACGAAATACTTTCTTGAAAGCATCATAAGGACAAAATACTTTGAAAAAGCATCATAAGGACAAAATACTTTGTTAATCATAAGGACAAAATACTTCTTGAAAGCAGCATAAGGACAAAATACTTTCCGAAAGCGAAAGCAAATACTGAAAGACAAAGACCTTCTTGAAAAGATCATAAAGACAAAATACTTTCTTGAAAGCATCATAAAAGACAAAATACTGAAAAGCATCATAAGACAAAATTACTTTCTTGAAAGCAGCATTAAAGACAAAATACTTTCTTTGAAAGCATCATAAGGACAAAACACTTTGAAAGCATCATAAGGACAAAATATTTTCGAAAGTATCATATTACTTGAAAGCAGCATAAAGACAAAATACTTCTTGAAAGCATCATATGATGTAACACTGAAAGCATCATAAGGACAAAAAAGCAATACTTTCTCTTGAAAGCATCATAAGGACAAAATACTTCTTGAAAGCATCATATGACAAAATACTTCTTGAAAGCATCATAAAGACAAAATACTTTCTTGAAAAAAGACAAACATAAAAGACAAAATACAAAATTTCTCTGAAGCACCACAAAAGACAAAATACTTTCTCGAAAGAAGCAAAAGACAAAATAAAAGACAAAAAAATACTTTCTTTGAAAGCAGCATAAAGACAAAATACTTTCTGAAAAAAGTATAAGGACAAAATACTTTCTTGAAAGAATCATATGACAAAATACTTGAAAGCAAGCATAAGGACAAAATACTTTCTCGAAAGCATCATATGACAAAATACTTGAAAGCATCATAAGGACAAACACTTTCTGAAAGGCATCAAAGACAAAATACTTCTTGAAAGCATCATAAGGACAAAATATCTATATGACAAAATTTGAGCATCATATGACAAAATACAAAAATAAGGACAAAATACTTCTTGAAAGCATCATAAGGACAAAATACTTTGAAAGCATCATAAGGACAAAATACTTTTTGAAAGAATCATAAAGACAAAATACTCTCTTGAAAGATCATAAGGACAAAATACTTTCATCAAGGACAAAAATACTTTAATGAAAGCACTATATAAAGACAAAATACTTTCTTGAAAGCATCATAAGACAAAATACTTTCTTTGAAAAGCATCATATGATGAAAATACTTCGAAAATCATAAGGACAAAAATACTTGAAAAGCATCATAAGACAAAATACTTTCTTGAAAGCAGCATAAAAGACAAAATACTTTTCTTGAAAAGCATCATAAAGACAAAATACTTTCTTGAAAGTATCATAAGGACAAAATACTTTTTTGAAAGCATCATAAAAGACAAAAATACTTTCTTGAAAGCATCATAAGGACAAAATACTTTCTTGAAAGCATCATAAAAGACAAAAATACTTTCTCGAAAAGCATCATAAGGACAAAATAAATACTTTCTTGAAAGCATCATAAAGACAAAATAATTTCTTGAAAGCAGCATAAGACAAAAATACTTTCTCTGAAGCAGCCAAAAGACAAAAATACTTTCTTGAAAGCATATAAAAGACAAAATATGCTTTTCTCGAAAGCAAAGCATAAAAGACAAAATACTTTCTTGAAAAGCAGACATAAGGACAAAATACTTCTGAAAGCATCATAAGAGGAAAGTAAAATGCAAAAGCATCATAAGACAAAATACTTTGAAAGCAGCATAAAGGACAAAATACTTTCTTTGAAAGAACATAAGGACAAAATACTTTGAAAGCATCATACACAAAAACATTTCTTGAAAGCATAAAGACAAAAGGACAAAGTACAAAATACTTTGAAAGCATCATAAGGACAAAATACTTTCTTGAAAGACCATAAGAATGTAATACTTTTGAAAGCATCATAAGGACAAAATACTTTCTGAAAGCATCATAAGGGACAAAATACTTTCTTGAAAGACTATAAGGACAAACACTAAAGGATCATAAAATACTTTCTTAAAAAGCAGTATAAAGACAAAATACTTTCGAAAGCGACATAAGGACAAAAATACTTTCTGAAAGCATCATATGACAAAATAATTTCTTGAAAGCAATCATAAGGACAAAATACTTTCTTGGAAGCATCATAAGGACAAAATATTTTCTGAGCGATCATATGAAAAAATACTCTTCTCAAAAGCATAAAGACAAAATACTTTCTTGAAAGCAATTATAAGGACAAAATACTTTATTGAAAGCAGTATAAAGACAAAATACTTTCTTGAAGCACTACAAGGACAAAATACTTTCTTGAAAGCAATTATAAGGACAAAATACTTTCGAGTGATCAATCATAGGACAAAATACATTCTCTCTTTGAAAGTAATATAAAGACAAAATACTTTCGAAAGCAGTATAAAGACATCGCAAGGACAAAATACTCTGAAAGCGACATAAAGACAAAATACTTCTTAAAGACAAAAATACTTTTCTGAAAGCACATAAAGACAAAATACTTTCTTTGAAAGCATCATAAGGACAAAATACTTTCTTGAAAGCAAAATCATAAGGACAAAAAATACTTTCTTGAAAGCATAAAAGACAAAAATACTTTCTTGAAAGCAGAAAGACAAATAATTTCTTGAAAGCAGACATAAAGACAAAAAAGACTACTTCTTGAAAGAATAAAGACAAAATCATAAGCAGCATAAGATAAAATACTTTTGAAAAAGCATCAAATAAAGGACAAAATACTTTCCTTGAAAGCATCATAAGGACAAAATACTTGAAAGTAATTATATGACAAAAATTTCTTGAAAGCATCATAAGACAAAAATACTTTTTGAAAGAACATAAAGTCAAATACTTCTGAAAGCATCATATGACAAATACTTTTAAGCATCATAAGGACAAAATACTGAAAGAAAGTAATAAAGGACAAAAAATTTTTGAAAGCATCATAAGGACAAAATACTTGAAAGCATCATAAGGACAAAATACTTTCTGAAAAAATACTTCTTGAAGCATCATAAAGACAAAATACTTTCTTGAAAGCATATATGGACAAAAATACTTTCTTGAAAGCATCATAAGGACAAAAATACTCTTGAAAGATCATTGAAAAATACCTCTAAAAGCATCATAAGGACAAAATACTTTTTGAAAGCATCATATGACAAAATACTTTCTTTTGAAAGCATCATATGACAAAATACTTTCTTGAAAGCATCATATGACAAAATACTTTCTCGAAAGCATCATAAGGATAAAACCTTTCCTCGAAAGCAGTATAAAGACAAAATACTTCTCTCGAAAAGCGACATAAAGACGAAAATACTTTCTTGAAAGATCATATGACAAATACTTTCTGAAAGCATCATAAGGACAAACACTTCTTGAAAGCATCATAAGGATAAACATCTTCTTTGAAAGCATCATAAGGACAAAATACTTTCTCTCGAAAGCATCATATGACAAATACTTTCTTGAAAGCATCGCTAAGGACAAATACTATCGAAAGCAGCATAAAGATAAATACTTGAAAAGCATCATAAGGACAAATACTTTCTTGAAAGCACTATAAGGACAAAATACTTTCCTGAAAGCATCATAAGGACAAATACTTCTTGAAAGCAGTATAAATGACAAAATACTTCTCTTAGCTACATAAAGACAAAATACTTCTTTGAAAGCACTATAAGGACAAAATATTTCTTTGAAAGTATCATAAAGACAAAATATCTTGAAAGCAAAAAGATAAAAGATGACAAAATACTTTCTTGAAAGACTATAAGGACAAAACATTTGAAAGCATGAAAGTAAATACATATTGAGTGCCAAATATGACAAACACTTCTTGAAAGCAGTAAATAAAAGATCATAAGACAAAATACTTGAAAGCATCATAAAGACAAAATACTTTCTTGAAAGTATAAAGACAAAATACTTCTGACACAAACGACAAAATACTTGAAAGATTAAAGACAAAATACTTGAAAGATCATAAAGATAAAATACTTTCTTTGAAAGTCGTATAAGACAAAATACTTTTGAAAGATAGTACAAAATACAAAATAATGACAAAATACTTTGAAAGCAGCATAAAAGAAAAAATACTTCTGAAAAGCACCATAAAGACAAAAATACTTCTGAAAGCATCATAAGGACAAAACATTTCTCGAAAGCATCATATGACAAAAATTGAAAGACAAATAAAATACTTTCTTGAAAGAAAGATAGGACAAAATACTTGAAAGCATATATGACAAAATACTTTCGAAAGCATCAAAAAAATACTTTCTGAGCATCATAAGGACAAAATACTTTGAAAAAGGACAAAATAAAATCTTGAAAGTATCATAAGGATAAAATACTTTCTTGAAAGCATCATAAAGACAAAAATACTTTCTTGAAAGCATCATAAGGACAAAATATATAAGAAAAGCATCATAAGGACAAAAATACTTTCTTGAAAGCATCATAAGGACAAATACTTTCTTGAAAGCATCATAGGACAAAAATACTTTCTTGAAAGCAAAAAAAGAAATACTCTTGAAAACACAAAATACTTTCTTGAAAAGCATCATAAAAACAAAATACTTTCTTGAAAGCATCATAAAGACAAAATACTTTCTCTGAAGCACCATAAAGACAAAAATACTTTCTCGAAAGCAGCATAAGACAAAATAAAAGACATAAATAAATACTTTCTTGAAAAGCATCATAAGGACAAAATAAAGCATTTCTCTTTCGAAAAGCATCAAAGGACAAAATACTTTCTTGAAAGCATCATAAGGACAAAATACTTTCTTGAAAGCATCATAAGGACAAAATACTTTTTGAAAGTATCATAAGGACAAAATACTTGGAAAGCACTATAAAGAAAAAATACTTTCGAAAGCAGATAAAGACAAAAATACTTTCTCGAAAGCAGTTAAATAAGCGAAATACTTTGAAAGCATCATAAGGACAAAATACTTTCTTGAAAGCACTATAAAAGACAAAATTTCTTCTTGAGCATAAGACAAACACTTTCCTGAAAGCATCATAAGGACAAAATATTTCTTGAAAGCATCATAAGGACAAAATACTTTTGAAAGCATCTATAAGATAAAAATACTTTCAAAGCACTATACAAAATACTTTCTGAAAGCATCATAAGGAGAAAATACTTTTGAAAGCATCATAAGGTCAAATACTTGAAAGAATATAAGGACATTTTCTTGAAAGCATCATATGACAAAATACTTCTGAAGCAGCATAAAGACAAATACTTTCTTGAATGCATCATAAGGACAAAAATACTTCTTGAGCATCATAAGGACAAAATACTTCCTTGAAGCAGCATAAAAGAACAAAAATATTTTTGAAAGCATCATATGACAAAATACTTTCTTTTGAAAGATCATAAGACAAAATACTTCTTTGAAAGCATCATAAAGACAAAAATACTTTCTGAAAGCATCATAAGGACAAAATATACTTTCTTGAAAGCATCATAAAGAATACAAAATGCAAAATCTTGAAAGCAACATAAGGACAAATACTTTCTCTGAGGCATCATAAGGACAAAATACTTTCTCTGAAGAAGATATAAAAGACAAAAAATGCTTTTCTCGAAAGCAGCATAAAAGACAAAATACTTTTCTGAAAAGCACCATAAAGACAAAAATACTTAGAAAGTCATAAGAGGATAAAACACGCTTTCTTGAAAAGCAGTCATAAAGACAAAATACTTTCTTGAAAGAAAGATAGGACAAAAATACTTGAAAGACAAAAAAAATACTTCTGAGCATCATAAGGACAAAATACTTTGAAAGCATCATAAGGACAAATACTTTTCTGAAAGATCATAAGGACAAAAATACTTCTCGAGCATCATAAGGACAAAATACTTTTCTTGGGCATGGAAAAATACTTTCTCAAAGCAGCTTGAAAGGACAAAATACTTCTTGAAAGCATATAAAGACAAATACTTTGAAAGCAGCATAAAGACAAAAATACTTGAAAGTATCATAAAGACAAAAATACTTCTTGAAAGCATCATATGGACAAAATACTTGAAAGCATTTATAAAGACAAAAATACTTCTCGAAAAGCAGCATAGACAAAATAAAAGGACAAAAAAAATACTTTCGAAAGCGACATAAAGATTTTGAAAGCATCATAGTGATTAAAATACTTTTGAAAGCAGCATAAAAGACAAAATACTTTCTCGAAAGCAACAAAATATAACGACATAAAACGAAATACTTCTGAAGCATTATAAGGACAAAATACTTTCCTGAAAGCAGCACAAAGACAAAAATAATTTCCTGAGCCGCATAAGACAAAATACTTTCCTTGAAAGTATCATAAAGACAAAATACAGGAAAGTATCATATAGACAAAAATACTTTCTGAAAGCATCATAAAGACAAAAATACTTTGAAAGCAGTATGTAAAGACAAAAATACTTTGAAAGCATCATAAAGACAAAATACTGAAAGCATCATTAGGACAAAAATACTTTCCGAAAGCAGCATAAAAGACAAATACTTTCTCGAAAGCAGCATAAGACAAAAATACTTTTCTCCGAAAGAAGCATAAAGACGAAAGACAAAATAAAATCTTGAAAGCAGCATAAGACAAAATACTTTCTTGAAAGCATCATAGCGACGGGGAAAATACTTTCTTGAAAGCACTATGGACAAAATACTTCTTGAAAGCATCATAAGGACAAAATACTCTTGAAAGCATCATAAGGTCAAATACTTGAAAGAATATAAGGACAAAACACTTGAGCATCATAAGGACAAAATATTTCTAAGGTCATAAGGACAAATACTTTCTTGAGCATCATAAGGACAAAAATACTTCTTGAGCATCATAAGGACAAAATACTTCTCTGAAGCAGCATAAAAGACAAAAATATTTTTGAAAGCACAACGTAAGTACAAAATACTTTCTTGAGCATCATAAGGACAAAATACTCTCTTTGAAAGCATCATACAAAAAATACTTTCTGAGCATCATATGACGTAACACTTCTTGAAAGCATCATCAAAGGACAAAATACTTTATCTTTTTCTTGAAAGCATCATAAGGACAAAATACTTTCTTGAAAGCATCATAAGGAAAAATGACAAAATACTTTCTTGAAAGCATCATAAAAGACAAAATACTTTCTCTGAAAGCATCATAAAGACAAAATACTCTCTTGAAAGAAAAAGACAAAATACTTTCTGAGGCATGCAAAATACTTTCTTGAAAGCATCATAAGGACAAAATACTTTTCTCATAAGGACAAATAAAAGCATCCAAAGGACAAAAAACTTTCTTGAAAGCATCATAAGGACAAAATACTTTCTTGAAAGCATCATAAGGACAAAATACTTTCTTGAAAGCATACCATAAAGGACAAAATACTTTCTTGAAAGCAGCATAAAGGACAAAAATACTTTCTTAAGAAAGATCATAAGGACAAAATACTTTCTTGAAAGCATCATGACAAAATACTTTCTTGAAAGCATCATAGGACAAAAATACTTTCTTGAAAGCATCAAAGGACAAAATACTTTCTCGAAAGCATCCGTAAGGACAAGGACAAAATACTTTCTTGAAAGCATCATAAAGACAAAATACTTTCTTTAAAGCATCATAAGACAAAATACTTTCTTAAAAGCATCATAAGGACAAATACTTTCTCAGCAAGCAATAGACAAAATACTTTCTTGAAAGCATCATAAGGACAAAATACTTTCTTGAAAAGCACTATAAGGACAAATACTTTTTGAAAGCATCATAAGGACAAAATACTTTCTTGAAAGCATCATAAGACAAAATACTTTCTTAAAAGCATCATAAAAGACAAAATACTTTCTTGAAAGCATCATAAAGACAAAATACTTTCTTAAAAGCATCATAAGAAAAAGCATCATAAGGACAAAATACTTTCTCGAAAACAGCATAAAGACAAAATACTTTCTCGAAAGCAGCATAAAAGACAAAATACTTTCTTGAAAGCATCATAAAAGACAAATAAAATACTTTCTTGAAAGCATCATAAAGACAAAATACTTTTTTGAAAGCATCATAAGGACAAAATACTTTCTTGAAAGCATCATAAAGACAAAATACTTTCTCGAAAGCAAAGACATAAGACAAAATACTTTCTCGAAAGCATAAGACATAAAAGAGCAAAATACTTTCTTGAAAGCAGCATAAGACAAATACTTTCTTGAAAGCATCATAAGGACAAAATACTTTCTTAAAATCATAAGGACAAAATACTTTCTCGAAAGCATCATAAGACAAAATACTTTCTTGAAAGCATCATAAAGACAAAAATACTTTCTTGAAAGCATCATTAAGGACAAAATACTTTCTTGAAAGCATCCATAAGGACAAAATACTTTCTCGAAAGCATCATAAGGACAAAATACTTTCTTGAAAGCATCATAAGGACAAAATACTTTCTTGAAAGCATCATAAGGACAAAATACTTTCTCTGAAGCAGAAAAGACAAAATCATTCTTGAAAGCATCAAAAAAATACTTTCTTGAAAGCATCATAAGGACAAATACTTTCTTGAAAAGACAAATACTTTCTTGAAAGCATCATAAGGACAAAATACTTTCTTGAAAAGCATCCTCTTGAAAGGACAAAATACTTTCTCAAGATCATAGGACCAAAATCCTTTCTCCAGCTAGGACAAAATACTTTCTCTTTCTTGAAAGCATCATAAAGACAAAATACTTTCTTGAAAGCATCATAAGGACAAAATACTTTCTTGAAAGCATCATAAGGACAAAATACTTTCTCAGAAAAGCATCATAAGAACAAAAATACTTTCTTGAAAGCATCATAAGGACAAAATACTTGAAATCGCAGCATAAAAGACAAAATACTTTCTGAAAGCATCATGGGACAAAATACTTTCTGCAGACATCAAAGAGTTGAAATACTTTCTCAAGCATCATAAGGACCAAGCATCATAAAGACAAAATACTTTCTCTGAAGCAGTATAAAGACAAAATACTCTCTTGAAAATCATAAGACAAAATACTTTCTTAGAAAAGTATCCTTGACAAAATACTTTCTTGAAAGCATCATAAAGACAAAAATACTTTCTTGAAAGCATCTGAAAATACTCTTGCATCATAAGGACAAATACTTTCTTGAAAGCATTTCTCATGAAACAAATCTTTCTTAAGCATCCATAGGACAAATACTTGAAAGCATCGCATAAGGACAAAATACTTTCTTGAAGCATCATAAGACAAAATGCTTTCGAAAGCATAAAGACAAAAATACTTTCTCAAGACAAAATACTTTCTCTTGAAAGCATAAAGACAAAAATACTTTCTCGAAAGCAGCATAAAGACAAAATCTTGATAAAGATAAAATACTTTCTTGAAAGCATCATAAAAACAAAATACTTTCTTAGAAGCATATAAGGACAAAATACTTTCTTGAAAGCATCATAAAGACAAAAATACTTTCTCTGAAAGCATCAAAAGGACAAATACTTTCTTGAAAGCATCATAAGGACAAAATACTTTCTTCATAAGAACAAATACTTTCTCAAAGCTCATAAGGACAAAATACTTTCTTGACATCATAAGGACAAAAATACTTTCTTGAAAGCAAAGCATCATAAGGACAAAATCACTTTCTTGAAAGCATCATAAGGACAAAATACTTTCTTGGAAGCATCATAAGGACAAAATACTTTCTCGAAAGCAACAGAAGACAAAATACTTTCTTGAAAGCATCATAAGGACAAAATACTTTCTTCGAAAGCATCATAAGGACAAAAATACTTTCTTGAAAGATCAAAGGACAAAATACTTTCTTGAAAGCATCCATAAAAGACAAAATACTTTCTTGAAAGCATCATAAGGACAAAAATAAAGCTAAGACAAATTCTCGAAAGCGACATAAAGACAAAACTCTCTTGAAAGCAGCATAAAGGAAAGCAAAGGACAAAATACTTTCTTGAAAGCATCATAAGGACATCCTTTCTCAGAAAGCAGCATAAAGACAAAATACTTTCTCGAAAGCATCATAAAGACAAAATACTTTCTTGAAAGCATCATAAGGACAAAATACTCTTGAAAGCATCATAAGGACAAAAACTTTCTTGAAAGCATCATAAGGACAAAACACTTTCTTGAAAGCATCATAAGGACAAAATACTTTCTCAGAAAGCATCATAAGGACAAAATAAATTTCTTGAAAGCATCATAAGGACAAATACTTTCTTGAAAAGCATCATAAAGACAAAATACTTTCTTGAAAGCATCATAAGGACAAATACTTTCTCTGAACCATAAGCATCTCTCTGAAGGACATAAAGACTTGAAAGCAGCATAAAGACAAAATACTTTCTTGAAAGACAATAAAAAACAAAATACTTTCTTGAAAGCATCAGCAAAAGGAAAGCATAAAGCACAAAAAATACTTTTCTTGAAAGCATCATAAGGACAAAATACTTTTCTTGAGATCATAAGAGACAAAATACTTTCATCATAAAGAAAGCACTTTCTTGAAAAGACAAAAAATACTTTCTCCTTAAGGACAAAATGAAAGCATCATAAGGACAAAATACTTTCTTGAAAAGTGCATAAGGACAAAATACTTTCTTGAAAGAAAGCATCATAAGGACAAAATACTTTCTTGAAAGCATCATAAGGACAAAATACTTTCTTGAAAGCATCCTTAAAGACAAAATACTTTCTCGAAAGCATCATAAGGACAAAATACTTTCTTGAAAGCATCATAAGGACAAAATCGAAAGCAGCATAAGGACAAAATACTTTCTTGAAAGCAGCATAAAGACAAAATACTTTCTCCTGAAGCAGCATAAAGACAAAATACTTTCTCTGAAAATAGCATAAAAGACAAAATAACAAAATTCTTGAAAGCTTAAAGACAAAATACTTTCTTGAAAAGGACAAAATACTTTCTTAAGAAAGCATCCTTAAGGACAAAATACTTTCTTGAAAGCATCATAAGGACAAAAATACTTTCTTGAAAGCATCATAAGGACAAAATACTTTCTTGAAAGCATCATAAAGGACAAAATACTTTCTTGAAAGCATCATAAAAGACAAAATACTTTCTTGAAAGCAGCATAAGAAAAAAAAGACAAAATACTTTCTTGAAAGCATCATAAGGACAAATACTTTCTCGAAAACAGCATAAAGACAAAAGCCTGCAGAAAAAAAGAATAAAATACATCATAAGGACAAAAATACTTTCTTGAAAGCATCATAAGGACAAAATACTTTCTTGAAAGCATCATAAGGACAAAATACTTTCTTGAAAGCATCATAAGGACAAAATACTTTCTCCAGAAAGAGCATAAACAAAATACTTTCTTGAAAGCATCATAAGGACAAAATACTTTCTTGAAAGCATCATAAGGACAAATACTTTCTCGAAAGCATCATAAGGACAAAATACTTTCTTAAGCATCATAAGGACAAAATACTTTCTTGAAAATAAAGCAAAATACTTTCTTGAAAGATCATAAAAGACAAAATACTTTCTTGAAAGCATCATAAGGACAAAATACTTTCTTAGCATCATAAAGACAAAATACTTTCTTGAAAGCATCATAAGGACAAAATACTTTCTTGAAAGCATCATAAAGACAAAATACTTTCTCAAGAAAGCACCATAAAGACAAAATACTTTCAAAGGAAAATACTGAAAGCATCATAAAGACAAAATACTTTCTTGAAAAGACAAAATACTTTCTTGAAAGATAAACAAAATACTTTCTTGAAAGCATCATAAACAAAATACTTTCTTGAAATAAAGCATCATAAGGACAAAATACTTTCTTGAAAGCATCATAAAGACAAAATACTTTCTTGAAAGCATCATAAAAGATAAATACTTTCTCAAAAGCAGCATAAAAGACAAAATTTTCTTGAAAGCATCATAAGGACAAAATACTTTCTTGAAAGCATCATAAGGACAAAATACTTTCTCAACGAAAGCATCATAAGGACAAAATACTTTCTTGACATCATAAAAGAAAAATATCTTGAAAGCATCAAAACAAAATAATTTCTTGAAAGCATCATAAGGACAAAATACTTTCTTGAAAGCATCATAAGGACAAAATACTTTCTCGAAAGCATCATAAGGACAAAATACTTTCTTGAAAGCATCATAAGGACAAAATACTTTCTTGAAAGCATCATAAGGACAAAATACTTTCTTTAAAGCAGCATAAAGACAAAATACTTTCTTGAAAGCATCATAAGGACAAAAATACTGAAAAAATACATCATCGACAAATACTTTTCTTGGATCCATAAGAGACAAAATACTTTCTCCAGAAAGCATCAAAAGACAAAATACTTTGAAAGCTCAGGGACAAAATACTTTCTCGAAAGCGATCATAAAGACAAAATACTTTCTTGAAAGCAGCATAAAGACAAAATACTTTCTTGAAAGCATCAAAAGGACAAAAATACTTTTTGAAAGCATCATAAGGACAAATACTTTCTTGAAAGCATCATAAGGACAAAATACTTTCTCCCAGAAAGCATCATAAAGGACAAATACTTTCTTGAAAGCATCATAAAAGACAAAATACTTTCTCGAAAGCATCATAAAGACAAAATATTTCTTGAAAGCATCATAAAAGACAAAATACTTTCTCGAAAGCAGCATGAAAAAATGCTTTCTTGAAAGCATAAAAGACAAAATACTTTCTTGAAAGCATCATAAGGACAAAATACTTTCTCTGAATAAGGACAAAATACTCTTGATATAAAAGACAAAATACTTTCTCTGAAGCAGCATAAAAGACAAAATACTTTTGAAAGCATCTTTGAAAGCATCATAAGGACAAAATACTTTCTTGAAAGCATCATAACAAAATTTCTTTGAAAGCAAAATACTTTCTTGAAAGCATCATAAGGACAAAATACTTTCTTGAAAGCATCATAAAGACAAAAATACTTTCTCTGAATCATAGGACAAAATACTTTCTCAAGCATCATAAGGACAAAATACTTTCTTGAAAGCAGCATAAAGACAAAATACTTTCTTGAAAGCAGCATAAAAGACAAAATACTTTCTCTGAAGCATCATAAAGACAAAATACTTTCTCAAGAAGCATCATAAGGACAAAATACTTTCTCGAAAGCATCATAAAGACAAAATACTTTCTCGAAAGCAGCATAAAGACAAAATACTTTCTTGAAAGCATCATAAGGACAAAATACTTTCTTGAAAGCATCATAAGGACAAAATACTTTCTTGAAAGCATCATAAGGACAAAATACTTTCTTGAAAGCATCATAAGGACAAAATACTTTCTCGAAAGCATCATAAGGACAAAATACTTTCTTGAAAGCATCATAAGGACAAAATACTTTATCGAAAGCAGCATAAAGACAAAATACTTTCTTGAAAGCATCATAAGGACAAAATACTTTCTCGAAAGCATCATAAGGACAAAATACTTTCTCGAAAGCATCAAAGACAAATACTTTCTTGAAAGCATCATAAAGACAAAATACTTTCTTGAAGCATAAACACAAAAAATACTTTTGAAAGCAGAACAAGTAAGGACAAAAATACATTCTGAAAAGCATCATATATTAAAAAGACTTCTTGAAAAGCATCATAAGGACAAAATACTTTCTGAAAGCAGCATAAAGACAAATACTTTCTGAAAGCATCATATGACAAATACTTTCTGAAAGCACTGTAAAGGACAAAGGCTTCTGAAAGCAGCACATAAAGACAAAATACTTTCTCTGAAGCAGCATAAAGACAAAATACTTTGAAAGCATCATAAGGACAAAATATACTCTTGAAAGCATCATAAGGACAAAATACTTTCAAGTAATCATAAAGACAAATACTTCTTGAAAGGCATAAAAGACAAAAAAAAAAACATTTCTCTGAAGCAGCATAAAGACAAAATACTTTCTCTGAAGCAGTATACAGTGACAAAATACTTCTCGAAAGCATAAAGACAAAATACTTCTTTTAAAAGCAGCATAAAGACAAAATACTTTCTCTGAAGCATCATAAGGACAAAATACTTTCTTGAAAGCATCATAAGGACAAAAATACTTTCTTGAAAGCATCATAAGGACAAAATACTTTCTCTAAAAGCAGCATAAAAAACAAAATATATACAAAATTTCTCTTAAACATCATAAAGACAAAATACTTTCTCGAAAGCAGCATAAAAGACAAAATTCTTGAAAGCGACAAAAGACAAAATACTTTCTTGAAAGCATCATAAGACCAAAATATAGAGTTAATCATAAAGACAAAAACTTTCTCGAAAGCATCATAAGGAAAAATACTTTTTTGAAAAGCATCATAAAGACAAAAAATACTTTCTTGAAAGCATCATAAGGACAAAATACATTTACTTGAAAGCATCATAAAAAATACTTTCTCTAAAGACAAAATACTTTCTCGAAAGCAGCATAAAGACAAAATACTTTCTCTTGAAAGCAGCATAAAGACAAAACTTTCTAAAGCTAAAGACAAAATTCTTGAAAGCAGCATTAAAAAGACAAAATACTTTCTGAAAGCATCATAAAGACAAAATACTTTCTTGAAAGCATCAAAAAAAATACAAAATACTTTCTTGAAAGCATCATAAGGACAAAAAATACTTTCTTGAAAGCATAAAGACAAAATACTTTCTCTGAAGCAACAAAAGACAAAAATACTTGAAAGAATCAGGACAAAATACATAAAAGTCAAAACAAAATACTTTCTCTCATGAAAAAGCATCATAAGGACAAAATACTTTCTTGAAAGAAAAATAAAAGACAAAATACTTTCTCAAAGCAGCATAAAAACACAAAATACTTTCTTGAAAAGCATAAAGACAAAGACAAATACTTTCTCTGAAGCAGCATAAAGACAAAAATACTTTCTTGAAAGCATCATAAGGACAAAATACTTTCTCGAAAGCATCATCAGGACAAAATACTTTCTTGAAAAATACTCTTGAATCATAAGGACAAAATACTTTCTTGAAAGCAGCATAAAGACAAAATACTTTCTTGAAAGCATCATAAAATACTTTCTTGGACAAAAATAAAATACTTTCTTGATTATCAAGGACAAAATACTTTCTTGAAAGATCATAATGACAAAATATCTTGAAAGCAGCATAAAAGACAAAATACTTTCTTGAAAGCATCATAGGACAAAATACTTTCTTGAAAGCATCATAAGGACAAAATAATACTTTTCTTGAAAGCATCATAATGACAAATACTTTATCGAAAGCATCATAAAGACAAAATACTTTCTTGAAAGCATCATAAGGACAAAATACTTTCTTGAAAGCATCATAAGGACAAAAATCTTGAAAGCAGCATAAAAGACAAAATACTTTCTCTGAAAGCAGCATAAAGACAAAATTTCTTGAAGCATCATAAAGACAAAATACTTTCCGAAAGCATCATAAGGACAAAATACTTTCTTGAAAGCATCATAAGGACAAAATACTTTGAAAGCATCATAAGGACAAAATACTTTCTCGAAAGCAGCATAAAAACAAAAATACTTTCTTGAAAGCATCATAAGGACAAAAATACTTTCTTGAAAGCATCAAGGACAAAATACTTTCTTGAAAAAGCATCATAAGGACAAAAATACTTTCTTGAAAGCATCATAAGGACAAAATACTTTCTCGAAAGCATCATAAGGACAAATACTTTCTTGAAAGCATCATAAGGACAAAATACTTTCTTGAAGCATCATAAAGACAAAATACTTTTTCTTGAGCATCATAAGGACAAAATACTTTCTTGAAAGCAGCATAAAGACAAAATACTTTCTCTGAAGCAGCATAAAGACAAAATACTTTCTTGAAAGCATCATAAGGACAAAATACTTTCTTGAAAGCATCATAAGGACAAAATACTTTCTTGAAAGCATCATAAGGACAAAATACTTTCTTGAAAGCAGCATAAAGACAAAATACTTTCTTGAAAGCATCATAAGGACAAAATACTTTCTTGAAAGCATCATAAGGACAAAATACTTCCTTGAAAGCAGCATACAGACCATACTTTCTCTGAAAGCAGCATAAAGACAAAATACTTTCTTGAAAGCATCATAAGGACAAAATACTTTCTTGAAAGCATCATAAGGACAAAATACTTTCTTGAAAGCATCATAAAGACAAAATACTTTCTTGAAAGCAGCATAAAGACAAAATACTTTCTCTGAAAGCATAAAAAGACAAAATACTTTCTTTGAAAGCAGCATAAGACAAAATACTTTCGAAAGCAGCATAAAGACAAAATACTTTCTTGAAAGCATCATAAAAGACAAAATACTTTCTCTGAAGCAGCATAAGGACAAAAATACTTTCTTGAAAGCATCATAAGGACAAAATACTTTCTTGAAAGCATCATAAGGACAAAATACTTTCTTGAAAGCATCATAAGGACAAAATACTCTTGAAAAAGCATCATAAGGACTAAACTCTCTTAAGCATCATAAGGACAAAATACTTTCTCGAAAGCAGCATAAAAGACAAAATACTTTCTCGAAAGCGACATAAAGACAAAAACTTTCTTGAAAGCAGCATAAAAGACAAAATACTTTCTTGAAAGCATCGCATAAAAACAAAATCAGCAAGGACTTTTCTTGAAAGCATCATAAGGACAAAATACTTTCTCGAAAGCATCATAAAGACAAAATACTTTCTCGAAAGCATCATAAAAGGACAAAATTTCTTGAAAGCATCATCATAGGACAAAATACTTTCTTGAAAGCATCATAGAGACAAAATACTTTCTTGAAAGCAGCATAAAGACAAAAATACTTTCTCTGAAGCAGCATAAAGACAAAATACTTTCTTGAAAGCATCATAAGGACAAAAATACTTTTCTTGAAAGCATCATAAGGACAAAATATACTTTCTTGAAAGCATCATAAAGACAAAAATACTTTATCAAAAGCATCATAAGGACAAAATACTTTTCTTGAAAGCATCATAAGGACAAAAATACTTTCTTGAAAACATCATAGGACAAAATACTTTCTCAGAAAGCATCATAAAAGACAAAATACTTTCTTGAAAGCAGCATAATGACAAAATACTCTCTCTGAAGCAGCATAAAGACAAAATACTTTTCTTGAAAGCATCTTAAGGACAAAAATACTTTCTTGAAAGCATCATGGAGACAAAATAATTTCTTGAAAGCATCATAAGGACAAATACTTTCTTGAAAGCATCATAAGGACAAAATACTTTCTCAAAAGCATCATAAGGACAAAATACTTTTGAAAAGCATCATAAGGACAAAATACTTTCTTGAAAGCATCATAAGGACAAAATACTTTCTTGAGCATTCGCATAAAAGACAAAATACTTTCTCTGAAAGCACTATAAAGACAAAAATACTTTCTTGAAAGCATCATAAGGACAAAATACTTCTTGAAAACATCAAAGGACAAAATACTTTCTTGAAAGCATCATAACAAAATACTTTCTTGGCCAACATGAAAAAATACTTTCTTGCATCATAAGGACAAAATACTTTCTTGAAAAGCATCATCATAAGGACAAAATACTTTCTTGAAAGCATCATAAAGACAAAATACTTTCTCTGCAGCATAAAAGACAAAATACTTCTTGAAAGCATCATAAGGACAAAATACTTTCTTGAAAGCATCATAAGGACAAAATACTTTCTTGAAAGCATCATAAAGACAAAATACTTTCTTGAAAGCAGCATAAAGACAAAATACTTTCTCTGAAGCAGCATAAAGACAAAATACTTTCTCTGAAGCAGCATAAAGACAAAATACTTTCTCGAAAGCAGCATAAAGACAAAATACTTTCTTGAAAGCAGCATAAAGACAAAATACTTTCTCTGAAGCAGCATAAGGACAAAATACTTTCTTGAAAGCATCATAAGGACAAAATACTTTCTTGAAAGCATCATAAGGACAAAATACTTTCTTGAAAGCATCATAAGGACAAAATACTCTTGAAATCATAAGGACAAATACTTTCTCCCAAGCATCATAAGGACAAAATACTTTTCTTGAAAAAGACAAAATAAAAGACAAAATACTTTCTTGAAAGCAGCATAAAGACAAAATACTTTCTTTGAAAGCATCATAAAAGACAAAATACTTTCTTGAAAGCATCATAAGGACAAAATACTTTCTTGAAAAGCATCATAAGGACAAAAATACTTTCTCGAAAGCATCATAAAGACAAAATACTTTCTTGAAAGCAGCATAAAGACAAATACTTTCTCTGAAGCAGCATAAAGACAAAATACTTTCTTGAAAGCAGCATAAAGACAAAATACTTTCTCGAAAGCAGCATAAAGACAAAATACTTTCTCGAAGCAGCATAAAGACAAAATACTTTCTTGAAAGCATCATAAGGACAAAATGCTTTCTCTGAAAGCATCATAAGGACAAAATACTTTCTTGAAAGCATCATAAGGACAAAATACTTTCTTGAAAGCAATTATAAAAACAAAATACTTTCTCGAAAGCATCATAAAGACAAAATACTTTCTCGAAAAGCATCATAAAGACAAAATACTTTCTTGAAAGCATCATGGGACAAAAATACTTTCTTTGAAAGCATCATAAGGACAAAATACTTTCTTGAAAGCATCATAAGGACAAATACTTTCTGAAAGCATCATAAGGACAAAATACTTTCTTAAGACAAAATACTTTCTTGAGCATCATAAGGACAAAAATACTTTCTCAAAAGCATCATAAGGACAAAATACTTTCTTAGAAAGCATCATAAGGACAAAATATTTTCTTAGAAAGCATCATAAAGACAAAATACTTTCTTAAAGCATCATAAGGACAAAAATACTTTCTTGAAAGCATCATAAGGACAAAATACTTTCTTGAGAAAGCATCATAAGGATAAAATACTTTCTTGAAAGCATCATAAAGACAAAAATACTTTCTCGAAAGCATCATAAGGACAAAAAATACTTTCTCGAAAGCATCATAAAGACAAAATACTTTCTTGAAAGCATCATAAAGACAAAAAATACTTTCTCTGAAAAGCAGCATAAGGCAAAATACGCACTCTCGAAGAAACAAAATAAAAAGGGACAAAATACTTTCTTGAAAGCGTCATAAAGACAAAATACTACTTTCTCTGAAGCATCATAAGGACAAAATACTTTCTTGAAAGCATCATAAGGACAAAATACTTTCTTGAAAGCATCATAAGGACAAAATACTCTTGAAAGCATATAAAGACAAAATACTTTCTTGAAAGCATCATAAAGACAAAATACTCTCTTAAGCATCCAGGACAAAATACTTTCTCGAAAGCAACATAAAAGACAAAATACTTTCTTGAAAGCGACATAAAAAGACAAAATATACTTTCTTGAAGCATCATAAAGACAAAATACTTTCTTGAAAGCATCATAAAAGACAAAATACTCTCTGAAAGCATCATAAGGACAAATACTTTCTTGAAAGCATCATAAAAACAAATACTTTCTCGAAAGCAACATAAAAGACAAAATACTTTCTCGAAAGCAGCAAAAACAAAATACTTTCTTGAAAGGACATCATAAAGCATCAAAAAATACTTTCTTGAAAGCATCCTAAGGACAAAATACTTTCTTGAAAAGCATCATAAGGACAAAAATACTTTCTTGAAAGACAAAATACATAAAAGGACAAAATACTTTCTCTGAAAATAAAGACAAAATACTTTCTTGAAAGCATCATAAGGACAAAATACTTTCTTGGAAGCATCATAAGGACAAAATACTTTTGAAAGCCGCATAAGGACAAATACTTTATCGAAAGCAGCATAAAGACAAATAACTTTCTTGAAAAGCATCATGGGACAAAATACTTTTTTCTTGAAAGCATCATAAGGACAAAATACTTTCTCAAGCATCCCATAAGGATAAAAATCTTGAAAGCAGCATAAGGACAAATACTTTCTCAGCAACATAAACAAAAAATACTTTCTCGAAAGCATTTATAACAAAAATACTTTTCTTGAAAGCAACATAAGGACAAAATACTTTCTTGAAAGCATCATAAGGACAAAATACTTTCTTGAAAGCATCCATAAGGACAAAATTTCTCGAAAGCAGCATAAAGACAAAAATACTTTCTCGAAAACATCATAAGGACAAAATAACTTTCTCGAAAGCATCTTAAGGACAAAATACTTTCTTGAAAACAGCCATAAAGACAAATACTTTCTCTGAAGCAGCATAAAAGACAAAATACTTTCTCGAAAGCATCATAAGGACAAAATACGATGAAGCATCATAAGGACAAAACTTTCTTGAAAGCATCATAAGGACAAAATACTTTCTTGAAAGCATCATAAAGACAAAATACTTTCTTGAAAGCATCATAAAGACAAAAATAGCATCCATTCTCTTGAAGCAGCATAAAGACAAAATACTTTCTCTGAAGCAGCATAAAAGATCAAAATACTTTCTTGAAAGCTCCATAAGGACAAAATACTTTCTTGAAAGCATCAGGACAAAATAACTTTCTTGAAAGCATCATAAAAGACAAATACTTTCTTGAAAGCAGCATAAAAGACAAAATACTTTCTCTAAAGAAAGCAACATAAAGACAAAAATACTTTCTCTGAAGCAGCATAAGGACAAAATACTTTCTCGAAAGCAACATAAAAGACAAATACTTTCTTGAAAGCAACATAAAGACAAAATACTTTCTCTGAGCAACATAAGGACAAAATACTTTGAAAAGCATCATAAAAAAGACAAAATACTTTCTTGAAAGCATCATAAGGACAAAATAACTGAAAGCATCATAAGGACAAAATACTTTCTTGAAAGCATCATAAAGACAAAATACTCTTAAAGCATCATAAGGACAAAAAATACTTTCTCGAAAGCGTCATAAAGACAAAATACTTTCTCGGAAAGCATCATAAGGACAAAAATACTTTCTTGAAAGCATCATAAAGACAAAATACTTTTGAAAGCATCATAAGGACAAAATACTTTCTTAAGCATCATAAGGACAAAATAACTTTCTTGAAAGCATCCTTGAGACAAAATACTTTCTCGAAAGCAGCATAAAGAACAAAATACTTTCTTGAAAGCAACATAAACAAATACTCTCAAAAGCGACATAAAGACAAATAACTCTTAAGCTTAACATAAAGACAAATACTTTCTCGAAAGCAACATAAAGACAAAATACTTTCTCGGCAACATAAGACAAAATACTTTCTTGAAAGCATCATAAGGATAAAATACTTTCTTGAAAGCATCATAAGGACAAATACTTTCTTGAAAGCATCATAAGGACAAAATACTTTCTTGAAAGCAGCATAAAGACAAATACTTTCTCGGCAGCATAAAAGACAAAATAACTTTCTCGAAAGCAGCATAAAGTCAAAATATATGAAAGCATCATGAATAAAATACTTTCTTTGAAAGCATCATAAGGACAAAATACTTTCTTGAAAGCATCAACAGAGACAAATACTTTCTTGAAAGCATCGCCAGGACAAAATACTTTCTTGAAAGCATCATAAGGACAAAATACTTTTCTTGAAAAGCATCATAAGGACAAAAATACTTTCTCGAAAGCATCATCAGGACAAATACTTTCTTGCAGAAAGCATCATAAGGACAAAATACTCGAAAGCAGCATAAAGACAAAAATACTTTCTTGAAAACATCATAAGGACAAAAATACTTTCTTAAGAAAGCATCGCAAAAAAATACTTTTCTTGAAAGCATCATAAGGACAAAATACTTTCTTGAAAGCATCATAAGGACAAAATACTTTCTTGAAAGCATCATAAGGACAAAATACTTTTCTCAGCATCATAAGGACAAAATACTTTCTTGAAAGCATCATAAGGACATAAAAATACTTTATCGAAAGCAGCATAAAACAAAATACTTTCTTGAAAGCATCATAAGGACAAAATACTTTCTTAGAAAGCATCATAGGACAAAATACTTTCTTGCGAAAGCATCATAGGACAAAATACTTTCTTGAAAGCAACTGGGACAAAATACTTTTCTCTGAAAGCATCATAAGGACAAATACTTTCTTGAAAACATCATAAGGACAAAATACTTTCTTGAAAGCATCATAAGGACAAAATACTTATCTTGAAAGCAACATAAGACAAAATAACTTTCTTGAAAGCATCCATAAGGACAAAATACTTTCTTGAAAGCATCATAAGGACAAAATACTTTCTTCAACATCATACAGGGCCAAAGAAAAGCATCATAGGACAAAATACATTCTTAAGAAAGCATCATAAGGACAAAATACTTTCTTAAGCAGCATAAAGACAAAAATACTTTCTTGAAAGCATCATAAAGACAAATACTTTCTCTGAAAGCAGCATAAAAGACAAAATAACCAGAAAGCATCCTTGGTTAAAATGCAAAGCATCAAAAGACAAAATACTTTCTTGAAAAGCATCATAGGACAAATACTTTCTTGAAAGCATCATAAGGACAAAAACTTTCTTGAAAGCATCATAAAGACAAAAATACTTTCTCTGAAGCAACATAAAGAAAATACTTTTCTGAGCATCATAAAGACAAAATACTTTCTCGAAAGCATAAGACAACAAATACTTTCTTGAAAGCAACATAAAGACAAAAATACTTTCTCTGAAAAGCATAAAGACAAAATACTTTCTGAAGCATCATAAAAGACAAAATACTTTCTCAAAGCATCATAAGGACAAAATACTTTCTTGAAAGCAATCATAAGGACAAAATACTTTCTCGAAGCATCATAAGGACAAAATACTTTCTCGAAAGCATCATAAGGACAAAATAACTTTCTTGAAAGCATCATAAGGACAAAATACTTTTCTTGAAAGCATCATAAGGACAAAATACTTTTCTTGAAAGCATCGCCAGGACACAAAATACTCTCTTGGAAGCATAAGGACAAAATACTTTCTCGAAAGCCGCATAAAAGACAAAAATACTTTCTTGAAAGCATCATAAGGACAAAATACTCTTGAGCATCATAAGGACAAAATACTTTCTTGAAAGCATCATAAGGACAAAATACTTTCTTGAAAGCATCATAAAGACAAAATACTTTCTTGAAAGCATCATAAGGACAAAAATACTCTTGGGGACAAAATACTTTCTCAGAAAGCATCATAAGGACAAAATACTTTCTTGAAAGCATCATAAAAGCAAAATACTTTCTCTTAAGACAAATCAAAGCATCAAGGACAAAATACTTTTTTGCGAAAGCATCATAAAGACAAAATACTTTCTCGAAAGCGACCCATAAAGACAAAATACTTTCTTGAAAAGCATCATAAGGACAAAATAACTTTCTCCGAAAGCATCATAAGGACAAAATACTTTCTTGAAAGCATCATAAGGACAAAATACTTTCTCGAAAGCATCATAAAGACAAAATACTTTCTTGAAAGCAACATAAAAGACAAAATACTCTCTGAAGCAGCATAAAAGACAAAATACTTTCTTGAAAAGCATCATAAGGACAAAATACATTCTTGAAAGCATCATAGGAATAAAAAATACTCTTGAAAGCATCATAAGGACAAAATACTTTCTTGAAAGAATCAGCATAAAGAAAATGCTTTTGAAAGCATCATAAGGACAAAATACTTTCTTGAAAGCATCATAAGGACAAAAATACTTTCTTGAAAGCAGCATAAAAGACAAATACTCTCTGAAGCAGCATAAAGACAAAATACTCTTGAAAAGCATCATAAAAGATCAATACTTTTTCTTGAAAGCATCATAAGGACAAAATACTCTTGAAAGCATCATAAAGACAAAATACTTTTCTTGAAAGCATCATAAAGAATAAAAATACTTTCTCTGAAGCATCATAAGGACAAAATACTTTTTCTCATAAGGAAAATATAGCAACATAAAGACAAAATACTTTCTCGAAAGCAGCATAAAGACAAAATACTTTCTTGAAAGCATCATAAAGACAAAATACTTTCTCGAAAGCAGCATAAAAACAAAATACTTTCCAAAAGCATCATAAGGACAAAAATACTTTCTTGGCATCCTAGGACAAATACTTTCTTGAAAGCATCATAAGGACAAAAATACTTTCTGAAAGCATCATAAAGACAAAATACTTTTCTCTGAAGCAACATAAGACAAAATACTTTCTTGAAAGACTCATAAGGACAAAATACTTTCTCAAAAGCATGTTACAAAATACTCTTGAAAGCATCATATACAAAATACTTTGAAAGCATCATAAAAGACAAAAATACTTTCTTGGAAAATACTTTGATCACTAAGGACAAAATACTTTCTTGAAAGCATCATAAGGACAAAAATATTTCGAAAGTTATCATAAGGACAAAAATACTTTCTTGAAGCATCATAGGACAAAATACTTTCTTGAAAAGAATCATAAAGACAAATACTTTCTTGAAAGCATCATAAAGACAAAATATTTGAAAGCATCATAAAGACAAAAATACTTTCTCGAAAGCAGCATAAAGACAAAATACTTTCTTGAAAGCGAAAAAGACGAAATATAAAGACAAAAAATCTTGAAAGCATAAAGGACAAAATACTTTTGAAAGCATCATAAAGACAAAATACTTTCTTTGAAAGCATAAAGACATAAAGACAAAAATACTTTCTTTGAAAGCAGCATAAAAGACAAAATACTTCTTTGAAAGAATCATAAGGACAAAATAAGAACAAAATACTTTCTCGAAAGCATCATAAAGACAAAATACTTCTTGAAAGCATCATAAGGACAAAAATAAAGACAAAAATTTCTCGAAAGCATCATAAAGACAAAAATACTTTTAAAGTAATTATAAAGACAAAAAATACTTTCCTTGAAAGCAAGTATAAAAGGACAAAATACTTTCGAAAGCACATAAAAGACAAAATACTTTTGAAAGCACTATATGACAAAATACTTTCTTTAAAGAAAAATTTCTGAAAGCATCATAAGACAAAAATACTTTCTTGAAAGCATCATAAGGACAAAATACTTTCTGAAAAGCATCATAAAGAAAAATACTTTCTGACAAAAAAATATTTTCTTGGAAGCATTAAAGGACAAAATACTTCTTTGAGCATCATAAGGACAAAATACTTTCTGAAAGCATCATAAGGACAAAATACTTTCTTGAAAGGACAAATCTTTCTGTTAAGGACAAAATACTTTCTTGAAAGCATCATATAAAGAGCAAAAAAACACTTTAAAGCATCATAAGGACAAATACTTTCTTTGAAAGCATCATAAGGACAAAATACTTTGAAAGTACATAAAGACAAAATACTTTCTGAAGTAGCATAAAGACAAAGGACAAATACTTTTTGAAAGCATCATATGACAAAATATTTCTTGAGTATCATAAGGACAAAATACTTTCTTGAAAAAGCATCATAAAGACAAAATACTTTCTTGAAAGCAGACAAAATAAAATACTTTCTGAGCATCATAAGGACAAAAATACTCTTCTTGAAGCATCATAAAGACAAAATACTTTCTTGAAAGCAAAAAAATACTTTCTCGAAAGCAGCATAAAGACAAAATACTTTCTGAAAGCATCATAAAGACAAAATACTTTCTTGAAAGCATCATAAGGACAAAATACTTTCTTGAAAAGCATCATAAGGACAAAATACTTTCTTGAAAAGCAAATCATAAGGACAAAATACTTTCTTGAAAGCATCATAAGGACAAAAAATTCTTGAAAGCATCAAAGACAAAATACTTTCTACTTTCGAAAGCATCATAAGGACAAAATACTTTCTTGAAAGCATCATAAGGACAAAATACTTTCTTGAAAGCATCATAAGGACAAATACTTTCTTGAGAAGCAATAGGACAAAATACTTTCTTGAAAAGCATCAAAGACAAAATACTTTCTGAAAGCATCATAAGACAAAATACTTTCTTGAAAGCATCATAAAGACAAAATACTTCCTTGAAAGCATCATAAAGGACAAAATACTTTCTGGCTAGCAAAGGACAAAATATACTTTGAAAGCATCATAAAGACAAAATACTTTCTTGAAAGCATCATAAAGACAAAATACTTTCTTTGAAAGCATCATAAGGACAAAATAATTTCTTTTGAAAGCATCATAAGGACAAAATACTTCTTGAAAGCATCATAAAGACAAAATATTTCTGAAAGCAGCATAATAAGGAAAATACTTTCTCGAAAGCAGCAAAGACAAAATAATTTCTTGAAAGCAGCATAAAGACAAAATACTTTGAAAGCATCATAAGGACAAAATACTTTCTTGAAAGCATCATAAGACAAAATACTTTCTCGAAAGCATCAAAGGACAAAATACTTCTTGAAAGCATCATATGACAAAATACTTTCTTGGAAGCATCATAAGGACAAAATACTTTCTCGCTAAGCATCCATAAGGACAAAATACTTTCTTGAAAGCATCATAAAAGACAAAATACTTTTATCTGAAAGCATCATAAAGACAAAATACTTTCTTGAAAGCATCAAATACTTTCTGAAAGCATCAAAGGACAAAATACTTTCTCGAAAGCATCATAAGGACAAAAATACTTTGAAAACATAAAAAAATACTTCTGAAAGCAGCATAAAGACAAAATACTTTCTTTGAAAGCATCAAGGACAAAAAACTTTCTGGAAAGTATAAGGACAAAAATACTTTCGAAAGCATCATATGGACAAAATACTTTGAAAGCATCATAAGGACAAAATACTTTGGAAAGGTATAAAGACAAAACTTTTGAAGCAGCATAAAGACAAAATACTTTCTTGAAAGCAATAATTACAAGGACAAAAACATTCTTGAAAGTTAATTATAAGGAAAAAAGACTTGAAAGCATCTGAAAGCATCAAAAGAAAGACAAATAAAATACTGAAAGCATCATAAAGACAAAATACTTTCTTTTGAAAGCATCATAGGACAAAATACTTTTTGAAAGCATCATATAATAAAATACTTGAAAGCAAGCATAAAGACAAAACACTTTCTGGGAAGTATATAAAGACAAAATACTTTCTTGGAAAGCATCATAAGGACAAAAAATACTTGAAAGATCATTGAAACTTTGAAAGCATATAGACAAAATACTTTCTTGAAAGCATCATAAAGACAAAAAATACTTTCCTGAAAGCAGTATAAAGACAAAATACTTTGAAAAGCATCATAAGGACAAAATACTTGAGCATAAAGACAAAATAATTTCTCTGAAAGCAGCATAAAGACAAAAATACTTTCTGAAAGGACAAAATACTCTTTAAGCATAAAGACAAAATACTTTCTTGAAAGCATCATAAAGGACAAAATACATTCTTGAAAGCATCATAAGGACAAAATACTTTCTTGAAAGCATCAAATAAGGATCATAAAAAATACTTTCTTGAAAGCATCATAAGGAAATACTTTGAAAGACATAAGGACAAAATACTTTGAAAGCATCATAAAGACAAAAATACTTTCTTTGAAAGCATCATAAGGACAAAACACTTTTTGAAAGCAGCATAAAGACAAAATACTTTCTCTGGAAAGCATCATAAAGACAAAACTTTTGAAAGCATCATAAAGACAAAATACTTTCGAAAGTCAGCATAAAGACAAAATACTTTCAAAGAAAAAGCATCATAAGGACAAAATACTTGAAAGCATTATATGACAAAATACTTTCTGAAAAGCATAAAGACAAAATACTTTGAAAGCAGCATAAGACAAAATATTTTGAAAGCATAAAGACAAAATACTTTCTTGAAAGCAGCATAAGACAAAATATTCTTGAAAGCAAACGAAATACTTTTGACAAAATACTTTCTTGAAAGCATCATAAGGACAAAATACTTTCTTGAAAGCATCATAAGGACAAAAATACTTTTTTTGAAAGCATCATGACAAAATACTTTCTTGAAAGCATCATAAAGACAAAATAAAAGCAACATAAAGACAAAATTTCTCTGAAGCAGCATAAAGACAAAATACTTTCTCTGAAGCAGCATAAAAGACAAATACTTTCTGAAAGAATGTAAAGACAAAATACTTTCTTGAAAGCATCATAAGGACAAAATACTTTCTTGAAAGCATCATAAGGACAAAATATTTTTTGAAAGCATCGCAGACAAACATTCTCGAAAGCATCCATAAGACAAAATACTTTCTTGAAAAGCATCATATGACAAAATACTTTCTCGAAAGCAACATAAGACAAAAATACTTCTGAAAGCATCCATAAACAAAATACTTTCTTGAAAGCATCATAAGACAAAATACTTTCTTGAAAGTATCATAAGACAAAATACTTGAAAGCATCATATGACAAAAATTTCTCTTGAAAGCATCATAAGACAAAATACTTTCTTGAAAGCATCACATAGACAAAATACTCTCTTGAAAGCATCATATGACAAAAATACTTTATCAGAAAGCACATAAAGACAAAATACTTCTGTTACCCAAGGACAAAATACTTTATAAGGACAAAAAATACTTTCTTGAAAGCATCCATAAGGACAAAATATTTCTTGAAAGCATCATATGACAAAATACTTTCTTGAAAACATCATAAAGACAAAATACTTTCTCTGAAAGCAGCATAAAAAAAGACAAAAATCATACAAAATTTCTCTTGAGCGCATCCAAAATGAGACAAAATACTTTCTTGAAAGCATCATATGACAAAATACTTTTCTGAAAGCATCATAAAAGACAAAATACTTTCTTGAAAGCATCATAAGGACAAAATACTTTCTTGAAAGCATCATAAGGACAAAATACTTTCTTGAAAGCATCATAAGGACAAAATACTTTGACATCATAAGAAAGCATCATAAGGAAAATACTTTCTTGAAAGCATCATAGACAAAATACTTTCTCAAAAGCATCATAAAGACAAAATACTCTTGAAAGCAACATAAAGACAAAATACTTTTCTGAAGCATCATAAACAAATACTTTCTTGAAAGCAGCATAAAAGACAAAATACTTTCTCGAAAGCATCATAAGGACAAAAATACTTGAAAGCAGCATAAAAAGGACAAAATACTTTCTTGAAAGCATCATAAGGACAAAAATACTTTCTTTTGAAAGCATCATAAGGACAAAATACTTTCTTGAAAGCATCATAAAGACAAAATACTTTCTTGAAAGCATCATAAAGACAAAATACTTTCTTGAAGCATCATAAGGACAAAATATATCTAAAGCATAAAGACAAAATACTTTCTTGAAAGCATCCTTAAGGACAAAATACTTTCTTGAAAGCATCATACAAAGACAAAATACTTTCTTGAAAGCAGCATAAAAGACAAAAATACTCAAGAAAGCATCATAAAGACAAAAATACTTTCTTGAAAAAACATAAAGACAAAATACTTTCTTGAAAGCATCATTCTTGAAGGACAAAAGAAATTAAAATACTTTCTTGAAAGCATCATAAGACAAAATACTTTCGAAAGCAGCATAAAGACAAAATACTTTCTCTGAAGCATCATAAGGACAAAATACTTTCTCGAAAGCATCATAAGGACAAAATACTTTCTTGAAAGCATCATATGACAAAATACAATTTCTTAAAAGCATCATTAAGGACAAAATACTTTCTTGAAATCATAAGGATAAAATACTTTTGAAAGCAGCATAAAAGAAAAATACTTTCTCAAGCATCATAAAGACAAAATACTTTCTCGAAATCCATAAGGACAAATACAAAATCCTAAAGACAAATACTTTCTTGAAAGCATCATAAGGACAAAATACTTTTGAAAGCATCATAAGGACAAAATACTTTCTTGAAAGCATCATAAAGACAAAATACTTTCTTTGAAATAAGACAAAATATAGCATAAGGACAAAATACTTTCTCGAAAGCATCATAAAGACAAAAATACTTTCTTGACATCATAAAGACAAAATACTTTCTTGAAAGCATCATAAAGACAAAAAACACTTTCTCTCGAAAGACAAAATACTCTTGAAAGCATAAAGACAAAATACTTTGAAAGCATCATAAGGACAAAATACTTTCTTGAAAGCATCATAAGGACAAAAATACTTTCTTGAAAGCAATCATAAGGACAAAATACTTTCTCCAGAAAGCATAAAGACAAAATACTTTCGAAAGCATCAAAAGAAAAAAATACTTTCTTGAGCATCATAAGGACAAAATATACTTTTGAAAAATACTTTCTGAAAGCAGCATAAAGACAAAATACTTTCGAAAGCAGCATAAAGACAAAATACTTTCTTGAAAGCATCATAAGGACAAAATACTTTCTTGAAAGGACAAAGACTTTCTTGAAGCATCATATGACAAAATACTTTCTTGAAAGCATCATAAGACAAAATACTTTCGAAAGCAGCATAAAGACAAAATACTTTCGAAAGCATCCATCAAAATAAAGACATAAGGACAAAATACTTTCTCTGAAAGCATCATAAAGACAAAATACTTTCTTGAAAGCATCATAAGGACAAAATACTTTCTGAAACATCATAAGGACAAAAATACTTTCTGAAAGCATCATAAAAACAAAATACTTTCTGAAAGCATCATAAAGACAAAATACTTTCTCTGAAGCAGCATAAGGACAAAATACTTTCTCGAAAGCAGCATAAAGACAAAATACTTTCTGAAAGCATAAAGACATAAAGACAAAATACTTTCTTGAAAGCAGCATAAAAGACAAAAATACTTTCTTGAAAGCAAAATCATAAAAGACAAAATACTTTCTCCTTGAAAGCAGCATAAAAGACAAAATACATCCTAAAGCATAAAAGACAAAAAATACTCTTGAAAGCATCATAAGGACAAAATACTTTCTTGAAAGCATCATAAGGACAAAATACTTTCTTGAAAGCAGCATAAAGACAAAATACTTTCTCGAAGCAACATAAAGACAAAATACTTTCTTGAAAGCATCATATAAGGACAAAAACTTTCTTGAAAGCATCCTAAGGACAAAATACTTTCTTGAGCATCATAAGGACAAAATACTTTATCGAAAGCAGCATAAAGACAAAATACTTTCTGAAAGCATCATAAGGACAAAATACTTTCTTGAAAGCATCATAAGGACAAAATACTTTCTCAGAAAGCATCATAAGGACAAAATACTTTCTTTTGTTAATAAAAATAAAATACTTTCTTGAAAGCATCATAAGACAAAATAAAAGCATCATAAGGACAAAATACTTTTTTGAAAGCATCATAAGGACAAAATACTTTCTTGAAAGCATCATAAGGACAAAATACTTTCTTGAAAAGACATCATAAGGACAAAATAATACTTTCTTGAAAGCATCATAAGACAAAATACTTTCTTGAAAGCATCATAAGGACAAAATACTTTCTTGAAAGCATCATAAGGGACAAAATACTTTCTTGAAAGCATCATAAGGACAAAATACTTTCTGAAAGCATAAAGACAAAATACTTTCTTGAAAGCATCATAAGGACAAAATACTTTCTTGAAAGCATTGAAAGCTCTTGATCATAAGACAAAATACTTTCTTGAAAGCATCATAAAGACAAATACTTTGAAAGCATATAAGGACAAAATACTTTCTTGAAAGCAGCATAAGGACAAAATACTTTTGATAAAAGCATAAAGCACAAAATACAAAATTCTTGAAAGCATCATAAGGACAAAACTTTCTCTGAAAGCATCATAAAAGACAAAATACTTTTCTTGAAAGCAGCATAAGACAAAATACTTTCTTGAAAGCATCATAAGAACAAAATACTTTCTTGAAAATAGGACAAAATACATTTCATAAAGACAAAATACTTTCTCTGAAAGCAGCATAAAGACAAATACTTTCTTGAAAGCATCATAAGGACAAAATACTTTCTTTGAAAGCATCATAAGGACAAAATACTTTCTTTGAAAGCATCATAAAGACAAAATACTTTCTCTGAAGCATGGAAAAAAGCATCATAAGGACAAAATACTTTCTTGAAAGAAGGGACAAAATACTTTCTTGAAAGCATCAAAAAAATACTTTCTGAAAGCAGCATAAGGACAAAATACTTTCTCGAAAGCATCATAAAGACAAAATACTTTCTCGAAAGCAGCATAAAGACAAAATACTTTCTTGAAAGCATCATAAGGACAAAATACTTTCTTGAAAGCATCATAAGGACAAAATACTTTTCTTAGAAAGCATCATAAGGACAAAAATACTTTCTCGAAAGCAGGACAAAATACTTTTGAAAGTTACATAAGACAAAATATTTTCTCAGAAAGCGACAAAAGACAAAATACTTTCTTGAAAGCAGCATAAAGACAAAATACTTTCTCGAAAGCAGCATAAAAGACAAAATACTTTCTCGAAAGCAGCATAAGACAAAATACTTTCTTGAAAGCATCCTATAAAAGATCATAAAAAAATACTTTCTTGAAAGCATCATAAGGACAAAATACTTTGAAAGCAGCATAAAAAGAAAAATACTTTCTCAAAGCAGCATAAAGACAAAATACTTTTTCTCGACAAAAAAGTCAAATACTTTCTTGAAAGCATCATAAGGACAAAATACTTTCTTGAAAGCATCATAAGGACAAAAATACTTTCTTGAAAGCATCATAAGGACAAAATAAATTTTTCTCATAAGAAAAATACTTTCTTGAAAAGCATCATAAAGACAAAATACTTTCTTGAAGCATCATAAGGACAAAATACTTTCTCGAAAGCATCATAAGGACAAAATACTTTCTTGAAAGCATCATAAGGACAAAATTTCTTTGACAAAAAATACTTTCTTGAAGCATCATAAGGACAAAATACTTTCTTGAAAGCATCATAAGGACAAAATACTTTCTTGAAAGCATCATAAGGACAAATACTTTTCTTGAAAGCATCATAAGGACAAAATACTTTCGAAAGCAGCATAAAGACAAAATACTTTATGAAAGCAACATAAAGACAAAATACTTTCTTGAAAATCATAAGGACAAAATACTTTCTTGAAAGCATCATAAGGACAAAAATACTTTCTTGAAAGCAGCATAAAGACAAAATACTTTCTCTGAAAGCATAAAAAAGACAAAATAAAGATCATAAGGACAAAATACTTTCTTGAAAGCATCATAAGGACAAAATACTTTTCTTGAAAAGCAGCATAAAGACAAAATACTTTCTTGAAAGCAGCATAAAGAAAATACTTTCTTGAAAATCCCAAAAAAAAATACTTTGAAAGCATCATAAGAAAATACTTGCCCAGAAAGCATCCTTAAGGACAAAATACATTCTGAAAGCATCATAAGGACAAAATAAAAGCATCATACACAAAATACTTTCTTGAAAGCATCAAATAAGGACAAAATACTTTCTTGAAAGCATCATAAGGACAAAATACTTTCTGAAAGCATCATAAGGACAAAATACTTTCTTGAAAGCATCATAAGGACAAAATACTTTCTTGAAAGCATCATAAAGACAAAATACTTGAAAGCATCATAAAAGACAAAAATACTTTCTCTGAAAGCAGCATAAAGACAAAATACTTTCTCTGAAGCATCATAAAAAGACAAAATACTTTCTCGAAAGCATCATAAAGACAAAATACTTTCTTGAAAGCAGCATAAAGACAAAATAAGCAGACAAAATAAAATCTTGAAAGCATCATAAGGACAAAATACTTTAAAAGCATCATAAGGACAAAATACTTTCTTAGAAAGCATCATAAGGACAAAATAAGCATCATAAGGACAAAATACTTTCTCGAAAGATCAAAGGACAAAATACTTTTCTTGAAAGCATCATAAGGACAAAATACTTTGAAAGCATCATAAGGACAAAAAAAAGCATACAAAAATACTTTCTTGAAAGCATCATAAGGACAAATACTTTCTCCAGAAAGCAGCATAAAAGACAAATACTTTCTTGAAAGCATCTATAAGGACAAAAATGAAAGCATCATAAGGACAAAATACTTTCTTGAAAGCATCATAAGACAAAATACTTTCTTGAAAGCATCATAAGGACAAAATACTTTCTTGAAAGCATCATAAGGACAAAATACTTTCTGAAAGCATCATAGGACAAAATACTTTCTCGAAAAGCAGCATAAAAGACAAAAATACTTTCTCTGAAAGCAGCATAAAGACAAAATACTTTCTTGAAAGCATCATAAAGACAAAATACTTTCTTGAAAGCATCATATGACAAAATACTTTCTTGAAAGCATCATGAAAAAAAAAGCAGCATAAAGACAAAATACTTTTCGAAAGCAGCATAAAGACAAAATACTTTCTCAAAGCGACATAAAGACGAAATACTTTCTTGAAAGCATCAAAATACTTTCTCGAAAGAGCAAAAGACAAAATACTTTCTCGAAAGCAGCATAAAGACAAAAAATACTTTCTTGAAAGCATCATAATAAAAGATCAAAAATACTTTCTTGGAAAGCATCATAAAGGACAAAATACTTTCTTGAAAGCAGCATAAAGACAAATACTTCTTGAAGCATAATGACAAAAATACTTTCTCGAAAGAGCATAAAGTCAAAACTTTCTTGAAAGCATCATAAAGACAAATACTTTCTTAGAAAGCATCATAAAGACAAAATACTTTCTTGAAAGCATCATAAGGACAAAAACTTTTCTCAGCATCATCCTTAAGGACAAACACTCTTGAAAGCATCATCAAAATAGGACAAAAATACTTTCTTGAAAGCATCATAAGGACAAAATACTTTCTTGAAAGCATCATAAGGACAAAATAAATTTGAAAGCATCATAAGGACAAAATACTTTCTTGAAAGCATCATAAGGACAAAAAAAGCATCATAAGACAAAAATACTTGAAAGCATCATAAAAGACAAAATACTTTCTTGAAAGAAAGGACAAATCATTCTTGAAGGACAAAAAATACTTTCTTGAAAGCATCATAAGGACAAAATACTTTCTTGAAAGATCATAAGGACAAAATACTTTCTCCAGCAGAAAAGGACAAAACTTTCTTCCAAGAAAGCATCATAAATACTTTCTCGAAAGCATCATAAGACAAAATAACTCTTGACAAACTTGAGCATCATAAGGACAAAATACTTTCTTGAAAGCATCATAAGGACAAAATACTTTCTCGAAAGCATCATAAAGACAAAATACTTTCTTGAAAGCATCATAAAGACAAAAATACTTTCTTGAAAGCATCATAAAAGACAAAATACTTTCTTGAAAGCATCATAAAGACAAAATACTTTCTGAAGCAGCATCAAGACAAAAAATACTTTCTTGAAAAGCATCATAAGGACAAAATACTTTCTTGAAAGCATCATAAGGACAAAATACTCTTGAAAGCAGCATAAAAGACAAAAATTTTGAAAATCATAAGGACAAAATACTTTCTTGAAAGCATCATAAGGACAAATAACTTCTCTTGAAAGCATCATAAAGACAAAATACTTTCTTGAAAGCATCATAAGGACAAAATACTTTCTGAAAGCATCATAAAGGACAAAATACTTTCTTGAAAGCATCATAAGGACAAATACTAAAAAGACAAAACAAAATACTTTCTTGAAAGCAGCATAAAGACAAAATACTTTCTCTGAAGCACCATAAAGACAAAATACTTTCTCTGAAGCAGCATAAAAGACAAAATATACTCTCGAAAACAGCATAAAGACAAAATACTTTCTTGAAAGCAGCATAAAGACAAAATACTTTCTCTGAAGCAGCATAAGGACAAAATACTTTCTTGAAAGCATCATAAGGACAAAATACTTTCTTGAAAGCATCATAAGGACAAAATACTTTCTTGAAAGCATCATAAGGACAAAATACTTTCTCGAAAGCATCATAAGGACAAAATACTTTCTCGAAAGCATCATAAGGACAAAATACTTTCTTGAAAGCATCATAAGGACAAAATACTTTCTTGAAAGCATCATAAGGACAAAATACTTTCTTGGAAGCATCAAAGGACAAAAATACTTTCTCGAAAGCCGCAAAAGACAAAATACTCTTTGAAAGCATCATAAGGACAAAATACTTTCTTGAAGCATCATAAGGACAAAATACTTTCTGAAAGCATCATAAGGACAAAATACTTTCTTGAAAGCATCATAAGGACAAAAATAAAAGCATCATAGACAAAATACTTTCTCGAAAGCAGCATAAAGACAAAATACTTTCTCGAAAGCGACATAAAGACGAAATACTTTCTTGAAAGCAGCATAAAGACAAAATACTTTCTTGAAAGCATCATAAGGACAAAATACTTTCTTGAAAGCATCATAAGGACAAAATACTTTCTCGAAAGCAGCATAAAGACAAAATCTCTCGAAAGCAGCATAAAGACAAAATACTTTCTCGAAAGCATAATAAAGACAAAATACTTTCTCGAAAGCGACATAAAAAGACGAAAATACTTTCTTGAAAACAGCATAAAGACAAAATACTTTTCTCGAAAGCAGCATAAAGACAAAATACTTTCTCGAAAGGCATAAAGACAAAATACTTTCTTGAAAGCATCATAAGGACAAAATACTTTCTTGAAAGCATCATAAGGACAAAATACTTTCTTGAAAGCATCATAAGGACAAAAATACTTTCTTTGAAAAATAAAAGCATAAAGACAAAATACTCGAAAGCAGCATAATGACAAAATACTTTTCTCGAAAGCAAAAAAGTCAAAATACTTTCTTGAAAGCATCATAAGGACAAAATACTTTCTTGAAAGCATCATAAGGACAAAATACTTTCTTGAAAGCATCAAACAAAAATACTTTCTCGAAAGCAGCATAAAGAAAATACTTTCTTGAAAGCAGCATAAAGACAAAATACTTTCTCTGAAAGGACAAAATACTTTCTTGAAAGCATCATAAACAAAATACTAAAGCATAAGGACAAAATACTTTGAAAGCATCATAAAGACAAAATACTTTCTTGAAAGCATCATAAGGACAAAATACTTTCTCGAAAGCATCATAAGGACAAAAATACTTTCTTGAAAGCATCATAGGACAAAATACTTTCTCGAAAGCACTATAAGGACAAAATACTTTGAAAGCATCATAAGGACAAAAATACTTTCTTGAAAGCATCATATAGGACAAAATACTTTCTGAAAGCATCATAAGGACAAAATACTTTTTGAAAGCATCATAAGGACAAAATACTTTCTCCAAGCATCATAAGGACAAATACTTTCTTGAAAGCATCATAAGGACAAAATACTTTATCGAAAGCAGCATAAAGACAAAATACTTTCTTGAAAGCATCCCATAAGACAAAATACTTTCTTGAAAGCATCAAAGGACAAAATACTTTCTCGAAAGCATCATAAGGACAAAATACTTTCTTGAAAGCAGCATAAAGACAAAAATACTTTCTCTGAAAGCAAAATATAAGGACAAAATACTTTCTTGAAAGCATCATAAGGACAAATACTTTCTTGAAAGCATCATAAAGACAAAAATACTTTCTTGAAAAGCATCATAAAGACAAAATACTTTCTTGAAAGCATCATAAGGACAAAATACTTTCTTGAAAGACTCATAAAGACAAAATACTTTCTTTTGAAAGCATCATAAGGACAAAAAATACTTTCTTGAAAGCATCATAAGGACAAAATACTTTGAAAGCATCATAAGGACAAAATACTTTCTTGAAAGCATCATAAGGACAAAATACAAAATCATAAAGACAAAATTTTCTTGAAAGCATAAAGCACAAAAATACTTTCTCTGAAGCACCATAAAGACAAAATACTTTCTCTGAAGCAGCATAAAGACAAAATACTTTCTCGAAAGCAGCATAAAGACAAAATACTTTCTTGAAAGCAGCATAAGGACAAAATACTTTCTTTGAAAGCATCATAAGGACAAAATACTTTCTTGAAAGCATCATAAGGACAAAATACTTTCTCGACAAAATACTTTCTTGAAAGCATCATAAGGACAAAAATTTCTCGAAAGCAGCATTTTTCTTGAAAGCATCATAAGGAATAAAAATACTTTCAGAAAGCATCCAGAAAAAATACTTTCTTGACAAAATACTTTTCATGACAAAATATCTTGAAAGCATCATAAGGACAAAATAATTTTCTTAAAGCATCATAAGGACAAAATACTTTCTTGAAAGCATCATAAGGACAAAATACTTTTATCTTGAAAGCATCATAAGGACAAAATAAACACTTCTTGAAAGCATCAAAATACTTTCTCGAAAGCATCATAAGGACAAAATACTTTCTTGAAAGCATCATAAAGACAAAATACTTTCTCAAAGCAGCATAAAGACAAAATAAAAGATCATATGACAAAATACTTTGAAAGTATCATAAGGACAAAAATACTTTCTTGAAAGCAGCATAAAGACAAAATAATTTCTTGAAAGCAAAAAAAAATACTTTCTTGAAAGCATCATAAGGACAAAATACTTTCTGAAAGCATCATAAGGACAAAATACTTTCTTGAAAGCATCATAAGGACAAAATACTTTCTTGAAAGCATCATAAAGACAAAATACTTTCTTGAAAGCAGCATAAAGACAAAATACTTTCTTGAAGCACCATAAAGACAAAATACTTTCTCTGAAGCATAAAGACAAAAATACTTTCTTGAAAAACAGTATAAAAGACAAAATACTTTCTTGAAAGCATCATATGGACAAAATACTTTCTTGAAAGCATCATAAGGACAAAATACTTTCTTGAAAGCATCATAAGGACAAAATACTTTCTCTGAAGCATCATAAAGACAAAATACTGAAAGCATCATAAGGACAAAACTTTCTCGAAAAACATCATAAAGACAAAATACTTTGAAAGCATCATAAGGACAAAATACTTTCTTGAAAGCATCATAAGGACAAAATACTTTCTTAAAAGCATCATAAGGAAAAATACTTTCTTGAAAGCATCATAAGGACAAAATACTTTCTTGAAAGCATCATAAAAAAATACTTTCTTGAAAGCATCATAAGGACAAAAAACTTTCTTGAAATCATAAGGACAAAATCATAAAGCACAAAACAAAATACTTTCTTGAAAAGCATCATAAGGACAAATCTTGAAAGCATCATAAGGACAAAATACTTTTTGAAAGCATCATGGAAAAAATACTTTCTTGAAAGCATCATAAGGACAAAATACTTTCTTGAAAGCATCATAAGGACAAAATACTTTCTCGAAAGCAAAAATACTTTCTTGAAAGCATCATAAGGACAAAATACTTTCTTGAAAGCATCATAAGGACAAAATACTTTCTTGAAAGCATCATAAGGACAAATACTCTCTTGAAAGCATCATAAAGACAAAATACTTTCTTGAAAGCATCATAAGGACAAAATACTTTCTCAAAGAAAGCATCATAAGGACAAAATACTTTCTCGAAAGCAGCATAAAGACAAAATAATTCTCCGAAAGCGACATAAAGACAAAATAAATTCTTGAAAGCAGCATAAAGACAAAATACTTTCTTGAAAGCATCCCATAAGGACAAAATACTTTTTGAAAGCATCATAAAGACAAAATACTTTCTTGAAAGCATCATAAGGACAAAATACTTTTCTCAGCATAAAGACAAAATACTTTCTTGAAAGCACAAAATACTTTCTCGAAAGCGACATAAAAGACGAAATACTTTCTTGAAAGCATAATAAACAAAATACTTTCTCGAAAGCATAAGACAAATAAAAGGCATAAAAGACAAAATACTTTCTTGAAAGCATCATATAGGACAAAATACTCGAAAGCATCATAAGGACAAAATACTTTCTTGAAAAGCATCATAAGACAAAAATACTTTCTTGAAAGCATCATAAACAAAAAATACTTTCTTGAAAAGATCAAAAATACTTTCTGAAAGCATCATAAGGATAAAAATAATTTCTTTCTTGAAAGCATCATAACAAATACTTTCTTGAAAGCATCAAAGACAAAATACTTTCTTGAAAGCATCATAAGGACAAAATACTTTCTCGAAAGCATCATAAGGACAAAATACTTTCTTGAAAGACAAAATACTTTCTCTGAAGCACCATAAAGACAAAATACTTTCTTGAAAGCATAAGGACAAAATAAAGACAAAAAGACAAAATACTTTCTTGAAAGCATCATAAGGACAAAAAATACTTTCTTGAAAATAAAGACAAAATACTTTCTTGAAAGCATCATAAGACACAAAATACTTTCTTGAAAGCATCATAACAAAATACTTTCTTGAAAGCATCATAAAAGGACAAAATACTTTCTTGAAAGCATCATAAGACAAAAATACTTTCTTGAAAGCATCAAAGGACAAAATACTTTCTTGAAAGCATCATAAGGACAAAAATACTTTCTTTGAAAATCATAAGGACAAAATACTTTCTTGAAAGCATCGAAAAAAATACTCTCGAAAGCATCATAAGGACAAAATACTTTCTTGAAAGCATCATAAAGACAAAATACTTTATCGAAAGCATCATAAAGACAAAATACTTTCTTGAAAGCATCATAAGGACAAAATACTTTCTTGAAAGCATCATAAGACAAAAATACTTTCTTGAAAGCAGCATAAAAGACAAAATACTTTCAAAATAAGGACAAAAAATACTTTCTTGAAAGCATAAAGACAAAATACTTTCTTGAAAGCATCATAAGGACAAAATACTTTCTTGAAAAAGCATCAAAATAAAAGACAAAATACTTTCTTGAAAGCATCATGAACAAAATACTTTCTTGAAAGCATCAAACAAAATACTTTCTTGAAAGCATCATAAAGACAAAATACTTTCTCTGAAAGCATCAAAGGACAAAATACTTTCTTGAAAGCATCATAAGGACAAAATACTTTCTTGAAAGCAGCATAAAAGACAAAATACTTCTTGAAAGCAGCATAAGGACAAATAAAAGACAAAATACTTTCTCTGAAAGCATAAAGACAAAATACTTTTCTCAAAGGACAAAATAAAGACAAAAATTTTCTTGAAAGCATCCTAACAAATACTTTCTTGGACAAAATACTTTCTTTGAAAGCATCATAAGGACAAAAATACTTTCTTGAAAGAAAAGGGACAAAATACTTTCTCGAAAGCATCATAAGGACAAAATACTTTTCGAAAGCATCATAAGAAAATACTTTGAAAGCATCATAAGGACAAAATACTTTCTTGAAAGCATCATAAGGACAAAATACTTTCTTAAAAGATCATAAGGACAAAATACTTTCTTGAAAGCATCATAAGGACAAAATACTTTCTTAAAAGCATCATAAGGACAAAATACTTTTATTGAAAGCATCATATGACAAAATACTTTTCTTGAAAGCATCATAAGGACAAAATACTTTCTTGAAAGCATCATAAGGACAAAATACTTTTCTTGAAAGAAAAATCATAAACAAATACTTTCTCGAAAGCATCATAAGGACAAAATACTTTCTTGAAAGCATCATAAGGACAAAATACTTTCTCGAAAGCATCATAAGGACAAATACTTTCTTGAAAGCAGCATAAAAGACAAAATACTTTCTTGAAAGCATCATAAGGACAAAATACTTTCTTGAAAGCACCATAAGACAAAATACTTTCTTGAAGCATCATAAAAAGCAAAAAGACAAAATACTCTTGAAAGCATCATAAGGACAAAATACTTTCTCGAAAGCAGCATAAAGACAAAATACTTTCTCGAAAGCAGCATAAAGACAAAATACTTTCTCGAAAGCGACATAAAGACGAAATACTTTCTTGAAAGCATAAAGACAAAATACTTTCTCGAAAGCAGCATAAGACAAAATACTTTCTCGAAAGCAGCATAAAGACAAAATACTTTCTTGAAAGCATCATAAGGACAAAATACTTTCTTGAAAGCATCATAAGGACAAAATACTTTCTTGAAAGCATCATAAGGACAAAATACTTTCTTGAAAGCATCATAAGGACAAAATACTTTCTGAAAGCATCATTCAAAATACTTTCTTGAAAGCATCATAAGGACAAAATACTTTCTTTCTTGAAAAATACTTTCTCAAGCATCATAAGGACAAAAATACTTTCTGAAAGCATCATAAGGACAAAATAAAAAGCATCATAAGGACAAAATACTTGAAAGCATCATAAGACAAAATACTTTCTTGAAAGCATCATATTACAAAATACTCTTGAAAGCATCATAAGGACAAAATACTTTCTTGAAAGCATCATAAGAAAAATACTTTCTTGAAAGCATCATAAGGACAAAATACTTTCTTGAAGCATCATAAGGACAAAATTTCTTGAAAGCATCATAAGGACAAAATACTTTCTTGAAAGATCAAAAATAAAGCATCATAGGACAAAATTTCTTGAAAGCATCATAAGGACAAAATACTTTCTCGAAAGCATCATAAGGACAAAAGCAGTATAAGACAAAATACTTTCTTGAAAGCGACATAAAGACAAAAATACTTTCTTGAAAGCATCATAAGGACAAAATACTTTCTTGAAAGCATCATAAGGACAAAATACTCTTTGAAAGCATCATAAGGAAAAATACTTTCTTGAAAGCATCATAAGGACAAAATACTTTTCTTAAGGACAAAATACTTTGAAAGCATCATAAGGACAAAATACTTTATCGAAAGCAGCATAAAGACAAAAATACTTTCTTGAAAGCATCATAAAGACAAAATACTTTCTTTGAAAGCATCATAAAAAATACTTTCTTGAAAGCATCATAAGGACAAAATACTTTCTTGAAAGCATCAAAGGACAAAATACTTTCTGAAAGCATCATAAAGACAAAAATACTTTCTCTGAAGCATCATAAAGACAAAATACTTTCTTGAAAGCATCATAAAGACAAAATACTTTCTTGAAAGCATCATAAAGACAAAATACTTTCTTGAAAGCATCATAAAGACAAAATACTTTAAAAAAATACTCTCCTGAAAGCATCATAAGGACAAAATACTTTCTTGAAAGCATCATAAGGACAAAATACTTTCTTGAAAGCATCATAAGGACAAAATACTTTTCTTGAAAGCATCATAAGGACAAAATACTTTCTTGAAAGCGACATAAAGACAAAATCTTTCTTAGAAAGACAAAAAAATACTTTCTCTGAAAGCATCATAAAGACAAAATACTTTCTTGAAAGCAGCATAAAAGACAAAATACTTTCTCTTGAAAGCATCATAAAGACAAAATACTTTCTCTTGAAAGCATCATAAAGACAAAATACTTTCTTGAAAACAAAATACAGCATAAGGACAAAATACTTTTCTTGAAAGCATCATAAGACAAAATACTTTCTTGAAAGCATCATAGGACAAAATACTTTGAAAGCATCATAAGGACAAAATACTTTCTTGAAAGCATCATAAAGACAAAATAATTTTCTTGAAAGCATCATAAGGACAAAATACTTTCTTGAAAGCATCATAAGGACAAAATACTTTCTTGAAAGCATCATAAGGACAAAAATACTTTCTTGAAAGCATCATAAGGACAAAATACTTTCTTGAAAGCATCATAAGGACAAAATACTTTCTTGAAAGCATCATAAGGACAAAATACTTTCTTGAAAGCATCATAAGGACAAAATACTTTCTTGATAAGGACAAAATACTTTCTTGAAAGCATCATAAAGACAAAATACTTTCTTGAAAGCATCATAAGGACAAAATACTTTGAAAGCTCTTGAAAATCATCATAAGGACAAAATACTTTCTTGAAAGCATCATAAGGACAAAATACTTTCTTGAAAGCATAAGCATAAGGACAAAATACTTTCTTGAAAGCATCATAAGAAAATACTTTCTTGAAAGCATCATAAGACAAAATACTTTCTCGAAAGCAGATATAAAGACAAAATACTTTCTCGAAAGCATCATAAGACAAAATACTTTCTTGAAAGCATCATAAGGACAAAATACTTTCTTGAAAGCATCATAAGGACAAAATACTTTCTTGAAAGCATCATAAGGACAAAATACTTTCTCGAAAGCATCATAAAGACAAAATACTTTCTCGAAAGCAGCATAAAGACAAAATACTTTCTCGAAAGCGACATAAAGACGAAATACTTTCTTGAAAGCAGCATAAAGACAAAATACTTTCTCGAAAGCAGCATAAAGACAAAATACTTTCTCGAAAGCAGCATAAAGACAAAATACTTTTCGAAAGCATCAAAAATAAAATATTTTCTCGAAAGCATCATAAGGACAAAATACTTTCTTGAAAGCATCATAAGGACAAAATACTTTCTCGAAAGCAGCATAAAGACAAAATACTTTCTCGAAAGCAGCATAAAGACAAAATACTTTCTTGAAAGCATCATAAGGACAAAATACTTTCTTGAAAGCATCATAAGGACAAAATACTTTCTTGAAAGCATCATAAGGACAAAATACTTTCTCTGAAGCAGCATAAAGACAAAATACTTTCTTGAAAGCATCATAAGGACAAAATAAAAGATCAAAAAAATACTTTCTTGAAAGCATCATAAACAAAAACTTTCTTGAAAGCATCATAAAAGACAAAATACTTTCTCATAAGGACAAAATACTTTGAAAGACATCTCTGAAGGACAAAATACTTTCTTGAAAACAAAATACTTTCTTGAAAGCAGCATAAAATACTTTCTTGACAAAACAAAATACTTTCTTGAAAGCATCATAAAATCAAAAATACTTTCTTGAAAGCATCATAAACAAATAAAAAGCATCATAAGGACAAAATACTTTCTTGAAAGCATCATAAGGACAAAATACTTTCTTGAAAGCATCATAACAAAAAATACTTTCTTGAAAGCATATAAGGACAAAATACTACTTTAAGACAAAATACTTTCTCGAAAGCAGCATAAAGACAAAATTTCTCGAAAGCTTAAGACAAAATACTTTCTTGAAAGCAGCATAAAGACAAAATACTTTCTTGAAAGCATCATAAGGACAAAAAATACTTTCTCGAAAGCAAAAGCATCATAAAGACAAAATACTTTCTCGAAAGCATCATAAGGACAAAATACTTTCTTGAAAGCAGCATAAAGACAAAATACTTTCTCGAAAGCAAAAAGACAAAATACTTTCTCGAAAGCAGCATAAAGACAAAATACTTTCTTGAAAGACAAAATACTTTTCTTGAAAGCATCATAAAGACAAAATACTTTCTTTGAAAGCATCATAAAGACAAAAATATAAAGACAAAATACTTTCTTGAAAGCAGCATAAAGACAAAATACTTTCTTGAAAGCAGCATAAAAGACAAAATACTTTCTCGAAAGCAACATAAAGACAAAATACTTTCTTGAAAGCATTAAAGACAAAATACTTTCTTGAAAGCAGCATAAAGACAAAATATAAAGCTAAAAGACAAAATTCTTGAAAGCGAAAATACTTTCTTGAAAGCATCATAAGGACAAATTTTCTTGAAAGAGCAAAATACTTTCTTAAAGACAAAATACTTTCTCGAAAGCAGCATAAAGACAAAATACTTTCTCGAAAGCGACATAAAGACGAAATACTTTCTTGAAAGCATCATAAGGACAAAAAATACTTTTCTCGAAAAAGCAAAATACTTTCTCGAAAGCAGCATAAAGACAAAATACGAAATACTTTCTCGAAAAATACAGCATAAAGACAAAATACTTTAAAGACAAAATACTCTCGAAAGCAGACAAATAAAAGACATAAATACTTTCTTGAAAGCATCATAAAGACAAAATACTTTCTTGAAAGCATAAGACAAAAATACTTTCTCGAAGGACAAAATACTTTTCTTGAAAGCATCATAAGGACAAAATACTTTCTTTGAAAGCAGCATAAAGACAAAATACTTTCTCGAAAGACAAAATACTTTTCTTGAAAGCATCATAGACAAAATACTTTCTTGACATAAAGACAAAAAAGACAAAATACTTTCTTGAAAGCATCGTAAGAACTGAAAATTCATGATATTGTTTTTAAAATGCTCTGCCGCCGAAATGATTATATTACATGTTTTTCGTATAAATTTGTTGATATTTCTGCAGTTTTATAAAAGTAAGTGGTTATATCTTGATAAATTGTCTTAAAGCGCGTCTTATAATTGTTTATTAACAGACAGAGATTAGCATTCTTGTCTCGTGAAACATTTTTCTAGTGTATTCGGTTTGATTCTTACTGATTAGTCTACGTGTGTGGCAATAGCCCGTACTGATCTAAGCCCAGTAACTATAAGCATTATATTTGTTTAACTGTTTTCGTTAAACAGGTTAGTACATCTCACATAGTAAAACCTTGATTATATCTTCGAATTGTTCAAATGCCGATTGAAAATAAAACTCATCATTTCTTTTTTCATACGCCACATTGTTCTGACAATTGAATATCTTCTTCGTATACTTACTGTTATTAACAAAATATTTCGGCTGATGCTATTTTCAGTCTTCTTCAAGCAAAAAAACTGTAGCAGAGGCATAATTTATATTTTTTCATGGTGTGGCTGGTGCGAGGAAGTTCATTGGTCTTGCTTGTGTATTAAAAATTCTGTTACACATTTAGTTATTTTTTTTCTGAAAGAGAGTGTTTTTAATTCTCACGTAACACACCTGATGAGGACTGAAGAATGAATTGGCTAAACATTGTGTTGCAAAAGGAAGCATATGAAACATAGCAAGTAATCTGCTAAAAGAGTTTGAGTGAATTGACAGAATAACAAATGCAAAGAGGGGTGGTAAATCGTCAAATGTTTGCTAAGAGCAATAGAAATTAAGGAGAGCTATGATCAGTCCCATTCTGAGAAAAAGAAAAAGATGAAATTCGTTCATTTCAATTTTTTATCATGTTGCTTTAAGCCAAAAGCCAGGGTGTATGCATAAAATAATCTCGTCTGTTTCACAGAAAAATTATCTTAATAGTTTTCGAAGGAAAAAATGTATATTTTGAAAAAAAAACAATTTGTTTGTATTTATTTTTGGGACTATTTTCACTAGCGGAATTATTTTCTTGCGTGATAAAAGGCAGTATGTGGCATAGCCTTCGACCAAATATGCAGAGTGTTAAGTTATTGTAATGCAGAAAAGCAAGCATTGGTTCTTTTTTCTATTATATTCTTCTATTGAACCACAAATTTAATGCACTCGAGAAAATCAAAATGAACTTTGCGTAGGCTGGCCAACATACAGACTTGCCATTAATCAATATAGAATGGCGCGGACTCATGCAGAGAAAATCATGAAATTATTTGCGGGGTTTTGTAAGGAAAGACATGCATATGAATAAATAAATTCAAAATTGTGAGAGGATGAAAACATAGTTGTTTTGAATTTATGAATATATATGTCACGTGTTCCAGTGGATAAGTAAAGATGTTCATATATACGTTTATGCGTGCAACAATGTCCGTATAAAGTATCTCCTAGTCTTGTAAAGGGACATTGTATTGGAGCAACTAGGGAAGACCGAACCAAAATTTGCTTACGAAACGCGCCTACGTTTATAAATCATTTAATATAAAACGCAATAAATTGTACGCTGTGTAAGATAATTTAGAGCACATATTTAGATTGTCTTAAAAACTAACTTCATGTTACGCGGCATGCACCAGAATTTAACGTTTTCATATCAGTAAGAAGTATTTATATTTTAACATTCACATTTCAATAAGAACTTTTTAGATTTTAACATTCTTATTTCGAAAAGAACTTAGATTTTAACATTCTCATTTCAGTAAGAAGTTCTTAGATTTTAACATTTTCATTTCAATAAGAACTTTTTAGATTTTAACATTTTCATTTCAATAAGAACTTTTTAGCTTTTCAGGTTGTTATATCAATATGACGTCAATGACAATCTGTAGTCTTCTGACGAAAACTTGTCATCCGTGACCCGGAAGATGAAACATTTTAACGGATCAGATGTTGTAAAGATGGTTGAGTTCATAATATGGGTTCAAGATATCCCTATCAACGGCTTCGAGTCTATGAGTGCCATCGCTGAGCAGCTCAATGTTTGTGACTGTATTATCAGTCATGTGCTGTACAAGAAGATCAAGTCGAAGGACTATGTGATTAGGAGAGCAGTTCATGACGGGAATGGTCTTTGGGAAATGTGTGATCAGATCGAAGGATCCTGACGAGAAATTCGACGAAGACCAGAAGCTTAACAGAGCAAAAAAAAAAAAATTGTCAACGAGGAAAATTGATAAAAAACATAATTGCCATAACTTGTTGATTAACCAAAACTTGTTTAAATGAAAATGTACTGCTGAGATTGCAAGAAAACAGAATGAGAGTTGTCAGCAAAACTAACAGTCCAATATGCAAATTATAAATTGCAGATATCAAAATCAAACGAGGACAAAAATTTTGATATCTTCGAAGGTTCTTTAACAGAGAACGGAAAGTGTAGCAATGAATCCGAAGACACATTGCGTTAGTAAAAGATGCCTTCAAAATATAAATAAATAAATAAAATAAACAACGTATTAAGAAACAGGAAAATTTCGATAGTATCAGATAAAAGAGTTCTGAACTGTTATGTCATATCGGTTCCCCTATATGACACTAAAGTCTGGACTTGAGGCAACAGAAACGTGGTTCTACCGAAGCCTGCTCAGAATACCATGAACTGAAGTTGTGAGCAACGACAAGGTTTTAGAGAAAACGAAATACAAAGGATACTTATACTGAACATCAGAAAGAGACAACACTAGGGTACGTAATGAGGAAAGAGGGCTTAGAAAATATGACACTCACGGGACATATTGAAAGTAAGAGGAACAGAAGAAAGCTGCTAATGAGCTTGCGTAAATGGTTGGCAGAACAGGAATTAGAAGAGATAGCAAAATGACAAACTTTACTAAAAAACAGGGAATTATGGAGTGTCTCTCTCTTCTTATTAATGATTAATTGACTGATTGGGAGAGGGAGAGAGAGAGAGAGAGAGAGTAGTATGTCATAGTATAAATCTCAATATAACATCATACCACACAGTCTGACATATATCGCAACTATCGTGATATGTTTTGATTAAGCAGTGATTAAAACTTGCACGTTATGCACACCTTTAGGAAACCCAGTTCTTTCAGACTGTTGCCATTTGAAGGTATTAGGTTGGTGCAAAAATAATGTCGTTTTTTGACGCTCAACTTCAAAAGATCATAACTCCTTTTATAATAAACTTTATTAATCGAAATAAGAACCATTAGAATCGACACATTTTTGCCAACGAGAAACAAGTTTATTAATCCCATTAGCATAGAAATCCGGAGTTCTAGAAGCGATGAAGTCATTGAGGGCCGATTCGGCATCATCTCGTCTTTTGAAGCATTTTTCGCGCAGGAAGTTGTCGAGATGCTTGAAAAAGTGATACTCGGTGAGCGAGAGGTCCGGTGAATATGGCGGATGAGGCAGAGTCTCGTGGCCCAATTCGTTCAGCTTCTGCAGGGTCAGTTGATCAACATGCGGGCGAGCGTTGTCATGGAGGAGAATCGGTCCCTTCATATTGACCAATCTCGGGCACATACATTGGAGCTTCTGGTGCATTTCGTCAATTTCTCGGCAGTACATCTCCGCCGTAATCGTTTCGTCCGGATTCAAGAAGCTGTGATGGATGAGACCGGCCGTAGACCACCAAACAGTCACCATAACCTTTTTTTGGTGCAATTTCGGCTTCGGGAAGTGTTGTGGAGCTTCTCCGGCATCCAACCACTGTGCCGAACGTCGCCGGTTGTCATTGAGGATCCACTTCTCATCACACGTCACAATCCGCTCGAGAAATGGGTCGTTTTTGTTGCGCAGAAAGAGTGTAGAAGACACCTCAAAACGACGATTTTTTTGATTATCGTTCAATTCATGCGGCACCCATTTATCCAACTTTTTTGACTTCCCTATTTGCTTTAAATGGCGAACGAATGTTGAGTGGTCTACCTCGAGTTCAACAGTAACTTCTCGTGTGGTTTTGCGAGTATCGGCTTCAATTAAGGCTTTCAAATGTTCGTTATCAACCGCAGTCGGCCGGCCGCGACCGTCTTCATCTTCGAGGCTCTCATCACCATTGCGAAATTTCTTGAACCACCGTTGTGCCACACGTTCGTTAGTGGTTCCTGGGCCGAACGCATCATTGATATCACGAGCTGTCTCGGCAGCTTTTCGGCCGAGTTTGAACTGGAACAAGAAATTCGTGCGGATTTGAATTTTGTCCATGCTGTCGAAAAGCCTGCAAAAAATGAAGGAAGAGATTGAGAACGGTAACGAATAAGACGATTCGATAGAGCGAAAAAGCGCGCTTCAAAATGATATATAACATGGCTATATATATATATCAATGAATTAATTCAGAAATCTTATATAAAAGTAACATATGTGAGAAAACGACATTATTTTTGCACCAACCTAATATTTCCAATTATCTTGATATGACTACAATTTTCACCTTGTCTGTCACATCCTTCAAACTAAAAATATATCAACTCTCGAAACTTAGCCATGATCCTTCCAACCATACCCACTCAAGAAGAGCGATGCCCAGTAGGTCAGTCCCTAAGGGGGAGACCTTACCGGTTAAGTTCAATAAACAGGCAAGCAAATTGGTGTAGCATCAGGGTATTTATTATCATTATTATTATTATTATTTAGCTTTATATTTTGTTCCATGGATCGAAATCGTGAGAGTCTGTCAATTTTGAAGCGCTAATTTAAACATTGCCTCATAGTCGCAAAGGCTGCTCGAATATTTCAGAAAATAGAAGTAAATGAAACAATATATGACTGTACTGCCTAAAATTGTTTAAATGTAGTAAAGGAGGTAGCTTATCACCTAAAATAAAACTAATATAGTGAGTGAAGCCCCATCCTGACAGAAACCGCTGCCTGCAGAAAATACACGGTAGTAACAGCAGCAACAAGACCTTGTGGCAACAGCAGCCGACCGGCTCTTATATAAACACATGCTTTTCCGTCGCGTATATCATTTTCATATAGCAGGCAATGTAAGTAAAATTTCTTTGGTTTTAAATGTAGACACGTAGACTCTGCGGTAAGAAAAATTCAAGCCTTTCCACAATCAAACTTTTGCTATTTTACAAGAACATGTTTTTTAAAATTTCAATTTGTTTTGCAGGTTGCTTTTATTCTGCATCATTTTATTGAAAACATGTAGTAGCATTGATACCTCCTCGCAAGATAAAAATACTACGTCGATTTTTCGTTTAAGATGTTTTAAAATGCAACTCGATCACTAGTGCCAGAAATTCTTCATAAGCGTTAGGATCACATATATGTAGAAGTGAGTATATAAAAACAATGCGTCGATTAAAAAAGAAACGAAAATACGTTTGATAAACACTAATAATTGAAAGCAAGAATAAAATGACAATTATAACAAGGAAACACCGAAAAAACACATATTTGTATTTTGAAACAGAAATATCTGCTTTACATCGACTTAAAAAAATATGATTTTTATTTTTGTAGTCTAAAATCGCTGTTGATTAAAATCAAAATGAATATACTATAAAACAATGCAATTATGTTCGGATATTTTATATTATCTGCGTCTTTTTGCTGACTCATGGCATTTAGTTGTGGTAATTTAATCGCCTTGTCATTTCCTTTGTGTTTCTTAATCTTTTTGTAGTTACACGTTTGTCATTCATAATCTGATTCCAGAAAGAGCGGCGCCTTTTTTTCTTGGTATAATATCGTTTATAGATCGGATTATTAGTAGAAATATAGCAACCAAATTCGACATCGCACAACGATTGATCTGAAGTATAATGTATGAAAAATATATAAGCCGACTATTTGTTTTTTTTTTAAAGATACCGATAGTAAACTTAATGAATATTATTAAACTCCATTTCAGACTCTCAAAGACTATACAATAACAGTATTCGTTAAATTATCCAAATGCACTGTTCGCCATATCTAGAGTGAGTAAAATGAACATAAAACAAAATGACTTCAAACTGTAACGCTGAACCTTATGCAACACTTTCAGCTTAATTATTTGAAGCCGTTTATATATATATATATATATATATATATATATATATATATATATATATATATATATAATATATTTTTAATCATATTTAAAATTAAAAGCTCAAGCAAGGAGAATAAAATGATAACGATGACAAGTAAGCACCGAAGAAAGCAGTAAAGACAATTTTGAATTTTGAACATTATTTACATTATTCGGACTATTGTCCTCATCTTTGTCGCCATATTCATCACAACGTTTCGGCCGTTGTACGCTCCGGCCTTCTTCAGGTGGCTGGAATTTCGAACTGAACCCTTTATTCCGCTCACTGGGGTAGACTGTTCTAGTTCCACGTGCCATGTTTGATGGATGTCAGTTGTCAGTTACCTCCTGCTAATTTCCCTCTGAAAGTTCACTGCCTTAACCGGGTATTGAACTCACACTTTGGGTCCTGTCACTGGATCTAACCAACGCTTTTATCCTCTGTGCCATGTGCCCTTGAGGACACATGGCACTGTGTTGCAACCACCTGAAGAAGGCCGGAGTGTACAACGGCCGAAACGTTGTGATAAATATGGCGACAAAGATGAGGACAATAGTCCGAATAATGTACATAATAACTCATCTCAGAAACATAGACAGACTTTGAATTTTGAAAACTGAGAATCTACTTTACATGCGAAATTTATTTTGATATGACCGAACTAAGCATTCATAACAAACATTTCTTTTATATCTTCCTTTAGATTGGACTTCAGAGAAAGATTACAAAGTCTATTACTATATGAAAATAGTAAGATATGAAGTTGAAATAATGATCCATTTACATACAGGAAAGATTCAGCATTCATTGGCAGAACAGTAAGTGTTACTGTCAGATTAATTTAATAATTGTTTTTCAAAGTTATTCAAGAAATTAGACTTCGTAAATCAAATAAATGTTATAGCTCTTTCTAATATAGATGGGAGCTTCCTTCTAAACATTTGTTTTTGGTAGTGTGTAAAGTTAACAGCTGGATTAATCGTGACTTTCTTTTTCTAATTCCATATGCTAACCATTTTTGTATTACGGCTTTTTGAAGACTTCAAGGGATGGGATTTTTATTGTTTAATTGATTCGTTTTCTACGGCATTTTGGTCTGGTACTCCCGCTATTCATTTCGAGGTCGGCGACAAAATCCATACACAGATATGGAACGTAGTTGGTCCTGATCTGACATCCTGCCTACAGTCGCTATCTCACAGACGTACTGTGTCTTCCCTCTGTCTTTTCTATAAGTAATTTCCTGGCAATTGCAATTATTTAAATCTATAAAATATTTTTAGATTGTAAGATTTTTGGAGGTAGTAAAGACTTAGTAGTACAAGTCTTGCTAATTAACCAATAGCTGGGGGTGAAGAGCTGGATTTATACCTTTCCCATGAGAAAGTGTATATAATGTAAGCGAATATAACGAACCCAACTGGAATTAGAACGTAGCTCTCCGGTTAACCATTCCGATCCATTATCCGTTTACAACACTCACACACACAAGCTTATAGCGTCTAGTATACCCATTTAATTACTGAGCAAACTCAACGTTGCTTAACTTCGGTGATCGTAGGGAAATCAGTTTTTCAACGTGTTATGGCCGTACGCATTTTTGTTATTTGATATGGCTCTTTGTTGGGGATTTTGTAGCGTCAGCGTATATGGTCTGACGAAGGACCATCTTTAAATTTAACGGATTTATTCGTAATCATTAACTCGAGAAAATGTTTGAATAGAGTTGATAGTCTGAATGAGGTGGACGCCATGGATGACATTAATAAATTCGATCAATTTTTTTTTAATTCTTTCTGTTCATAGATAATTATATGTATCGTATTCTCATTCTATTTGCATGATTGTCAACCCACATGAGAAAAGATCTGGTTGCGCCGAGGTGCTTCTGATATTTTATTTGGATTTGATAATGTTAGGAATGTCTGGTCTTAATATGGAATATTTTCTAAAATATGTTTATTAGATTTGTTATCATCTATTTCCGGTCTCAATTATGGGATAGATCGTTAACATAAATTCAGTTAATGCAGTCTCTCTCCTTAAACCTACATTCATTAAGAGCAAGGAAGAAATGAAAACATATTTTTTTTTTTACATAATGAGGAGAAAAATATTCCCCTTAGGGGAAACAGTTGCAAATTAGCACGCGTTATTAAATATTTATCGGCATGAAGAGTGGAATGTGTGAGCCGAGTTCAAATCGTTGCCTAATATATTTTCATTATTTACACTATTTACATTTAGGCTACTGACTTCATCTTTGTATATTGATCTTAGTAACCTATAAGGAATTCTGAAATAAACCTTTTATTTAATCTACGGGGATAGACTGCTCACTGCCCAAGGATATCTAGTCTTATTTTTTAGTACTGCTCACTTATTCCTCGCCCGTTTTCACTGAATCCAAATACACACTGCCAGGCCAAGAATTGAACTCACAATTACTATGTCGCCAAATTAACGAATCAAGGCTGTAATCCACTAGGCTATAGTCCAGTTCTGTATGGCGAACTTGGGGCATTAAACCTAACCTACTTGTTGATTAGTGCAACCTCTGCTTCTGTAATTTTTTTACTGCTGTTGTTTAAGATTTGCTGTAATTTGTATTTCTTTCTTTATTAGCTGCTTCCAGATGGTATTTATTTCTATGCTAGGCGTATAAATTCAATATTGGAGCCGGAGGACACAACGACCGAATAGTTGTGATAATAACAATAAAAATAAGGACAACTGTCCGAATGTAAATATTTTAAATAATGATAACTCCTAATCCCAGGAATTAGAGCTGAATATGTTGTGTTCATTCACACAGAAATTATCCTATGACATCAAGGTATAATGCTAGTTCTGTCCTCTTTACTACCAGTTAAATAGTAGAGTAGAATGGTCTCTCTAACCTTGACTGACAATTATAGAAAAAAGTCTGAATTCAACAATACTGGAAAGTCACTGTAAGTAACTTTACTGTATTATCCATCAAATCAGAGAAATCCACAGAAAGTAATGAAAATGTTTGTAGAAGACATGACCATTTACGCCCTGAAGGGACATGACATAAAAACAGTTGCAAAATAATTTATCTGGGCACGGGCGATCCATCCTATAAGCAGTATCTCACCAGGCACGATCAAATCCTTATCTGGTAAATGCAGTTAATATCTAAAATATTGACCAAAATGAAATTCGTTTCCAGTTGGCCACAATACAATGTCTCAGTTTGATGTATGGAAAGGAGATTTTGCCAAAATGCTACAACAAACGATATGCTTTCGCACTAAATTTATTAGCTTACAATGGCTTTATTATATATAAAATACACTCATTCATACGCAATTTTAAAATGCTCTAGACCTAATTATCTTACGTATGAATGATATTTGCTGTTACCATAGTTCATCTTAGTTATCTCCCTTTATGCATTGACCGTCATCCTAGCGCCATCATGCCGGCTATTCTTACTTTAGTACAACGACTTAAGGTTTCTTAATAGCTTTCCTTTCGCCCACTATAACTGAAAAGCAATTATTTCTTTCCAAAAAGTCGTTCGACTGGCCGTCGTTTGTCATAGAGATTTTCAGTTTATGTCTCCCCAATGTCACGGATTTCAAGTTAATATTTTCTTGCTACAAAAAGAACGCAACTTACTTCACAGCAAAGAAGCGGACATTCACAGTCGTAACGCATTTAAAGTGAAGCTGGCCAGAAAATAATACGACCAGTGGCAAGTCACTTTCTTTGATGATGAAACATCAGAGCTTTGGCGTGTATAGTAACGAGACATGGGTAGTTTCTTGTAAAATGTTTCATAAAAGGAATTGAAAATATATTAATCTTTCTTTTCCTTAGCACTTTGAACACAGTTATTTTTTATTGCAAAATACCTGTTTGAAATTATATATATATATATATATATATATATATATATATATATATATATATATATATATATATATCGGTTAGGTAAGGAAAAGGGAGCAAAGTTATGCACGTCTAGAGAGATTTTGCACAGAGCAAAATTCAATGTGTATCAGACTTTATGATACAAGTTAATATTTTTTCTCAAATCATTGATATTACAGGACGATTATTTGACTTAATAAAATCTTTCCTGTTAAACTGTGAAATGAAGGTCGTCCTAAGCGGGTTATCTTCCAGTTCCTTTCACACGAAGACGGGTGTTCCCCAAGGCTCTATCCTGGGTCCTACACTGTTTTTGGTCTTCATCAACGATCTTCATGTTGTCGTCAACTCCCAAGTTGATATCTACGCTGACGACACTACTGTCTACTTCTGACTCAATAGTAAATCCGGCGTCGTTGACAAAACTAACCTGGTCTAGCGCCCCGAGAAGGACTTCTAATCTGTGGTTGACTGGGGTAGGAAATGGCTTTTAAACTTTAATGCCTCTAAAAGGAAACTGCTCTCAGTTACCCATCATAAAGAACCCTCCCTGCCTTTCATCAGAATGGCTGATGCCCAACTCCACGAGAGCGCCTCTCTGCGCCTGCTTCGTCTCAGGCTGTCCACTGAACTGAAGTGAAACAACTACATTGAATCTATAGCTTCATCTACTGCAAGAAAAGTTAGTTCTCTGTGTCGCGCCAGAAGGTTCTTCTCGCCTAAGTCCATCCTTCAAATCTATAAATCAACCAGTCGTCCTTGCTTGAAAAACTGCTGCCATATATGGTCTGGTGATCCCGCTGTTCATCTCGATGTCCTCGACAAAATCCAGAGACGGATATGCAACATGGTTGGTCCTGATCTGGCATCCTGTCTGCAGTCGCTATCTCACAGACGTGCTGTGGCTTCCCACTGACTTTTCTACAAGTAATTTAATGGCAACACCTCTGACGAGCTACTTTCACTGGTTCCCAAACTGCATGAATTTAAGCGCGTTACTAGGTTGGTATCTCGATCCCACCCTTTCACTACCGAAACGGCTAAACGTAGCCATCTCTTCTACTCCAACAGCTTCTTATCTCACACCTCCTGTCAGTGGAACACCCTTCCTATCACGTGCTTCCCTGATAGCTATAATTTTCAGATGTAATGTCAGTCGACATCTTTCGATGTATTGACCTTGATCCCTGTCCTTCTCTTTATGCTTTTCCAAAACAACTCCTCTTTACTCTTACCCTGACTCTCTGTAACACTTTGCGTGCTTGTCGTACACCCTTCTTGCTTGGGGTGATTTGTTTTAAAAAAAATTAACCAACCGATGTAGGTACAATTCCCAGTATATACTTATCTTAATATATATATATATATATATATATATATATATATATATATAGTGTGTGATATTAAAATTAGAATATCTATCCTCATTTAAAAAATACTGCTAATAACTCGTTTTGTGGGAGATTGATTGATTTATCTTGTGTTTTACGGCTTATCAACCTTCTGCAGGTAATTTAAAGCTAAAAAATATTTTTTAGGCTGTGTGGCACCCTGCATTATTAGAAAACTAAAAAGAGATATTCATAAAAATATGATTTAATTTTTATTCGGTTTATTAACCAGTTGATAGTTATTTAGAGACGAAGAATAATTGAGTTTTGAGAATAATTCTCTAATTGTATTTAGGCGATCCGAAAGAAAGAAAAGGAAAGAAAAAAAAAGAAATAATAAAAAAAGAAAGAGAAGGAGAAATAGATAGTACAAAACCCGGTCATAAGAAAACTAAAACAACACAGGTGTCAAAAGGTATCCAGGTCAAAGTACCTGACCGAAATTCATGGAAAAATAGAAATTGTTATATTTGGTTGAAGGAATAGAGTTTAGAAATAATGATACGAGACGGGGTAGTGAGGGCGATTGATGCATAACAGATGTCGGTCAAGCACCTGACCTACTTTCGTGTCCGCGGAGTATGGGAGTTTATTATCAATTTGGTTGAAGAAATAAGATTTTAAGAACAATGGAAAAAAAAATATTAATAAGTGACAAACGAAAAGGGTGTCATTGAGATGAGAGGTGACCGCTGGGAATTGTATACGAAAACAAGACATTGGTACACAAACCCTGACCAGCTCTAGAGTTGAAGATAAGGACCACCCAAAATGATGAGTGAAAGATATTTTCAATTTGGATAATTAAGATTTTGTTAACAGGCCCGAGCGAAAGAAAGAGGTGAAAGCAATTGTTTTAGCTCGCAGAAGGCGTCGACAAGGCGAAAAAATTCTTTCTTTAAGTCGCATCTAATTAGCGGCAGGCTGTTTTGACAAAGGCCAAATGTGAAGGAAACCGAAATCGTCATTTTCGTGCGAAAAGGCCAATTTGGATTTTGTTTTTTTAAACAAGGTATTTCTTCCCCCCAGAACAAAGCTACGGATTGTCCACGCCCGATTGGAGACGTCACGAAGGAAGGAGGGAAGATACCGACCAGAGTCTCATTAGCCGAGGGCAGTCACATGATACATGAGGGAGGAGGAGAGACGCCCGACCAGAGTCTCATTGGCCGAGAGCGGTCACCTGACATACGAGAGACCAGGGGAAGCGGGTATGCGCCTCCCCGCCCCCAGAGGCACTGTAAGGAAGTAGGAGTGAAAGTAAGAGCGATAATGGGAAATCAGAAATAATGCGACTTTTGGAATTATCAAGAAAACCCTGGCGCCGACAGACCCACCCCAGTTTGTTACGGCGTCAATAAAAGTAGGACCCCAATCGACAGAAATCAGTTGCAGGGCGGACAGCGAGGGAGCTTGAACGCGGGCGGCGGGCCCGGTTCATTCGCCCCTTTGCGGGCAAGAGAATCCTAAGACAAGAAATTCTTCCAGCCCAAGTCGAAGTGAAGAAAATTTCCCGAAAGCCGAAGAGAAGTTAAAGTTGCAGGCCAAACAGGCAGAAGAGTTGCAGGGCGGACGGCAGAAGAGTTGCAGGCCAAACAGGCAGAAGAGTTGCAGGGCGGACGGCAGAAGAGTTGCAGGCCGGACAGGCAGAGAAGTTGCAGCTGGACCGCGGACAGCGAGGGAGCTTGAACGCGGGCGTCGAGCCCGGTTCATTCGCCCCTTTGCGGGCAAGAGAATCCGAAGTGAAGAAAATTGCCCGAAAGCCTAAGAAGAGTTGGAGCTGCAGCCCGAAAGTCGATGAGAAGTTAGAGTTCAGCCCCGGACGGCAGAGAGAAGAGTTCGGACCTTGTCGAGAAGAGTTGCAGGGCGGACGAAGAAGAAGTTACTTGCAGTTGCGCCTAGAACAAGTTGAAATCAAACCAAGCCTAAGGATAGAAATTCGTCCAAGACAAATCGAAGTGAAGAAATTCGTCCAACTCAAGCCGAAGTGAATAAGCTCGTCCAACTCAAGCCGAAGAGAAGAAGTCGATTCGCGCACTGACGGCGAGAAGAATTAGCCGTGAACGACTGGTAGAGATCAGCGCCCAGTGTCGAAACCAAACCACACCCCGACATAGAAGCTTGGTGCCACAGTCCACAAAACGGGTCGGGAAGTAGGAATACTTTTTGTGTAACAAACATTTAGATATAAAAGGTTGTTACCTTTTTTTTTTGTTCAATAATTTTTGGCCTCGTGAGTTTTTCTTTTACTTGTGTGTTATCACCCCCGTTGAACCCAGCTGGCATACGGCCCCAACCCCTGTTTGAACCCGTCTGTCTAAGATCTAATCACAACGTGGAGATCAGTGCAGTTACCCTAGTAACCAGGCGTTGGAAGCGAGTTGGGAACGGCGAGGCTGATATTCATCTAACCAAAGGGTTAGAACGTCACACTTGGAGCAGCGAGGAGCGAACAGCTGACGCCGCGGCAAAGACGTCACAACTGGTGCTATCCGTGACCAGGATATCAGAGCCTGGAGAGCACGTGACGTCACAACTAGTGCCGCGAACGAGATCGAACGACAGAGTCGACGCTGCGACCAGGGGGGGGGGGCGACGTCACAGCTGTAAAGAGTTTTTTTGGATAATAATGATTTACTGATACAAATCTCACTAATTAACCCATAGCTGGTGGAGAAGAAGTTCATTCATATCTTACCCAGTGTGTTTTTGCGTGTGATTCAATGTAAGGCACACAACAATAATTGGAACACGTCTCACCGATTTTCAATTCCGAGCCGTTATCCATTACACCTCCCGCAAATCCAAGCTTCCAGCACCTGGCATTATCAAGCGGTCATCCATCTAGGTAATAACCAAGCTCGACATTGCTTAACTTCAGTGATCGTACGAGAAGCGCTGATTTAACTTGGTATGGCCGTAAGCCGTTTTGTGGCTGTGGGTTTTTATTATGCAAATATAGTGTAAAAATTAGAGTAGAGTAATGGATAGCGGCTCGGACTGAGGAATCGGAGAGCTGAGTTCGAATTCCATTCGAATCCATCATATTCACTTACGTGCTAATACCATTGGGAAAACGATAAATCCTCTTCTCCCCACCCCCAGCTATGGGTAAATATCAGGACAGGGCGTATTCTATAGCCTTGGATAGTAACTGGTCTACCGCAGAAAGAAATGGCAACCTACTTTGGGAAAAATCTGCCTCGCCAGTCATGTATCGAAAGATACATGATCGCCTAAACGTGTATCCCGTATGGCACATAAATGACTGAGTGTAATGTAAATCTTTATCTATAAATGAACACAAAACATGCCACTGATAAATATTTGTTTAACATTTTCTTGCATATATCTGAATTTTATACTTTTAGTTTAATGGCTCTAATCATTCAGTACCTCCAAATCAAACCGTATCGTTTCATCACTACCGAGCAGGCCCAACATTTACTCCAGTTCTTATGAGCAGTTCTACTCTCAATGAGACTCCCTTTCCTATAGCGATTTTCTAAGCATAGCTTAGATGTGGCACAAGGCCGAAAGTATGGGTCACCCAGTGAGAATTGTATTCACTATTCTGTCGTGATTGTTCTAGCGAGGCAAACTTGCTAACCATTACACCACATTGACGTGCCCGACTCTTTTTCTATAATGGGACTAAAGGTCACTCAAGATCTTAAGTGAAACGCGTATATTAATATCCTGGCAAAGAATGGTAGGTTCCTTGTGCTTCTCCATAAACTACTTCAGTTTTACTGTTATGATTTTACAAGAGACAGAACGAACCAAAAATGGAATATATGGATTCCTATATTTGGGCTGTTGGTGTTCACTTCTCATACTCAACCATGACAAAATCCAAAAGCGAATACGCTTGAACTGTGGATGATAAGTTTTGTTTTTCATTCTACGATCTATTATCCACGGACGAAACGTTGATAACATCTCGCTACCCAATCGCTATTTTCATGGCAAATGTTCAGACAAGCAACATTTCCCCTTTGTACCAGTTTAGACCTTTACAGTTAGGATCCGCGATGCTATGTACGCAGGGTGAAAACATCCTCATTTCCATTCAATCACGTTCTGCATTTAACTGTCACTTTAAAGAAAGGTCACCTAACAGGATATTTCCAGATCACTTGAAGTATAACCTCTTCAAATGTAAGGTCAAACGTTATATATCCTACATATCCTTATACAATACACTCATTATTATCTCACTTTACTCTAATCTAACTCACTAATCATCTGCCTTGAGAGCCTTTTTGTCCTTGTATTGGGTGAACAATTGTATAAAGAATGTTAATAACGATAGCTTGCTATTTTATAATATTCATCAGTTTTCTAAATAATTTTTCTACTGTCTCAAATTTAACATGGCTTTATCAGTTTTTATTTCTTCACATAGACCTTGTTTGTTTGAATATATTTTTTATCCTCATTTAATCACTTTTAATGAGGAACCTCAATTTTACAATTATATTAATATCTCCAGAGACTGGACGTCATTCGCTCATTCCTTTAATTTGGTGTCTTCGAAACCCTTTTGTAAATCACGAAATATAAAGGTTTATAGAATTTTAGGTAAGTTTATTTTCCTGGAATTTACTCGTTAGGTTTCTTGGTAGTTACCTATAGCACTCAAGTAAGAATTCTAAGAACTTATGATAATCTTCCCGATTTCTCTTAACACCATCAACGAATTTGAAGGGACCTATTATTATAGAGCGTATAATACTAACCAAAAATCATTACTCCACCTATACACTGTAGTCTTCGAATTCGTGATAGTGGACTATTTTTATGAGAATCAAACCTCCACGAGCCTAGCAATAACCAATAACTTTACACTGATTACTAAAAATGCAGTAGTGGAATCAGTTTTTATGTACGTCTAGCTTAACTCATGTTGAACTAAAGTTGCTTTCATTCTTTAGACAATGTCTTTTAATATTCGGTATTTTTTCGCAAGAAAAGATTCTTGAAATATTTTCCCACTGGTTAATCCAATTTTCTAGTTTTTTTTTCCAGCTCCATTTTTATTTCTGTCTCAGCGAAACTTCGGTAATTCTTACGTTGTCATTGTTTTAAGATTCTTTTTGAGTTTCGATAATAAATTCCTTTAACCCAATAACATCAATTGGTTAATACTATTTTTATTATGAAAAAAATGACTTGCATACTAAAACCAGTAGTAAAACATGAAAAAAGTCATACATAAAAGAGACACACACATATTGAAACGTATGCACACGTGAGACAAATGAATGATTTTGTTTTGATTCCAGAAAATGAAATGCAAATATTAATATTATATAATTAATTAATTCTTCTTCTTCAGGACGTGGACGATCGTTAGTTTAATAATTTAATTTAAACCGTTAGCATGTTCTCTCTCTCTCTCGCTCGCTCTCTTTCTCTCTATATGTATATATATGTATATATATATATATATGATTAAATATACTCTTAAGGTGTGATATATTTATGGGATAAAGTACTCAATATCAGAGATAGAGAGTGTGTAAATAGAAAATGAACATTGAAGTCAAAACTTAGAGCCGACAGGCTTTTTCATACTAGACGCAATCGTCAGGCCACTATTTTTGCGTCTAGTATGAAATAGCATGTCGCCTCTAAGTGTTGACTTCAATGTTCACTTTTATACATATATATATATATATATATATATATATATATATATATATATATATATATATATATCTAGAGAGAGAGAGAGAGAGAGAGAGAGAGAGAGAGAGAGAGTGTGTAATGGGTAAATTATCGACAGGTTATATATTTTAATTTCGCACATGAGTGTTCGTTGTTTTTGATTTTGTCTGCTGCAGAATAGGGTAAGTTGTGCACCTGTGAGAAGAAAAGCACAATGGTGGAATCCATTCCACCAGAAATTTGGAAACGGCATGGTATTTGCGGAGGAAGCTCCAATACAAAAATTTCAGTGTTTAGGTTTTAATTTGAAGACAATAAAGAAGATTTGGAAAGAGTTTGATGAGTCTAATGGTGATTACGAAAGTGTTTAGCGGGATCACTAGTGATAGCGACGTTATGCCGAGATGGTTAATGAGCCCAATCTTGAAAAGTCTGTTGCAGTTGTGACATGGAATGTTAGGGGCTGAACCAGGATGGGAGGCGGAGCTATCTTGATCTTGCCTTCTCTGGCATCTCTGTTCGTTGTCCCTGATTCTTTTCTTTTTTAAAATTAGTTAATCTGCACCTTACAAAGGAGCGCTAGACTGTACGGTCCTCAGCAGACTCTTCCCAGCTTGAGATACACCTTCAGCGTGTCTTTGTAACGTTTCTTTGGTCTGCTGAGTGAGCGCTTGCCTCTCGGTAGCTCACCATAGAGCAATCTCTTTGGGAGGAGCCAGTCGTCCATGCGGCGGACATCACCAGCCTACCGGAGCTGATAGCGCAGTAGGACGTAAACGTACATGTTAAGTAACACGCAATAAGGTAGTAGTCAGCTTTTTAAACTTTCTGGTAATTATTTCTTTACTGATTTCGATCCTCACTGGGTGTCCTACACCTGGAACCTTGTACAGTACTAAGCTTTATAAATATCAATGTGGCCTGCTGTGTGTTTAATCCAACTGCACATTTCCCAGTAGTCCTAGAACTCGTGAGTTTGGCCGCTAACATTAAATGATTCACCATTTAATGTTTACTAAAAAAGAAGATTTATGACGTGGTATTCGAAAGCTTATGTAGTGGTATCGTTCAACAGATATGTTCGTCAAGTTTACCCATCCAAATGAATTAATGTGCCTATAGGTTTAATATCGATTCGAGTTCAATTATTACATCAAATATTGTAAAATTCTCCCGGAATATTTTTTCTGGCCGTGAGATTTGAAAGACATACTTGCATCATTTTGCTTTGGGGAAATTCGCCGCATATGTTCATGTGACAATCAAAATTTTTCTTCAGATTTCTGGCGAACATTCAATTTAAATACGAATTTATGAGTGGCACAAGCATTTCAAGGCCAAGCAAATGTTTGTTCAAATTGATCGTAAAGAAAACCAATCACGATCAAAACAAGAAAGGGGAAAAAGAAATTCATGAACGAATACATGAGGACTATCTTGTCATTTAGATATTTGAAATCGGTGACAGCTCCTGCCAGGAATCAGAAAAATTTCCGATTCCATCTCGTATAAATCATTTTGATTCCTGACTTACGAAGTTATGCCCATGAGCTATTTAAAATCATTCGTTCTATACGCCGCCAAACGCAATAATCTTATTGTATTTCGTTATGGAATTATTTCTACGTCAATAGTATGCGGTTTTTAAAACGATTAGACGGATTTAGAAGCTGCGGGAGAGTTTCAAGTTATTTCGGCTTGACTGAATCAAATTACTTATCCGGATTTTATTGGAGTTGTTCGAAAGCTACTCTGAAAACAATATGAACGAAAAAAGTTTTCAGCTTCGTTAAAAAAATCTTTGAAAGATAGCTTTCTTCAAATCTCTTTTTTTTTCCAAAGAAGTTCTTTGTCGAAAATGAAAAAAAAAATGAATAATGTTAATCTAAATGGAGAGCATTGTCTACATATGGAATATTTTACGAATGACGTTAAAGAAAAATCTCGAATAAATATTTGAATTCTTATAGCTTTATATTGAACAAAAATATTGATTCTTCACTTGAACAGTTATCTATTATTGGCATCAGTAAATAATATTCGAACCATAGTTTAATGATTATTCTTCAGACAAATAAATTTTTCCTCTGTAAAGGATCAATTCCAGTCATCACCATCATCATCTCCATAGTCGGGGGGATTGTAGTATCGATGTGCACATGAGCATCTGACATGATCTTTCCATATGTCTCGATTGCTTGCCAATGTATAAGTGACTTTGAAAGATTTTCCAGTCCACTCAGTCATCTTTTCAGATCATTTCCCCTCTCTCCACACTTTGTTTTGCCTAATTTTATACCTTAAAGCGATTAAGTCAGTTTTTAAATAACCATACCTCAAAACTGATGGATTAATCGCACCTCTTCATTTTTATCTAAATATCTGTGAACTCAATTCGGTATTAAGCAATGCCCTGATAGATCATCGATTGTAATGTTTTGTTTTCACAAATTACTTGAGGTAAACGTATCGAAACTGTTTGTCACCCCAAAATAAATAAACTGCTCGGCGGCAAGCAGTATTAGTTTCGTTCCGCTAGGTCCATGCTGATGTTATAACTGCCATTTTGCATATAAACGCTTAAGCGCTTGTTAATCCTTTGCAAGAGCATTCGTCTGAGATAACTCGAAGGATTTTGACAAAGCGTGACATAGGGTGTGCTACACAAAACCCCCAACTATTTCATTTCTTTGAAAATCTTTTCGACTATCAAGTCTTTTCTCACGGTGGGTCCATAAAGGCCGTAGTTAATGGCCAGTCCCATGAAGCCTATATGACCAATGCAGGCGTCCTCCAATGCTATCTCTTATGTCTTACCCTTTGGCGCTATACATTAACGATCCGCCGAAAGAATTCTCAAATGGCTATTAAACTTATATATTGACGATATCACAATTTATTGCAACACCATCAAAAATTTAGATAATCAGTATCTGGCATCTGATCTCGACTCTGATCTTTCTCGCACAGCTCAGCAGGGGAGGAACTGGCTTATAACATTCAATACTAAAAGAAGATAGTAATGTTTCATCACCAAATAGTAGAACCTGACTTTTTTCCAATCATGATAAACGGCCTGTAGTCAAAATGAAGCTCTTTGATGTCTCTGAATTATCTGCCAGACAGATCTAATATAATTTATACTGGAAAACGATCTCTTAGGAAATTGTAACCTTTTAACTATGAAGTTTCGAAATAGACTAAATTAAGTAAACAGTCCATATATTTTAAAAAAATGGAATGAAGCTTGACAAATCGGGCGTCATATTGATGTAGTTGATTGATATTTAAACATTCTATTTTAGACGTTTTGACGGCCCAATTTAAACAAGAAGCATAAAAATTTACTCCGAAGAAGATGATTTTACTTGATTAACATTTGAAGAACGGAAAAAAAAAAAAAATGAGAGATTTGGGAATTTTTTTCTGCTTATCAATATCTTTTCAAGAATATTTGGCTGGAAGATATGTGTGTTGCTTATTTAGAGAAAGTAACGTTTATATTAAAAAAAAACAAAACCAAAAACAATATCGATTTCCTCATGGAATTACATTCGTTGGAATTCATGATATATATATATATATATATATATATATATATATATATATATATATATATATATGGAGTGAGTTTAAATGTTATTGGTCCAATACATTTTGCAAAAATTGTCCATAAGATTCTGTGAGAGAAATGCTTCTGGATCGACCCAAGAGGTTTTCAGCCCCTTTTCACACACACACACACACACACACACACACACACACACACACACACACACACACACACACACACACATATATATATATATATCTGTGTGGGTGTGTGTATGTATTCATTTTTGCTATAAATGTTGTTTCTTGAGTACATTTGTTTGAGTAGACCCCCCCCCCGTTTTTTAAACAATCGATTTAATGGGTATGGGCAAAGAGATAAAAAAAGTTTGAATAAAAAAAAGTATCTCCGGACAAGAAGAAAAGAAGTCAAAGCGATAATGTCGGATTAAATTAATCGATGAATTGCTTAAAAGTCACTTTCGGATATAAGTAAAGCAAAGCTAACAGCTATTGAATTTGAAAAGTCTAAACGAGAGATGCGGATTTCTTGAATAAGTTAATTTAACCTACCTTTGCTTTGATGGCTTCCCGTAGTTAATAGTAAAGCATGTTTGGCTTGAAAAGATTAAACAAGGACTATAATTTTTATTTCTGCCAGAAGGGACAGTTTCTTTATGAAGAATTTCGATTTCTAGGCCTGTAGACATTAATGTCATTGTTTTGCAAATAGTAAAACGATTCAAACAAGTCTATCCACTGCATGTGACGTTTATAGCATTAAATAATTCCGGATTAATAAAAACAAACATTAATTACCTATGTCTACATAATAAATGCGAATGTCCGTGTGCCACTGTCACACTTTTTCAACTTTACTCCTTGAGGCCATAGCCCATCATTTTATACCATTTTGGAATCGGGTCGACTCCGTGAACCAATTAAAACATACCGGGCTGGATCCTAAAGCGAAATCCTGAAATTTAGGATTCCCAACTTTTCATTCTCCTGTTGAGATGTTCAACAATTCATTTTTTACGTGATTTTTTTGCGACGAATTTCTTTGTACGATAACAATTTTTATAATTTCGAAATTAACTGCGAAATCCAGCAAAAGTCACGCATGAAATTAAAATACTTGTTTGTACTGAAAGTAAAGATCTACTTACATTAAATTGTCTTAAATTTAAGTGGCAGCAGAAGGTAAGCTTAACTATTAATGCAATACTTAAATGCAGCGATCAATTTTGAGTTCTTCTGTAGTTTATTGTTGTCTATCACATCTACTCCTGCCTATCCATTTTGAGGAAGGCCCAATCATGAGCCCTCCACAGAAGCTAGTTTAAATGCAGCCCGATAGGGCAGCTTTTAATCTAGTATATATATATATATATATATATATATATATATATATATTATGGAATCGAATTCTAACGAATATTATTCCATGAGGAAGTCAATATTTTTTCAAATAAATGTTCCTTTCTCTAAATTTATATACAGCTGTAGATATTAATGGCTATAAATTGTAAGTTTCTTTGTCACTATAAATGTTCACTGTACAGAGATAATTACAATGTTCAATGAGATATTGTGTAATCTTTTTAAACGTGAAAATGAAACGCCATATTTTATTTATTTAAATTATTTTTAGTCAACATATTTTTCGCTCGAAGATAAATGGATAGTTGTTTTGTAATTACATTGTACTTATAAAATATCGCAAAATTAATTATTCGCAACATTTAATCATGACAAATGTAAACAAGGGCATATATATTTTATGCAAAGATCAAGAGCCACTCAAGGAAGAGTATTATTCTGTCGCGTTGCATGAACGTAAGATAGGGTAAGAAGTGAAGTTTATGGGTGTAGGCAGGTAAGATATCGGCTAACACGGGACCTGAAAAGGTCAAGATTTTAGTGATTGGGAAAACATTTTGTCGGGAGTCTGTTCCACAAAGCAGCAATTCTTTGGAAGAAGCTGTCTAAATCGAAATTCTTCCTTATTAATGGAATTCGAAACGAATGGGGATGATTACCTCTGGTGTACGTAACATGGTGGGTCTCAGTTTTAAAAGTCAGGGGTGGTAAGACTAAGTAATGTAGCTCGTTAGAACACGTGCCATGGAAATAGCGATAGAACAGAATAAGGCTCGCACTATTTAATCTGTGGCAAAAGGGTAGCATAGTGGAAAGCAATTCCTCCCTCAAAAGGCCAGGTAGACGCTTTTGAACGCTATCAAAACAGGGAAGTTAGAACGGGGAAGTTCCAGCTCAGATATGGCATAAAAAATTCATTTTTGGCCTGATCTGGCTCTTGTAAAGATAGACTATAGCAGGAAGGGGGGATCAGATATTTAGTGGAATGGGGCAAGGAACCAACCATCTTTCCAGCATCTTTAGTAATAGATCGGATATATGAGATCTACTTGAGTTCTGGGTAGAGCTTGAGTCCCAACAGATGTTCAAGATAAGGAGCCTTTTTGAGAGAACAGCCATCATCATGATAGGTGAAAGTTTGGGGTCTGCTTGGTGGTGGTGGAATGATATTAGTTTGGTTTTGGTCGTATTGGATTTTATAAGAAGGTCCTTTCTCCATTGAGTCGCCTGTGTTAAGTCAAAGCATAGATGAACGGCGAGGTCCTGGTCTTTCAGATTTTAAACTGTTCTATCATCATCTTAGATACACACTAAGGATCGTAGTATATTCTTAGGCAGATCATTAATATACCGCGTAAAGAGGGTATGAACAGAGAGAGAATCATGTGGGTCACAGCCATTGATCTTAAGGGATACCGATGACTGTCTATATATATATATGAATAAAAAAGACGAGAGGAAAAAATATTCTTAGCCGACGCATTTAGTCCTCTGAGGGACTTTAGCAAGGCAATGTAGTATTTATTTTACTGCATGTGTTTATATACAAAGGCGAGGATGTCATTGATTTATCAAGGCTTATAACTTTGAGAACGTTCATAAAGGTTCATCAAGTGGATGGAAGGACAGTAGAAGCATGTGGAGGATAGAAAGTATTATAATTAAAAGTTCGGTAAAAGGTAAAGTGAGCAAGAAATATTCAGAAATTTTAAAATGAATATTGTTTAGACTGTGATTACATTGTTATTGTATGAGTTGGACGTTTGTGTCGAACATCTTCAAAGGCTGAAGTAATGGATTTAACAGTTTTGTTTTGATTTTTCCACATATTTATGATTATGTGTGTTGCCTTGAGGAAAATCCCCGGGCGTGGACTGATATTTTGGCGGAACTCTCGAGGATTTTCCTTCTTGTTGTGTATGATACACCTAATTTACATAAGTGGAGTACCGACCATATAAATATGGGTTGGTACCGGAAGACGACGGAAGATTAAGAGATCGAATGCAGAGACTCTGCCCGACTGCGACTTAGTCAACCCATTCTGCAGGAACAGTCTTCCCAAGAATATACCAAAACTACCTGTAAATATTGTGTACCTTTTTTCATTGTTTCAATACATTTTGTTACGTACATTTTGTGTTGTATTATTATTATTCCATGCTTATTCAAGCTTCAACACTTCTGAATAAATTACTTTCTCTTTTAACGAGTGTGGCATTTTTATTTGTTTTTTTTAGTCATTTTGTCTCTTCTACAGATACACTCTATCTGAAAATATTTACACACACACACACACGCATTCTCTCTCTCTCTCTCTCTCTCTCACACACACACACATATATATATATATATATATATATATATATATATATATATATATGTGTGTGTGTGTGTGTGTGTGTGTAATCCGACAAATCCGATGACCTTTCTCGATAATTCATTTCTGGTCTGAAACGTAACTTAAGGTAAGCAATGATAACGTACTATACGTAATGGATTCAATCCGACAAATATTTTAATATATTTTTCTGTTTATAAAAATAAAAATAAGGTATAAACAGAAAATAAAATAAAATATTTGTCGGATTGAATCCATTACATATAAAATGTATTAAAGGTCGTCGAATGTTCATATGTAGATATTTGTGCATTACTGAACCGAAATTCCATATTGGCTGAATTAGTTAACAGCATGGCAAGCTTTATGACGGTTTTCGTATGGGATACTGGTTCGATTCCTGTCGGAGGACGGATATTTTCTGCGAAATTTTGATATGGTTTCTGTTTATACGTTATTTTTATCAACAGAAAATATATTGAAATATTTGTCGGATTTCTTTTATTACGTATGTGTTTTCATTGTTTACGTTAGGTTTTGCTATATATATATATATATGTGTGTGTGTCATTCGCAGACAGTACTGGTTTGCTGTATCACAGCTCTTCAGTGCGACCAGACATCGGAATGCCTTAAGTCCGGATTGAAACCCAACCGATTTCGTATCACTCAGTGTCTCTTTCACTGAGCTATCTTCACTGGGCAGAATGAGTAAAGAGAGATGCTGTGTTAAATTTAGTGGGAATTGAGAGATTTTGGTTTTTTGATATCAACCAGACGGAATTAAATCACACGTTTGCAATAATGATTAAGTTACAACGTTCAGCTTTTCTGAGACCAGAAGCGAAGGAAATTATCTTCTTTGTAACTCATTAGATATACGAAGTCTAAGTGTAAATTTTCTTAATTCCTTCGTTTAGTTTAGGTTTTGATTTAATTTTTCTTCGCTTTTTGTCTAGTAATTTAGCCAACGAAAAGTGAAACATTTATGTAGCAAAATGAATCGTTTATTGAACTATTTTGTATGCATTTCTCTATAAAAAAGAGAAAACACTGACCTCATTTTGAATGATGGCATTAAGTAATCTAGTTCTTATTCCCGATTATGAGTCTTTGTGGCTTTAAAGAAATTATTATTTGAGAGTGTTTATTAATATTGTGTCACGAAAATAAACACCGAAGAGTACTTTTTGTTAGAAATCACAAATCTTTCTATTTGATCCATATATAAAATCACAATCACTCATATATTATTAGCATTCACTGTCGGATGATTGATTGTTCTTCCTTAACAGCATATCAACTCAATCGATATTTTAATATCGAAAGTCTTATTAAATATATGTTATATCAACACATCTTTTAGGTACTTGGTTAAAGCAATCTCCTGTTGTGCTTTTGCAACGGAATTATTTACTGCTGTAATTTGTGTTATAGCCTAACCTCCTTCAAGTAGACTCTCCACACTTAACTTCTTTAAAATGTCCTTCAGACGGGTCATGCTATAAAACCGTTGACACATAGGGCCAAGATCAATACAATCGATTAGAATATAGTTTACGATATATGCCTCCCGACATGTTGTGCATTCAAGAGAATGCTTGTATTTTGAGATCAATGGAGGAACACTAAAGATATATCCTATTCTGATTCCTGATACGGCGACTTCTTCCTTCCGTGAATGTCTGAGACGATTCTCCTAGAATGTGTTTAATTTTGTAAAGTTTGTTAGTTTGGTTGGAGTTCCCTAACTCTTGCCACTTGTTTAGAATGTATGAGATTATAGTTGCTCTGATGTCTATATCAGGTTAAGAATGGCGGAATAGTTTTTATTGGCCTGTCGATATTACACAGTTAGGTTCTAGTGAGATGTCAACATCAAGATTACACTGCACATAGACGTTTCTTAATTCAGATTTCAATCAAAGACGTTATTCAACGTAAAGCCTCCAATAGTTAATAAAAAAAAGGCTGTAATATTCCATCAAAATGAAAATAGACTGTTTCTTTCTTTGGTGACCATGTAAAATTTTCAGAGCTTAGTTGAAATGTTTTATCAAATTCATTATATTCAGTATCTGTATATATTTCTAAGATGAGGTATTATGTACACTATTTACATTATTCGGACTATTGTCCTCATCTTTTTCGCAATATTTATTATAAGGACACATTGCACTGTGGATAAAGGCGTTAGTTAGATCCAGTGACAGGATCCAAAGAGTGTAAGTTCAATACCTGGTTAAAGCAGTGGAGAACATTCAGAGGGAAATTAACAGGATATAACTGATGACATGCATTAAACATGGCACGTAGAAGTAGAACAGTCTACCCCAGTGAGCGAAATAAAGGGTTCAGTTCGACATTCCAACCACCTGAAGAAGGCCGGAGCGTACAACTGCCGAAACGTTGTAATAAATATAGCGACAAAGATGAGGACAATAGTCTGAATAATGTAAATAATGTTCGTTATATTCAATATATATTAATTCTTTGAATTGCCATTTATTTCAGTCTTTTCAGTGTTTAGAAAACTGCTGAAAGATGATAAGATTGTGACAAAGTGGTAGATATGTTATAGATTATAGACACGGTGGAAAATTAAAAAAAAAAAGAATTTTATTCTTAGAATCTAATGTTATCTGTTGTTTTCTTTTCATGTGTACATTTATATATGTCTAAATTTAAGTGGTGTAGCGATGGGATGTCTCGATATCATAACAGCTAAAAACACTGGAATCACTGAATTCAAATCTGTTTCATTTGTTGCGTTCAATTTCGTAGAAATGAGCTTAGCAAGTGCATGAGCCAATCTTTCCTTTCTCACTTTCGCTATAGGTTAAATAGCAAAGTAGATTGATCAACACGTCTAATAATGATAATAAAAATAAACAAAGAAAAATAATAATAAACAAAAATAAACAAAAAAAAACTTAATTCACAACAATGGAGAAAGCAAAAATTTCATAGATAATTTCAGAAAAAAAAAAAGAAACGAAAAAAGGGGTCTGGTCAGATTCCTGATCTCTGAAGGGATCAAGAACATTAAGTAAAGAACTCTAGCGAACGAAGACAGGATTTGAAACTATGCTTCAGTTTCAAATAAATAACTACTTATATTTCTCTTATTTTTCTTTTGAAGGTTCCAGGTTATATTCGGTTCTCTCTTCTTTTAGAGAAAGGCAAATGTTTGTAAGATTTCTATTAGTTATTCCATACGTTATTTTTACCTACAATACTTATGGAGCCACTTCATTACTCATGTCATCGAATACATTTTATTTCTTTTCTAATTGTTTTTGAAATTATTATTATTATTATTATTATTATTATTATTATTGCAGTTATTCTCGTTGTTGCTTTTATTTTTTGTCCTGTTGTTATTTTGGATTGATTGTCTAGTGATTGACCTCCACCAACTAAAATAGTGTCAGCTTACCCTTGTGGTAATTGGATGTTGACGTGTCTGTCAGAAAGAGGCTTTTTTCAGATTAACTGATGTCTTCCGTTTCAGTAGAGCTGTCATTGCTGGCAAAGTCTTTTTCTCTTCAATGCATTTACCTATTTTTAAGACTTACAATGAGAAGGGGGACTATGACGTGATACTCAGATTTTAATTTGTCCTCTTCGTGTCTGCATTATTATTTTCTTTTTTCTTTTACTTTGTTTTATTTTTACAGCTTTTTATTTTTCCTCTCTAAGACAGAGTACTGCCATCTTGATTGAATATATTGCTTCTTTAAAAGTATTCACGTTTTAGTAACATCTAGGTAATAACAAAGTGGTTGCTGTAAATAAATGCTAAGCAGGAATTGAGTGTTAAAATGATTTATAAGAATATGTTCGGAACTTGAAAAAAAAATGAAAATACTGTTTAACAGGAAATTATATTTTTAATGTTTTTAATCTTATTTTTTTGAAACTGTATTTATGCTTCAAATACTCCTCATACCGGAATGAAATTAATTCTCAGCGAGAAATAACTTTTAATGTGAGTTCACATACAATTTTAATTCACAAACATTATAATTGACGTTTAATTCACATTTATCAACATAGGAAATGGAATAGATGGACTGAATTCGAATCCTGCTTGAGGCTTTTACGCTTGTGTTAATTTTCATGGAAAAAAACATAAATCAAAATTTTCCTGGGATCTGTATATCGTGAAAAAACTCTTCACGGACAAAATAGCCGACTGAAAATATAGTAGATGAGTAATTCACGTGGTTAAATCACTCTCTCATGACCATACATAAGAAGTAAAAATACAAACTCTCATTCAATTGTCAATTGAATAAATCTTATGATAATGGCTGATATTTCTGTATTAAACAGACATTATTTTCCAAGAAGAAATGTTAAATAGATGGTCTTTTGGATTAGCTTGAGAATGATCGAATCGTTTAAATCTTATATATTTATAATTACTGTGTGAGAAATTACTATTCTTTAAAACAAAGAGAAAACCGTAAGTTCTATTCTGATAGTTTCTTCGTTTGCAGTTATCACCTGAGGAAAGCTATTGGACCTCCTATTTTTCTCTCACATATGATCGTCAAAAACGTAAATGCAACATTGTCACTTTCTGTATTTTTGAATGCTTTCCTCTATTATCCTCTCTCTTCTCAATAACGTTTTCTCAGTTCCTTAAACTTTCAGTACCCACAATGCGTCAATGGGTTTATCACCTTGCTTGAGCTGAAACGAATACAATATAAGCAAGAATATCTTAGCCTCAGTTCGACAATTCCAATTTCCATGCGAGTAAAAGTTATCGCAGCCCTGTTACAGTTTTTTAGATATATGTATTAGTGAGCCAACCAAAATGAGCTGACTCATTTTATAGTCCACCAAGAAAAGGGTTAACCAATCACAAAACTCAAAATATTCAATACGACGTGTATAAAGGCAGCCATTTTGTTTTTTCTACCAAAATATCTTCACTGCCAACCTTTGATATCGAAGACTTAAAGAATTACTTAACAGCTGCTACTTTTTCCGAATCTTCACTGCCAACCTCTGATATTGAACACATTACGTACTTCACTGGATTCTATATTCAAAGACTACGGCAAACATGGTTAACATGTGTCATGAAATATAATAATTTTAATAAAGTAAGCATAGTTATTTTCAAATAATTATACGCACGCATTTTAATTTCTGTGTCTTCTAATTATTGAAAATTAACGACAAAGAATTAGATTCTCTAATTCCCAGTGAATTATTTCTTTTTCTCCTTTCGTTGGTTCTGATTTTAGCAACGTAATTATTTGATGCTTTATCCGAGCGGAAACTAATATCAGCCATGTTGTTTGGGATAGGTTTCTATTCCTGACAGAATATCTCTTGAGTCACCAATAACTAATGGCAAAATAATTAACTTGAATTAACTCCAGCCTGTCGCAGAATTCACGCAAGAATGGTTCAGTGGTACTTTCAGACATTTTGAAACAGAGCCAAATGCTGGTCAGCGGTTAAAGTTCTGAAAAGTGGTAAGTCTCTCGAGATGCAAGAGATTTTAAAATGGTGACTTATTCACTGAAAACATCGCAATAGTGGTTAATTGAATACGATAAAGTCTGGCATAGGTGTTCTAGAAAGAGCAGTCGCATTAATTATGAGTTGAAGCAAAACTCGAGTAGTTCCCTTGATAGCAGTAAGGCTTCAACATGCTTATAAATAAATTCATTATATCTATGCTTTCTAAACTTGTATATCTCCCTTATCGTGTCACAGATAAATAGTATAATGTAGGCAATTTAAATCACAATCGCACAAATATGTATATATTTTTACTATTAAAAGTATATGTATATATTTGAACTATTAAAAGTATATGTATATATATGTATATATTTGTACTATTAAAGTATATGATATTTCACATCAGATTTATAAATCATAGAGTGCCATTTGTAATACGATGTGACAAATTTTATATATTTGATTGGATTTTACATGTTTTGACATTATTAGTCAGGTTAATGAAACGACATGAAACATAATTTTGTAATTAAAAATTATGATCACAGAATGCGCGCAAACATTGCAAAAGCCAATGCTTTGAACAAAAACTTGGAAACCATGTCATTTTAATGACGACAAAGTTATAAAGACAACATTAATATAAATAATTTGTTCCATGTTCTGAAATTCGTTGAAATGTCGCTTAACAACTGATTTTGTGTGGGGGTTACCCCACATTCTTCATCATATTCCGTCATATACGAGGAGGTGCTGAAAAGCTTTTTGTCCTACCCAGTTTCTATAATCTGTCCATATAACGAAACATCTTTAAGAAAAAGAAACAAAAAAAAAAACACCAAAAAAACAAACAAATCATAACTACATCCTCAGGCTGAAAATTTTTTTGCACATCACACACGCACACACACATGCACGTACAAAAACACACACTCATATATATGACGTATTTTGTTTATTATTTTGTTATATAGGAATAAAGGGTTGCTGCCGACACTTGAGTTTGAACATAGATCGCCAGTAAGCAAACACAGACGATCTCATTATTGAATTAAGTGGATCAGGTGACCATAGAGAGGAAACGCATATATAGGAAGTCACGTGACGTCTAGATAGATAGCATTTCTACTCTGGCACCTCGGCGTTGAGTAATGGTTAGCAAGCTTGTCTCGCTAGATCAGTTATGACTGAAAAGTCAGTTCGATCCTCACTAGGTGTCCCATACTTTCGGCCTTGTGCCACACCTAAGCTACGCTTAGAAAATAACTAGGTCTCCTCGAGGTAGTGTAATGGTTAGCAAGCTTGTCTCGTTAGCACAATTACGACTGAGTAGCGATTTCGAACATCACTAGGTGCCCCATAATTTCTGCCTTGTGCCACATCTAAGCTACGCTTGGAAAATCAGCTTACGGTCAAATCACGATGAAAACACCGGTTCTCGTTCGAAACTGCCAATTATTGTTCTTCCTGCGTTGAACATAGGCAACCCATCCCTGAATTAGGCTAGTTTTAGGTTTGGTTTTTCAAATCTTTCAGTTAACTTAGCTAGGGTATGTATGCTCATCGGCCACTTTTATTTCTGTCCCTATTTTTCTTTAAGTTTAATTCCCTATCCCCTCCCTCTTTAGGTGGTCAGTGATGTCAGTTCTCTGGCAGATGCGGGTTGCATTTCATTTCGCGTGTGTGTTTTCGTATTTGTTGTTGTGTCTGTATGAGTGCTTGGGATGAATGAATGCTTTATTCTGTTATAATCCCGCATCGGTTTAGTCCAGTTAACTTATGTTTCTGCCATATTTTAGGATTGCCGGGGGGTATTACTAACATTATTTTATTTAGTTTCTTGTAAATAATTTTGTTGCGTATTGTACATACTCATTTGGGATTTTTTAAATTGTTGTTTTATTCCCCTCCCCACACAGAGAATGCATTGTATATATGAGGATAGGATTTTCATAGAGACCATGAGTTATTATGGCGGATGTAGTAATAAAAGTAGGTAAGAATGTGTTGTTTTGGTGTTCGGGCTATTGTTTGTATGTTTGGGTCAGTGTTTATGGCTAGCTAAGTTTAACGATAAGGTAGATGAAGACCGTCCTTTACCCCCCCACCACTCTCTTTAGGCCTTGTGCCACATTTTGTACCATAGTACAAATAAGTATCGCCAGCATTTCTACTCTATCTTCTATTAATACACGGACCGCTATTCTCTACTCTATTCACTATACTATTTCTCTATACTGATCCTTATACAGATCGTTATTCTCTACTCTAATCACTATACCATTTATCTATACTGATCATTATTACAGACCGCTATTCTCTACAATATTCACTATACTATTTCTTTATACTGATCATTATAGATCTCTACAATATTCACTATACTATTTCTCTATAATGATCATTATTACGGACCGTTATTCTCTACTCTATTTACTATACAATTTCTCTATACAGATCATTATATTGATTACTATTCAAGCGAGTATTATCGAGTAAGTACTATCGTGTGAGTGATATTCGAAGGTGTCTGACACCAGTATTTTTCAACGGAGTTACCTTAGTTGTATCTGCGATTACAATGTCTCTACTACAACGAGCATTACGAAAGTGACAACTAGTATTCGTTTGTATTACAAAAGTTGCAACGAGTGTTCGTTGACATCACAAAATATTTACAGGCATGTAAGCTGCAACTAGACAAATAAACTCATAAATAACATTAGTCCTATTTTTGCAAGTTGAGAAATATTATTTTTGATAATCAGATTACTGGTTACTGTCAATATTTCTGAGATGAGGTGTTTTAATTATTTACACAATTTACATTCTTCGAACTGTTTTTCTCTTCTTTATTATCATATTCACAAAGATTCGGCCGTTGTAAGCACCGGCCTTCTACAGATTATATACGTTGTAATTTCGAATCGAAAAGATACGTGGCCCAGTGGATAAAAGCTTTAGTTGAAGTAATCCAGTTACTTAACCCAAAGAGTTGTAAGTTGGCCGCAGTAGATGAACAAAAACATGTTGAGTTAATAAAGGGTAAAAACTTAATCTGAGATATCCCGAAAAGACATGCCACCTGGAATCTACCCCGGTGGACTAAATAAAAGGTACAGTTCAAAATTCCAACGTATATCAGCTAAATAAGTCCGAAACATACAACGGTCGTGAATATTTCAATAAAGAAGAGGACAACAGTTCGAACAATGTGAATAGATTAGTAGTCATAGTTTCTTTAATACATATTAAGTCCTATATACATATATTTAGCGACAGGTCTAATATATATGAGGTTTTTGTGAAAATAATGTCCAAATCTATCATTTTAATTGTGTTTAATATTTTAAATGTTTTAATTGTTTTCTGTAATATATATATATATATATATATATATATATATATATATATATATATATACACCATGTACTTTGTTATATATTGTTGGTACAGATGGAATAAAATTCCTCTAACCATAAAACGGTATTCTTTAACGAGTGCTCAATAGAGAGTAGAGCAAATAATATTTAATCAAAATTATAACATGTTATATATATATATATATATATATATATATATATATATATATATATATATATATATATATATATTCAAAAGAAACCGAAAACGTTTTTGCTTGTAATGGGGATTGTTTTAAAAAAATCTATATTATGCTTTATTTTTCATAATTTTGCAACACGGGTATCGGGTCTCGCAACCTTCTTCAGGCAAAGATTTGATATTTCCACATATTATTAAAGTGAATTCATTTTCCTTATGTTTTCAATGTTAAACATTCTTTTTTATGGTAGTGACACAAATGACTTTCTTGTACTGTCTGTGAGAATGTTCTTCTTCTTGATTTGTTATAAAACAATTAAGATTTCTCCGTGAAAGTGTGAAGGAAGATATCTGTATTCTTATCTTTTAATGACCCCTCTGTGTTCTTAGATTTATTTCCATGTTTTGTATTGCGTGTATTTTTGATAGTATGTGTATGTATATGGATATATAGACCAACTACGAAATCCAAAAAAAAAAGCGTTGAACAAATTCTAGCATATGTTTTAACATACAACAAAAACAATCCAGAACTATTTACAGAAATTACAATAAATCTAGACCTACTTAGCAAGAATGACAAACTAAAAAAAATATATTAAAACAACCAAAATTATTAAAAGCAAACCTCAATCTAAAAACCTGAAACACATATTAACCTCATCCAAATTTATCAAACCCATTTACAGGGAGTCACAAAATGCAAAAAAAAAAAAATGATGTGGGATTTGTGACATCATTATAGAAGGAAACTGCTTCACTTTTGTAAACCCCAAAACGACATTCATAATAAATAATAAATAAAAATTTAAACTGCAGCTCCAAATATGTGATTTATGCATTCAGATGCACAAAATGCAAGAAGGCATATATAGGTATCAGCCAAGCACTAAATAAAAGAATTTCCTTTAAAAAAAGCAACAACATATTACCAGACAACAGAAAACTCTTTTTATAACACATCTATATAATGTAACCAGGGAGAATTTAAAATGATGTCAATAAACCAAACAAAAAATTATTCTTACCTACAAATAAAGAAAAAACTTCAGAAACAAATTCAAACCAGCCCTAAATAGATCCTGACCCCCCCACACCATGCACACATAATGAGCAAATACTGTGGTAAAATCACTCACATGCATGCGCACACACTCACACGTGGGTATCTGTGGAACACAAATATATATATATATATATATATATTTATATATATATATACATATTGTCAAAAACAAATAGACTAATGACAAGCACACTTACCAACTATAGGCAACATAGGAAGAGTGTGTATGTATATGTGCATGTATATATATATGTTTGTGTGTACGTATTTTTGTGCATACTAATTACTTACAATAAGACAATATGTTTTGTATCTAAAAGGAAAATATATATATATATATATATATATATATATATATATATATATATATATATATATACATACACGCATACTGGAAAAACACACACACACAAAAAGAATTTTTAACATCGCAAAACAAGGAAAATTGATTCATTTTAATAATATATGGAAATATCCACTCTTTGCCTGAAGAAGGTCGCCAGACACGAAACTCGTGTCGCAAAATTATGAAAAATAAAGCATAATATATATTAAAAATATATTAAAAAAATCCATATTACAACCAAAAACGTTTGCGGTTTCTCTCTTCTTTTTAAAGTATACACTTTTCTCTCATTGGAGCAACTATAACCCCCCCTCTCTCTCTCATATATATATATATATATATATATATATATATATATAACATTTTAATTGTGTTCTCATGTATGATTATAATAGTTAAACAAAAATATGCAAAAAATACTCATACCTAATGATTAAAATGTCCTTTTTGTTAATTTTCTATCGATCTCTTTCAGAATTTAAACTAAAACTTTGTATAGTCCTCATCCTGAAAATGAAAAACATAAAAGGTGCGCTTCCTTTGTTGTATGAATTCAAGTTTGGTTATAATATTCCTCAAATTGTTGCCAACATTAACATAGCATGGACGTGAAGGATACACTTGTGATCGGCGCGGCGAATTTCTGAGGTTCGGCAGTGGATATATGACTCTTGAAGATCAACTTAATAGAAGAGATTCATCTGCATTTGACAATCATCATCTGAAACAATAGCCAAACAAACCCCACGTCAAAATGCCATAAAAATTGATTTCAGCGGTTGTGTTTCGAATTATTCTTGGAGCTATTGAAGGGGAATAAATGCAGTTCCGGGTGCAGTTTTTGGCTATTTAATTATGGTTTAATAAATCTGACCTGGCAATTGCGTTTAGCGTCAAACTGACTATCGCCTTTGGGCGTTGACCTCAGTGTCCACTGTTATATTTACATACGCTCTATTCCGGATATTGAGCACTTTATCCCAAGCATATTGCATATCGTAAAACAGAATGCTCAGAAAACCGATGAATTGTCAGATCTAATTTCTTGTATAAGTACTTAATAGGTCTATACACAATTTTCGGTACATAATACTTTTGATATTTTAAAAAAAAGTGAAAAATCACCCTACCTGACAGTATATATATATATATATATATATATATATATATATATATATATATATATATATATATATATATATATATATATATATATATATATATAAAAGTAACATAGAAGTCAACACTTAGTGTTGACTTCTATATTCATTTTAATATTTGACACACGCTCTATCTCTGATATTGAGCACTTTATCCCATAAATATAGCACACCTTAAGACTATATTTCTTTATATATATATATATATATATATATATATATATATATATATATATATATATGAAAAACTTGGTAAACCGTATGGGTAATCCCAAGGAGAATGAAATCCTGAGAGCTCAATGTAAATCCAGAGCTAATATTTTAAAGAAAACAGACCACTTTAAGGTTCCATTATAATAATTTTGTGGTAGTTAATTGAAAATATTTCCCCACTGTTGTTTCATTAGAATTTGACTGAAAAGAAAGTATAAGCTTACGGAATTTATTTAATAAATTCAATATAATGTATTTTAAAATACGACTTGGAGAGCTTCGTCTTGTACAGCGAATATAGCCTGAAACTTACGTAATAAGTTGAAAATTTGAGGGTTGTCTTATAGGCCCATTCGCCTTATACACAACCCTGTACGATAAACAAAAATCTAGTTGGAAAGATATTTATACCCATTTCACATTTTCTTGAAGTCTTTACGAAAAGAATCGTAATTTATTGATATGATCCGATTTTATTTCTCATACTCAACCATCGATGATTCTTGTATCTGTTCATCTGATTCACAAAAGAAAGCGTAAAATACCGATTAGTATATCTTATATATTTCTAAACGATTTTAACATCAGAAAAATCAGTATTTCTTCTTTTCCCTATTTTCTTGTATTTCCCTCTTCTTTTTCTTTCTATTTCAACCGCTTTCTTTTCTTCTTCTTTTACTCCTTTTTTCTTCGAGATAAAAGTATTTCTTTATTCTCAACAGTTAAGAAACGAAACATCTGCCTCATTGTCAAATTTATCAAAGTAAATGCATTTATATATATATTTATATATATATTCATTTATATTCGATGTGCATGAAATTCAGAGTGTTTAAATATGTCTTACATATATATATAAATATATATATTATATATATATGTATATTCTCATTGGCAAATTGTACAAAAATTTTCATTTTTAATACCTGAGTTCTTTCTCTCTTACTGCTTGTCCGATTTTAACTGTTATTCTAATTTGTGCATATGAAATTATTCTCTAAGATTAACAGAAATATCGTCTCACGTTCATCAAATCGACTTAGGTTCGGAAGCTCATTAAATTGAAATAAAGGTCTTTTCTAAACTTGATCCTGGGTAACAATGTTTAGTCAACAATTTCATTTTTTCAAGTCTTTCTCTCCTGCTATTTGAACTGATATATGTCCCTCTTCCGACTTGTTGTTGTAACTTCTAATTGATCTCTTTATTTAACTTGGTTACCCTCTCTACTTCTGTTCCATCCATCTTTTTCAAACTCATTTACTTTTTTCTTGACTGTTATTGAATCGACTTTGAAGATGGAAGCCAGAGTATGAATATTGGTACCATTACTGAAGGCTGAATAATCTTTATGCGCCTACCACTTCTCACTTGGGAAGACAATGGGTGTAACACAAAACAATCTAAACCCGTTCTCTTTCTACCTGAAGAGCTCAAAGTGTTTTTCAGCTATTCTTACGATATGAAGCCAGGATAGCTAAACGTCTTATCTGTAAACCTGGGAAAAAAGTAACTCAATTTAGTGGATTTTTAGATATTAAACATTTTGTGCGGTGGACAATTATGCTGCGGTATGCATATTGCTTACGTGGTGAATGAAAGTCAGAGTTGTCCTAGCGATGAGTGAAAAAAATGTATATTTATTATTAATATGAATTATACATCAAGCACTATTTCATTAGCATCAGCTTTCAGTGTGCAATATATATATATATATATATATATATATATATATATATATATATATATACATATATATATATATATATATATATATATATATATATATATATATATATATATATATCCTGACGTTATACTACACTTTAATATTTTGTCTTTCTAATTTATCATTGACAACGAATAGTTTTTACTGTTTTTCCTTCCTGTTTTCTTTCTTCTTTACTTCTCTTGAGTCCTTTTTTTTCTTTCTATTACTGACACTGATTTCCCGAGTGTCTAGTTTTTATATCGAACCGAAATTATGAATTTTCCACCAATCTTTATTCCTCTACAAGGGTTTGCCTCGTATGTCTTTAATAAGATTTTTTATTAAATGCTATAGATATCTATAAAAATATATATCAAAGGGAAAGCGACTTTTTTTCTTCTATGAAGTGAATTGTCTTCATTGTCCGTTCTAAGAAATTTTCCAATTTGTACCCTTTTCTACATTAAGAATTATTCTATGGATATCTTTCGATCATCCAAATAGAATTCCTAATGTGAATTAAAAACTGCAAAATAATTGCAGCAGTTATAGTAGTTGTGGTCCTAATCTCTAGTGGCCTTCGATTTCTAATCCACAATCAACTGGTTCTGCCAGAAAAGAATCAAGTTTCTCCTGGTTTTTCTTTTGCATTGTCTTTGTTCGGTTGGTTTGGCAGAATTTCCCACCATGCAATTTACTTCCTATTCAAATCTATCGTCCTTTACTGAAGAATAATCATTGCCTTATTTTTGTGATGTCAATAAACACTCGTCACTTTTGTGATGGTAATTAATACCCGTTGTAACTTTTCTAATGCTCTTTGTAGTAGAGACTTTGTAATCGCAGATACAACTATAATACACCGTTGAATAATACTGGTGTCAGACGCGTTCTAATAAGTCTCTTTTGGGTGAAGTAATTAGATTACTTCTAGTAACGCATTTATCCATTGCACCACGTATCATTTCGATTCGAAACTCCAACGTATATAATCTGAAGTAGGCCGGTGAATATGACAACAATCCGAACAACTTAAATTGTGTAAATAATTAAAACACCTCATATCAGAAATATAGACAGATATCAATAATATAATTATCAAAAATAATATTTCTCAACTTGCAAAAATAGGACTAATGTTATTTATGAGTTTATTTGTCTAGTTGCAGCTTACATGCCTGTAAATATTTTGTGATGTCAACGAACACTCGTTGCAACTTTTGTAATACAAACGAATACTAGTTGTCACTTTCGTAATGCTCGTTGTAGTAGAGACATTGTAATCGCAGATACAACTAAGGTAACTCCGTTGAAAAATACTGGTGTCAGACACCTTCGAATATCACTCACACGATAGTACTTACTCGATAATACTCGCTTGAATAGTAATCAATATAATGATCAGTATAGAGAAATTGTATAGTAAATAGAGTAGAGAATAACGGTCCGTAATAATGATCATTATAGAGAAATAGTATAGTGAATATTGTAGAGAATAGCGGTCTGTAATAATGATCAGTATAGATAAATGGTATAGTGATTAGAGTAGAGAATAACGATCTGTATAAGGATCAGTATAGAGAAATAGTATAGTGAATAGAGTAGAGAATAGCGGTCCGTATAATGATCAGTATAGAGAAATAGTATAGTATCTCATCTTGCCAAAATAAGACTAACGTTATTTATGAGTTTATTTATCGAGTTGGAGATTGCATCTTTGTAAATATTTTGTGATGTGAACGAACACTCGTTGCCACTTTTGTGGTGCCAAAGAATACTTGCTGTCTCTTACATAATGCCCGTTGTAGTAGAGACATTGTAATTGCAGATACAACTATAGCAACGCCATTGAACAATACTCATGTCAGACGGTTTCGAATATCACTCGCACTAATAGTACTTTCTCTAGAATACTAGCTCGAATAGTAATCACCGTATAGAGATCTGAATAAAGAACTAGTATAGTTAATAGAATAGAGAATAGCAATCCGAATAGTAATAGAGGATAGAATAGAAATGTTGATCCGTATAGTATAGAGGATAGACTAGAAAAAAAGCAGATCGTTAGTCGTCACGATACCTCCCCTATATATGTTACCTCTATGGTCACGTGATTCACTTAATTCAATAATCTGATCGCCTGTGTTTGCTCACTGGCGATCTATGTTCAAACCCAAGTGTCGCCAGCGACACTTTATTCCTATATAACATTTATTATATTTGGAGACCTTTTAATACTTTCAACAACTCCTGTTCTGAACAAGAGGAATCGTAATAACCAATACTGGGTATATATATATATATATATATATATATATATATATTTTTACTCAGCTTATTTTAAGAGAAAAAGAGTCAACTGAACATATTGGATTTTGAAAACAGTCAATATTTTTTTATTATTCTGTTTTTATATTTAAAGCATATTATTTCAGATATATCCAGACATAGTCAAACTAAAATATTCTCCGACTTTATATAAAGAATATTTGAGTATCAACCATAGCCGTAGCTCCTGGTGCAATTTTGACGCTTTAAAATGTTTACTTTACTGACAGCAGTTTGACTGGAAGATTTCTTGACAGATCCCAATTTTGTCTCTCTTGACTCCCACAATTCCAGCTTGTTGAAAGATCTGAGCATTTGTCAAAAGTGATTCTTTCGCTATAACTCTGTTTAATTTGCATTCCCTTCTTTGATGAGCGAAATTCTTAAAGCCTTTTCCTTTGCTTCTAGTTCTGAACGTTGTTATATTTGCAAAAATCCCCCATTATCGTTCGATGAACTCTAAAAATTTCCTTTCGTATCTTCAATATGGAAATTCTCATACTGAATAACTTCGTGGTTTTTTGTTTTTCAGCATCTTTTTATACTTTCTACTTAGATTACAAATGCAATGCAGGTTTGATTCTTGTGGATTCATCATAATTTCTATACAAAGATTATTTTAAAAAAAACACTGATCCTACTCAAACACTTGATATAACATTTAAAGGAATAAAGAAAATATTGCTTCTCATCTGGAAGCACTGAGATGATTTTCATTAAATATCGTAAAAATTCAATATTTTGATATAATAATATTTACTTTGTATAACCATTTAGCAGTTTTTGTCACGCGTTCTGTTAGACTTGACATGCACTAAATTATATGATTTACTTATATATATATATATATATTATCAAAAAGGGTCAAACACTAATATTCCATGTTTATAATTTTTTCCATTGGAATCGTACACGATCCAATTCATCAGACCTACAAATTCAAAAAACAAATCGGAAAATATAACTCCGGGTATAAAAACAAAATTTTAGTGAGCGTATATGTGTGGGAGTGGCATACATTCTCTCTCTCTCTCTCTCTCTCTATATATATATATATATATATATATATATATTCCGGTGCGAATCCCAAAAGTACAGGATTCCGTTTCCAAGTTCTGAATTGAGTATGGTGCTGTTTTTTCTTTTTTCTGTTATTTTTTTGGAAAATCTTTTAAAATGAGATACCAGTGTAATTTTTATTTTTGCGTAATTTATACAAGAATTTATCTATCGCACCCGGTATGTGATAAAACATATAGTTTTAAGGTTGTGCTATATTTATGGTTAAATGTTTGAAATGTCAGGGACAGAAACTATGTAAATATAAAAGTGGGCATTGAGACAAGCACCAAGCGTCGATAGTCTGTTTCATGCTTAAGGCAATCTTCATGACCTAAAAGATTTCGTCCAAGCATAAAACAGACTGTTTCAGGTCAGGATAATCACGGATCTCAGAAAAGGGGACGGAACGAAAAAAAGCAGGCACCTCACTGGTTAGCTAGGACAAGGAATGGCTTGAAAATTTTAACTCCTCCAAAGCAAAAGTGCTTTTATTTAATCATCGCAGAAAATATTTTCTGCCTGCAATCAGCATGACTGATACTAAACTCCAGAAAGCAAGACTTTGATCTTTCTTAGTCTTATGCTTCGACTGACGGGAACTAGAGACGGGAATTAATTGCTAGGTGTACAGCAAGGAACGTTTCTTCACTGTATCGTGCTAAATCATTCATTTCCTGAGAATCCCTCTGGTACATGTATAGATCTAACATTCGTACGTTCATTCTCAAGCTGCCATATCTGATCTAGTGCTCCTGTGGAGTAATGGATAGCGGCTTGGATTGACGAATCGGAGAGTCGAGTTCGAAATCCAATGGAATCCATTATATTCACTTACGTGCTAATACCCTTGGGAAAGCTATCAATCCTCTTTTTCTCCCCCAAACTATAGATAAATAATAAAACAGGTCGGGTTCTATAGCTTTGGATCGCAACTGGTCTATTGCATAATGGCAACCTACTGCACGAAAAGAATCTGCCGCGTCAGTTAGGTATCGAAAGATACATGATCGCCTAAGTGTGTATCACACATGGCACGAAATTCTTGACAAAATCCGAAGTATCTGTAATGTAATCGATCCTGACCTGGCATTTCAACTTTAATCACATTCCCACCGACGTGACGTGGACCCCTTCCAAATACTTTCATAGCCATAGTTCGGATGTGCTGTCCTTCTTGTTGCTTGGACTGCATGAATTTAATCGTGTTACTAGATTGGCAACTACTTCTAACCATTATAGTGCTGAAATAGAGAAATAGTCGTCAGTTCTAGTCTAATATTTTCTTTTATCGCATTTCTCTCCTGTGGAACTACATTTCGATTACTTGCTTATCTGTCACATACGAACATAAAAATTTAAATGGACGTCAAATGTCATCTGCTACCTCACTGAATTCTATTTGTCCTTTATTGTCCTCTACCTCACTTCTTTGACTCCATGTAATACCTTACGTCATAGTGAAATTATCACCTTGCCTGGAATTATATATATATATATATATATATATAGTTAAACTGAGAACAAATGTTGTATAATTGCACTGTCCATAACATTTAATTTAAAAGAGGGCTCTATACAGAGTAGAGCTAAATGTAATTTATTTTTGGATATGAAAGCAAAAACATGTTAAAAATCGCTACACTATGACAATTATGTTTCAAGATTAAAAATGTGTCTCCTCAGGCGATGTTAAACTACTGGCGAGTGATCAATTAATTCAGTTTCAGAAGCAGAATAATTCCTCATTTTTCCAGAAAAAAAAAACAGAATTAAAAATAGCCTTGAGTACTTTACTGTGAATAACCAATCGAATGTAACCTACGCTAAATTCAAACTCACCGAAAACATATTATATAGTTCATGAGACGAGGTTGTCAGCATATAAATCCTAGACAATTTCATTATAGACATAAACAAATAACTACATTAGATCGCAAGATGTATAGAGGTCTGGCCTTCAACTTTCATGAGAAGTAAAAGCGAAAAAAAGGTAGGGAGGTAATTTAACAAAATGCTAACTAGTTATATGTTCGGTAAGCTTCCTACATTAAATTTTGTAATTGATAAATAATGGGTCCCTTTAAGAAACTGTTAAATAACTTAACCATTTGAAAAACCAACAGATCATGAATGGAAAACTACTTTGGTAAATAAATAGCGTCCATATAAGATGTTAATAATACTAACTAATCAATGTAATATGTTAATAATACTAACGACATCCATAGAAGATCTTGATAATGCTAAGTAAATATCAATACAAATATTAAATCAAAATGAATCTTACAAATAGAATAGTAAGTCATATAAGGTGCACCGCAGTTCATCTACTGTTTATTACTATAAGAAAAAGTATTATCAAATTCAAAGTTTAAACATATTGTAAAGTAAAAGTAGACTATGCCAACAATTTACTCTCAATTCAATTCTTGGATTTAATAAGGAGTTTTATCAGAAAATCTCATAATGTGTAATTTTTCATGTATGCATAAAAAGAGGGTTCATTTAAAGATCTACATGTTCTATTTTTTCACTTTACATTAAGAGTTTTATTAGCATCTTTTAAATTTTAAAAAAATATTTAGAAAGAGATGTACTATTTTTATAAGTACTATTGATGACGGATAAGATATGTTGGTACCATCTTGTCTTAAAAGAATACTTAGTACTGCCAATATAAAATTTTTCAACAGTCGCATTCTCTATTGTAGAAATAGTACATACATAAACAAGAGAGTTGGTTAAGCCTTTGATTCGTAATGGGCATTCGTTAGAATTCTTGCAAATACATTGGTTATTATTATCAACAGTATTTATCTTGGAATGTGCATTATAAACCAAATTTTTAAATTAGTTTAAAATTTTATTATTGATTATATATATATATATATATATATATATATATATATATATATATATATATATATATATATATAAACAAGTAAGCAAACACGAAAAAGGACTGTTTGAAAACGTGTGTATAATTAATAAGTCTTTAAGAACAAGGTAAAAACATTAATCTGTAGAGCTATTATTAAATATATAGATCATAAAATCTTTTGACGCTTGATAGAAACACAACTGCGGTTTCACCCACCAAGGTCATTTCAGGTGGTTAATACTTAAAAACTTAAGTAAGATAATGCTATTCTCAAAGTAATTCGGGTTCGAAAATACCTATGTATAACTTCCTTTTGTGCCTAAATTTAGCAATGACCTCTGTTCTTTCATTTAATAACTCTTTTACAGCTTTATAAATCGCAATTACCAATATCTCGTCCTGTGTAACATTACCTTATTTAAGTTCTGGTGTGTGGAAGGTAATTTAATTCGGTGTATTAAGCACTTGAAAGACTTTGACGGTCGAAATCGTGGCCGAGTTTCTATCAAGCGTCTAAAGATTTTGTTGCATATATATATATATATATATATATATATATATATATATATGGGGAGCCTGTGTGTGCGTGTTTGTCAGTAAGTTCATATCCATTTATTTTACTTTTCGTGAGATTACTTGCTCGTCGCCTAAAAGCCTCATCAGCCTTTATTTAAGAATCGGCGCAGAAAATTCGACAAATGTCAGTGACCTTGCATTAGCAATGGTTAAAGTGACTGTACCCTCGTTTGTTCTTCAGGATTATCGAACGTCTATTCGTAGATATTGCCGATCAAAATGATTCTCGAAGACCACTCAGTGTGAGTTATGTGTATACCCGATAAAAGAAATGAACAAATCTATAATCGAGTAGGAAAATATTCAGTTCAATCAAACACTGAATCCGAGAAAGAAGGCACATATTTCAGGCTTTAGAAGCACTGCAGAAAACCCGATGCTTTTTGATGTTTGAATTAAATTTTCTACCAAGCTAATTTAGTTAATTTTTAATTTCACTCGGAAATTCACTCGCAGAAGTTCAATGAATAATACAACAACAACATATAGTGTAAACACTCGGTAGCAAAGGAAATTCAATGGCTTAGAAAAAAAAAGCGTGTTTTTTTATTGAATTCAAACTGGAGATTAAATTTCCTGAATTCCCTAGAAAGGATTCATGACATGACAAATAGTTGAATGAGAATTACCTGCCCGAAGCAAATCAAATAAAGAGAACTGTTTGAAATTCCTGGAAGGGCACTAAATTTGAAACAAGATGAACACAACAACCATCACCAACAACTGCAGGAAGAAGAAGAACCCATAAGGTGTCAGTAGAAACGTCGTGATAATTACAATGACAAAGACAATGACGAGTGTTGTGAATAAACAATGCTCGTTTGAGTAATTCAAGCAAAGAAAGACAGTAGTACATGACATCAAAACGCCGACAGGTAAAAAGTAAGAAAACATGTAAAAAAAAGAACAAAACAACTAAATCAACAACTTTTGGATATAAACTCTATCAGTTTCTAACTATGGCATTTTTTCAATCTAATTTAAATAGAAGAAAATTAGAAATTCAAATGACAGAATATTTCAAGAGATTTTTGTTGGATTTGTATAATAAAGTGTATTAGATTTACTTATGTACGTATGTTACACATTATGAAACGAACAAAGTCCGACAATTATTTTAAGACATTTTTATGTTTATACATTCTTTTTATAGATACAAATATTCAAGTAAATGCTCTGTTTATAATAAACAGTATTAAACAACATTTACCGGCCTGAATGTCCGAGAAATTTTCATAGAAAATATTCGTCAGGTCGGTAAATCTTGTTTAATACTGTTTATTATAAACAGAGCATTTACATAAATATTTGTATCTATAAAAAGAATGTATAAACATAAAAATGTCTTAATTTCAGGCATGCGCATTGTTTGCTTTTTAGTCTGAACAGTATGAGCAGGATCGGTTAGGCACAGTCTTTGAAAAAAAGCACCATGACACAATTTACTCCGAAAGAAATTTGAAACGAAACGGCATGCTGTACTGCTTGGAATTCACGCCGGTAGCTGTAATACGAACGTTTTAGAGTCTTTGGTGTCAATCTGAGGACATTGCATAGAATTTGGAAAGTGTTAGCTGAATCTAATCGGCATTACGAACGTCTTTGGATGGATCACTGATGATAGGGACGTTATGCCTCCATTCATCTCACCACTGGAACTCAAACTCAAGACGGAGGTCTCTTTTAAGTACCTTGGGATGACCTACATCAGTTACATTGGGTCAATATAGTGGCTGCTTGAAGACCCTATGTCTGGCAACAGGACTCAGCAACATGCGACACATCCCAGTCATGGCTCTCAGACAATTTCTGCGACCGCATCTCCCTTTATATCTGGCCACTTAACTACTCAAACTGTAAACCCCTTTATTATTATGTCTGGGGCGCAGTTGAGCGAGCGACCAACGAAGATGAACTGAAGGCAAGGATTATGGCAACATTCATCAACTTAAACAAGGAGACTGTCCAGAAGAGATGCAGGAGTTCACGAATTCGTCTGGAGTCCTTTATTGATATCAATGGCGATTTTATTGAATAAATGTACTCTTTAGTATTTCAAGATATTTTTGTGAGATATCAGTTATTTACATTTTTGCGTAATGTAGACGACAATTTGTCCATCGCACCCCCTGTGTGTCTATGTCTCTCTCTCTCTCTCTCTCTCTCTATATATATATATATATATATATATATATATATATATATATATATATATATATTCGAAGGATTATGTTTTTGTGTGTTTTTCTTATTTTTTCTATGTTAAATGAGAAATTAAACCTGCATGCCGATGGTGTTTACATTAGGGAAAACTCTCAATGACAAATGAAATATGTGGCTTCTTTCTCTTGAGAACTCAGATGAATCCCCCATGTGAATCGGACTTTTTTTTTTTAAAGTACTCTGTTACGTATCTCTTGTTTTCTCAGGACTTCATATTAGACAAAATATCTGACAATATAGAAATAGCTCTCTCTCTTTCTCTTTCTCTCCCTTCATTTTTGTGTTTGGTGATTTTAATGCTCATCACATCAAGTGAACTGAGCATTCTAATGTTACTGAAGTTGACTTTCAATTTTTCCGTTGGTCAGTCTCTCAGTAAAACAATGTATTTCCCTACTCGTTTGCTTAATAAATCTGATCAACATTTTTCTCTACCGGATTTGTTCCTTATCTCCTCTTCAAGCTCTTGTCGAGCATCATAAATCCATTTTCTTGGCAATTTGGATTACGCTGTTGATATTTCTCTTATGTAGTCTATTGTTTTACCCGCGTACTTACTGGGAATGATTTGTTGACTTTCTTCGGGAAGTCACTTGAATTGATATTCTTAACCAGTCTATTGAGAATTGTACCACAGAGGTTTCTTTTTGAGTCAAAAAAGTCATCGATATTTTGCGCCTTCCCGAACATAGCAGGCGAAACCACAATCTTCCCCTTGATTCACACGAGCCTGTTCAGCTACAACAGGTTGAAACACCAGTTCTCGTACGATAACGACGAGCCTGGTCATTACCTTACCGGACAACTGCTCGGGAATATCAGGTGCTGTAATCCTGTGCGGGTGGTGTAACGGATAATGGATCGGAATTTTTAATCGTAGGGCCGAGTTTCAATTCCTGATGGATTCATTGAAATCATTTACGCTCAAATACTGTTGGGAAAGGTATGAATCCACCTCGTCTCCTCCAGCTATGGGTTAATTATTAAGACTACTATTACTAAATCATTATTATATAAAAACATTCTTACAGCATAAAAATATTTTCTGGGTTTAAATAGCAACCAAAGGGTTAATAATGTGTACAAAACGAATTAATCGCTCAAATAAAAATGCAAAAAGAATGATTTTTGATTTTAACATTGAACAAAGTAAACTAAGATGACTGCAATAATCAAATTCTATCAAATGGCCCTGAGTTTCAAAATGATTTTTGGCAATAGATACAAGATCAAATATATTTTTTTTAATTTTCAATATTCTGGAATCGTATGGATTTGAGATTTTCACATCCTATTAAAATTTTAAAATGCAACTAAAAGGTTGACACTGCATTACCTGAAAACTACACAAAATCAATCTGTTTGAAAATTGTGACAAAAACATTTTAATATACACACAAGTAAACATTGACAAACGCATATATATATATATATATATATATATATATATATATATATATATATATATATATATATATATATCTTTTCATCTTTAATAAAAAATAAACTAATACGCTTTCGAAATATATATTTTACCACTTATATCATTATTTTTATAAGAAAAGGAAATCTATATCTGATTGCATATTAGTTATTACAAAGCAAATAATGTCTACGAAAGAGTCAGAAAAACACAAGAAAATCGATTGCCTGTAAAGATAGATCGATTCAAGCTTCCGAAAAGAGAAACAGAGAGAGAGACGAGCAAAGGAATAAAGGCGTAGGAAAGATTATTGTTAGATAATAATTCGAGAATGAGGAAGTAAATATCAATAAACTCAGTGGTTGCCCAGCAACGTTTAAGTAAAGTATAACCTTCTTAAAATTTCTTGACGCGCAACAAAGAACGCCGAACGAAATCCGAGCGTTTCTATTGATTAATTCAACGCGCGTTCTTTCTAGAAAAACGCTGTACAAAATGATCGACCTGTTCTGCCGAACGTTTTGCTGCGCTCTGTTTTTATCGTAAACTCTGCCCCATAATTTATTGTGAAATATTTTTTTTTTTGTTTTAATATTAGATCGTAGGCGTCTATCGTAGAGGAATGATTAACCTGGAATATTTCGCTGATGACGATTGGTCTTCAGTCATTTTCGTAGTACTGTAACCTTGCACCAAAAAAGCTAAGCTAAACTTTGTACGAAAACATAGTCGCTTCGCTGTGGAATAATAACCTTACGCTAAAATCAGGCGAGTAGAAGAAGGAAATGTGTACCACGCATCGTATAACAGCGAAAGTCTCGCCTTATTTTAAAAATAGGGACTACATATTGAAACTAACATAACGATGAGAATAAAACGAAATTAGCATGCCAAATAATAGCGAGTTTCACCTTATTTAAAAGATAGTAACTACGTCATGTTGAAACCGACATAACGCTGAGTCTTTTTAAATAAAATTAAATGTTTGCCATTTACAGAAAAATAGTGAATTTCTCTTTTTATTTAAAAATAAAACCGAAACAGAACAAAGATAGAGACTCGTTCATTTTTAAATTAACTGAGTAATTAGTATTGTTAGCTTAACAGTTATTGGCGCAGAAAGAGAAATCGGTGATCCGAGTTCAAATTCCAGCCTCGTCTTTAACATTCAAAGAATTGAGCAAGGGATGAAGTCATTTCTTCTTCTCTACCTCCCGGTTATGAGTTAAATATTTGGGTAGACTTAGCTCTCTCGACGTGTTTGACAGTCAGTCTAAGAAACGAGAACCCTGAATTCAAAACCGTAGCTATGGCAACGGGAAATCACTCCACTATCTTTCACAAGAAGCCACTGTAATTTTCAGGTAATAAAGAAAAATGAATACGTGGAAAGTCATGATCGCCTGCGTCCTTAAGATGCTTAGCATTGAAAACAAATAGTTCTTTGGAAAGAGAAAATAGTCTTATCTAAGACATGGAAACTAAATTATTCTTTCAAACTACAACATCCACGTACTTTGATGAATATACTCGGGTTAATGAATATATATATATATATATATATATATATATATATATATATATATATATATATATATACTACCGATATTCCCTTTGTTTTAGTTCACGACTCTTAACTGCGTGTTGTCATTGTTAATCAAATAGATTTGGATGTTAAGTGCTTTTTTGTTAAAGATTCCAGCCAATAATAGCAAGCAAACTAATGAAGATGTAATTCCATGAAATAATTTCATGGAATTATTGTATTTAATCATTAGCATAATATCTTAACATATTTAGAGCCGACATCTTTTGGCTAACGTTTGTTGGACAAAAATAGAACTAGGATTCTCCAGTAGGTAAAAAAAAAACATCTTTGGCAAGCTGGTATTAGTCAAAATAGTGTGCGGAGGACAAAATGAAAATAAATAGAAAATTTCAAAAAGGGGGACGTTACATAATTCATATCCCATGACAATGGATCTTTTATAGCACGTCCCTTCAGGAAATAGATAATCATGGTTTTCCACAGGTCTTTCTTTATTATCTGTGTATTCTCACACCTTGCAAAAAATGGATTGTTATCCTGTCGCCATCTCCATGGTTTTGGAATTTAGAATTTTCTTTCTCCAGAACTGATTACCATCCAAGGCTAGAAAGTCGAATTTATCCTACTATTTAATCCATACAGGGAGGAAGAATAGGGAGATTTATGCTTTACTGATGAGTATCGAAAGTGAACGCATCAGACTACCATAAAATTTGAATGTGTTAATGATCTATAATTTACACGTTACTTATTCCCCTTCAGTTAGAGAAATTTTTCTCCCACTACACGAATATCTCTTTTCTAACATGTTACAACACAATACTGACATTCATATTTTCTTATCGATAATGAAATAGAAGGTCACAGACCAATCAACGCCGTCCTGGGTATGACGATAAACAACATCCGCATCTTAGGTATGACGATAAACAACATCCGCATCTTAGGTATGACGATAAACAACATCCAAAAGTAAGGCCTCTGATTAGGAGGTTTTGATGAGTGTGGAACCGCCTCTTAAATGCTGGTGTTTCCAGCTTCACCCTGAGCCGGGGTGGTAGCACCTGTTAAGTCCTCAGCTATGGATAAATAGTTAACCCCCAAACTGAGTTCAAAACACTATGAAAGTGTAAAAATAGGTTTTAATACGAGAAATACTTTGTAAAAATTATTAGCAGCAATAAATTTTTGAAGGAAAATAATTACCAGCAATATATTTTTGAAAAAAAAATTACCAGCAATACACTCTTGGAAAAAAAAGTTACCAGCAATAAAAATCTTGTCGGCATTAAATAACCCATTGAGGTTGATATGCTGTAAAACAAACCATACCAAACCAGCTTTACATTTTTGAAAAAAAATATTACCAGCAATATATTTGTGAACAAAAAATATTACTAGCAATAAAAGTTTTGGCGGTATTAAATAACCCATTAAGGTGTATATGCCGTAAAACAAGCCAAACCAAACCAAACCAGCTATACATTTTTGAAAAAAAATACCTGCTATACATTTCTCAAAAAAATATTACCAGCAATATATTTGTGAAGAAAATATATTACCAGCAATAAACATTTTGGTGGTATTAAATAACCCATTGAGGTTGGTATGCCGTAAAACAAACCAAACCAGACCAAACAAAACCAGCTATACATTTTTGAAAAAAAATTACTTGCTATAAATTTTTGAAAATAAATATTACCAGCAATATATTTGTGAAGAAAAAATATTACCAGCAATAAAAATTTTGGCGGCATTAAATAACCCATTGATGTTGATATACCGTAAGACAAACCAAAGCAAACCAAACCAAAACCAATCAATAAACAGTCGAATTGATCCACTCATAGTCTATAAATCAGTATATTTTACGTAAAAACAATATTTTTATGAGTCTCACACTCAGCAGAAACGCCAAGACTCCAATTATTTACCATTTCCACTTGTTCATTATTTTGTATTCTTCACAGCTGTAAATAAATTCTAAACAAACAGTCTTTCCTAATACTGAGGCGAGGTATTATTTTTTTACATACAACGTGTGAAAGCACTTGTGATAACCTACCTTCTTCAGCCGTCAACCAGGGGAGGTAACACAGTTTCGGTGGCTATCGCAGTACTACAACCGCTGGCGCCACCAGCAGCTTTTGCCAACGGGCTGGATATTTTTTTTTTTTGTGTAGACGTGTCAGTCTCTTGATTTTTTTGCAACTGCAAGACAGTTTTTCAACGTTGCGTTAAAAAGCGTTTGCTTTTAATCGTTAACCAATTCACAACCAAATAAATCTACACAGCCCCTCGTTTGTTCATGTAGTATCCGTGTATCACAAAATTATTTTCGTTTGCACGTTTTTTTTTATTCTGAAGTTTATTTAATGTGTAGGTCTAAACATTAGGCTCACTGATGAAGCTGGGTCCATCACTTGCACTAGAGGCTACCATGAGGCTGTGGATATTTGATGGATAGCGTTTTCTTTGACATATGATCAGTGCTAAGAAAGCGATCTGCTGAACTCCTTGCATTTTGGAGTGTTTTGGGTAAACTGTTGGTGTATATTTGGTCTATCATTTTCTTGATACTATCGAGATAACCTATTCAGTCAGTCAGTTACGTGACACACACTTAGGCGATCATGTAACTTTCGATACATAACTGACGAGGCAGATTTTTTCCCGCAGTAGGCTGTCATTTCTTTCTGTGGTAGACCAGTTGCCATCCAAGTCTATAGAACCCGGTCTGTCGTGTTATTTACCCATGGCTGGAGGGAAAAGAGGATCTATATCTTTCCCAAGGGTATTAGAACGTAAGTGAATGTAATGGATTCGACTGGAATTCGAACTCGGTTCTCCAATTCCCCAACCCGAGCCGCTATCCACGTGCTTCCTCTCTCATAACCTATTACCATTTGTATTGCTGCAGTCTTCATGTCTGCCATTCCCTCAATTCTTTTCCAGTTATGAAGATCTGGAGAGTTTTTCTGTAGTTCATATGCCGGTTTTTCTTTCGGTGGGGATAGACATATTGATAAGCCACTCTGTTCTTTCCTTCATTTTCTTTCAATTCTATCTTTTCAAGTATGTTGGCCTTAATTTCTTTGACAGTCTGTCATGTGCAGAGAATGGTAGCTTCGTTATTACAGATGATGTTTCATGTCCATAGCATTTGCTGTTGACTTTGATATTATAGTGCCGACAGATTGCTTAGTAGAGGTATACCGTCTTTTGTTTGTATATATTTTGTTTTTGTCCAATTCTCAGCATCCAGAGACTAGATAATCTATTTTTTGTTATATCTAGCATATCCATGACATTGAGTCAGTGTTGTTTTTCCAGTTCGTGTTTTGGTAGTAATTGATCATATACTGGTCTTAATAAGCAATAATAAAGCATTCAATTTCAAATTGTAGGTCAGCTTTGTTTCGCCATAGGTTTGTTTTGGATTGATTTACATTTTTTTTCACTGACTTGTTTGGAGTACTACGAGCGTTTTTTTATTCTCATTTATTCATTGGCAATTTTGTTTTTCAATCATTGTTGGTAACGTGCTTGTTTTCCACTATTTCGATTTCTGGTATATTGAGCTTCAGTCTGAATTTGTTATGTTTATGGTGCAATGATGCTCTTCTTCTTCTTCTTCTTCTTCTTCTTCTTCTTCTTATTATTATTATTATTATTATTATTATATTGGTGTCGCCCATTGACATAGTTAACGAAAATTCTGTTCTTGCGGCATGATGACAAAAACAAAATCCTTACAATTCAAGAATCTTGCAATAAAGGACGACAGTTTTCTGGGCATCTACAATCTTCGTCTCAATTCCATGTTTCCCTAATCGCTCTTTCAAGTTTCTTGTTGGTGTCCCAAGTACCGCCATTAAAACACTGATATTCTATAGCTTCATAAACACCCTAACAAGATCGGCGTATTTTTCAATGTTTTCAGTTTCTTTTGAGTTCCCTTTTGCATCATTTGGAAGATCAAAATCAATACTTCATCAGTCATTTTTATCCTTATCTATCATATTATGGTCGGGTCACCGGCCTTCAATGACACGACCTGTCTGGACAGAAAAATGTCATAATCTCCTGTGACTCATCTACCATTGCTTCTGGTGGTTAGTCATATCATTTATCTGTCAAATTGAAACCTAATTCAAAGTTTTTTTTTTCTTAATCTTTTGCTTTGTTCCCTCAGGGAGCTGGATATCTCTTAGGTTTGGGTTTATCATTATGTTTTGATATGTTTATATGATGGATTGAGGCCTACTTAACATGTGGGCAGTGCTGGGGAATACGTTCTTCTGGTCTCATTTCATCAGTACATTTCAGTTTTACCGTTTTCTGTTCGAATTTGTTATCACCATGTTGTAACCTAGAAAGGGTTACTGAATAATGAATAACCAAAACGGAGGTTGGAAATGAAATGGCAATTTTTATAACATCAACAAAATACAATAATCGTCTGGAGCGTGGAGTAGATAAACCACTGCTAATAGTGGACTACTTAGACTGTATATTACCCTCACTTACAATAGTGTCCAACGTATTTATGAAGATTGGGACATATACATTAGTGTTCGTAGATACGGTAGATAACACACCAACATAATTATTCGGGTCCTAGCAGATTTGAGATATTATTTTATTCTGAATCGTAAAACAAATGAAGCTATTCGCAAATATCAAGTAGCAAAGTGAAAGGAACTAGTGTCTACTCAAACTTTATTATACTAAGTTAAGCATTTTAAGTGTAGGGATATGTCCAATAAGGTCCAGATGTAGAAGTCAGCAATTATGGTACTAGATATTTTTCAGAAGAATTCAAATCATTAATACATATCATATGCGTAGCATTAGTTAGGCTTACATAACGCCTCATTCGTTGGTAAAACCACATGTATACTAATATCTCTACTAGTATGTAGAATAGGCGAGTTTGCTTGGTTTACATACTTTGTTTTAGTTTCATATATTGATAGACCTATGTGCATTCAGATTTCTGTTACATTTTCATTGTCTCTTAGGACACTGCTTGTATGGTTAAGTAGTCTAACTTCAATAGGCGTAACCATTTACGTTACGAATAAACGTGTAACATTTTGTCGAGATCAACGTTTCTTCATAGAGACCGGAGATAATCGAGCAGATATGACCGATGACCCCCCCCCAAACAGTTTGGTTATAAATAAAACATTGTGCCTGAACGATCTCCACACGTCGCATTATCTTGTCTATGGTAGACTGCTTATTTTCATGACATTCGTCGGCATTGCCTTAGATTAGCGGCCAACAACTGCGTCGAATTTGACGTGTGCTGTCCAGAATTAAGTCGCCATAAATTGTTATATTGCGAGTCAGGAAACGTTTTCGTATTTATAAAACACACTTTTATCAAATTTATATATAAATGTTTCTCTACTTAAACCGTCTGATATCAAACAACCATTCGAATGATTTTAAAATGAATAGAAAGGCAATATTAATTAGCAAAAAGATAAGGTATTGGTATTCAGTTCAAGAGATGTGTGTAAATAGGAAGAATTTATAAAATGGAAACCTTATGGGATTACGGTCAGTTATGTGTCATGCCGGATACATGCTTAGGAGATCGTGTATTATTTCTTGAGTGACCTTTAGTCCCATTATAGAAAAGGAGTCGGGAACGTCAATGTGGTATAATGGTTAACAAGCTTGTCTCGCTAGAACAATCACGACTGAGTAGTGAGTACAATTCTCACTGGGTGACCCATACATCTAAATCGCTGTAGGAAAAGGAGTCTCATTGAGAGTAGAACTGCTCATAAGAACTGGAATAAATGTTGGGCCTGCTCGGTAGTGATGAAACGATACGGTTTGATTTGGAGGTACTGAATGATAAAAGCCATTAAACTAAAAGAATAAAATTCAGATATATGCAAGAAAATGTTAAACAAATATTAGCGGCCTAAATGTTTTGTGTTCATTTATAGATAAAGATTTACATTACACTCAGTCACTTATGTGCTCTAGGCGATCATGTATCTTTCGATACGTGACTGACGAGGCAGATTTTTCCCACAGTAGGTTGCCATTTCTTTCTGCGGTAGACCAGTTACCATCCAAGACTATAGAACCTGGTCTGTCCTGCTGTTTACCCATAGCTGAGTGGAGTAGAAGACGATTCATACCTTTCCCAAGCGCATTCGACTGGAATTTGAACTCGACTCTCCGATTCCTCACTCCGAGCCGCAATCCATTACTCCGCCGTACACTGTTTCGTATAAATTTCTCTTTTTGAACTTATTTCGCAATATTTCAAGAGATAATAAATGTTATTAACAGAGTTTCTGAACGTTTTTTCATTCTAGGCTCACGTATTATTTCGTTGAAACACCGCTTCATGTTCTATCTCCGGTTAACCAATGTTGAGTTTGGTCAGAATACAAGGTGCTGCAAATTAGACGACATGGCTAGCAAGCCGACGATGGGTACAAAACCGCTACTTATACAAACAGAAGACCAAGATATGGACTTACAGCTTCCATGAGTGGCGAGATGTCCCTCGAAGGTACAGGAAATCATAACACTCAAAGGATTCCTTTATTATCTGTGAATTGTCATGATGTCTTTGGAAGGATAATGGAATGGTTTCCTGTTGCCTTTTTCACGGTTTGAAATTCAGAATTTCCCTTCTCTTAGATTGGTTGCCACCCATGCCTAAAGAGCCCAAACTACTCTGTTACCTGTAGCTGGTTATAGAAAAGACTGGTTCATGCCTTTTCGAAAGACATTTCTGTGAAGGTGAACGTAACAGAACGAAAAAGTGATATTCCAAAGAAACAGATGAACATGAAAAATATCAAATATGTATAACTGAGATGGCGGAGTTTATTATTAAGAATTACAGTAGACAATTCTTTTAGTTTAAATCCATCGTCATGGATGGCATTGGTTTGCTAAGACCTTATAAAAGCAAAAACTGTATGATGCCGTTATCAGCTGCAGACAATAGATGAAAAAATAATGATAATAAAAAAAAGAAATAAACTTATTTTATAATATCGAATAAAGGTAATCATCGAAAACTATCAGTCTAGAGCAAACTGTATACTCACATATGTGACTCAATTCCTCAGAGTTCATTTTGGCATTGTGGTGAAGTGAGGGCATACTCGAAGAGTTAGAAAGAACCTGTAACTGTAACAATATGTTTTCTTTTAACCCTAGAACATTAACCATGGGTATATAGTACCCAGCGCAATTTTCCTATTTTTAATTACAAATTCCCATACCTGATTTTCTTACCTAAATAATGTTTTTCAGTTCCTATTAATTTTAACTCGAAGTGTCTCCATGTACATTATTTCAAATAAAGATATATATTTAATATTTTTTTAAAAAATATTTTCAAAATCGGGTATAATGTACCCATAGTTAGTAGCGGTAAAACTTTAATTGATGCTTAGTGTTCTAGGGTTAAATTATATGTTCAATTATTTAACCCATGGTTGGAAGATAATAAGTTGATTCATATCCTTCACAAGTGGATTTGCGCGGAAATTAATATAATGATCTCGTACTCTTTCGTCCTATTTCTCATTCCGACCCGCTATGCATTGTATTAGCCGCAAAGCCCAACTTACAAGCGCCTGCGGTCATCCATTTAAGTACTGAGCAGGTTCGACGTTTCTGATCTTTAGGGCGAAAACCGATGTCTCAACGTGATATGGCTGTAAATAAATAAGAAGAAAGTAATATATATATATATATATATATATATATATATATATATATATATATATATATATATATGTGTCGTCGTCCCCCGGTCGCAGCGTCGTCTGTGTCGTTCGATCCCGGTCGCGGCGCCAACTGTGACGTCACGTGCTCCCCAGGCTCTGATATCCTGGTCACGGACAGCACCAACTGTGACGTCTTCGCCGCGCGGTCAGCTGTTCGCTCCTCGCTGCTCCAAACGTGACGTTCTAACCCTTTGGTTAGATTGATACCAACCTCGCCGTTCCCAACCCGCTTCCAACGCCTGGTTACCAGGGTAACTGCACTGATCCCCAGTCTGCCTACCCACGTTGTGAATTGATCTTAGACAGACGAGATCAAACAGGGGTTGGGGCCGTAATGCAAGTTGAGTCCAACGGGGGTGATAACACACAATTATGTATAAAATAAAATAAAAACTCACACGGTCCAACGTATCAAAGAAAAAGGTAACAAACTTTTTATGTCTATTTGCTCGGTACATAGGACTATGTCTACCTCCCGACCCGTTCTGTGGATTGTGGCACGACGCTTTTACTAGGCAACTTTAAGGCTTCAAGTTGTCTGCTCTCTAAGAAATTTGTGTTTCGAAAGTCGAAAAAACTTATTTCTGTGTCTTTGGAAACTACTTGTTCTTGGTTGAAGAAGAGTCCAGAAAAACGTGAATTTGGTCTGCTGGTCTTGACGCGGTTTCAACAGTCGCTCTTCTTGTCGTCCACGGCTGAACTCTCCTTCCGCGGTTCTCTGAATTACTGGTCACCATCTCCGCCGTTGGTGCGCGAACTAACTTCTTCTCTTCGGCTTGGGTCGGACGAACTTCTTCACTTAGGCCAAACGAATCTTGGCCTCTCTTGCCCGCAAAGTGGGCGACCGAACTCAGGCTGCCGTCTCATCTTCCACTCCGCTTGTCGTCCGCGGCTGAACTGATTTCGTCGGTTGGGGTCTGTTTTTATTGACTCAGTCAAAACTGGAGTGGGTCTGTTTGCATTCTTCGATAATTCTAAATACGTATCCACCTTCTTATTTCTGGTTAGGGATTTTTCATTCTTTTCCATTTTCGGTAACTCACTCTCACCCCACTCCCTTACTGTGCCTCTGAGGGGCGTGTGCCTGCTTCCCCGCTTCTTCGTATCGGCTTCTCACATCACTTCTGACAGGGCGTCGAATTCTCCTCGTGCGTCACGTGACCGCTCTGAGGTCCTGGTCGGGTATCTTTCCTCCTCCTTTGTGTGTCATGTGATCTTATTTAGCCAATGACGTCTTTAGTCGGGCGTGGACAATCCGTTTTGTTTTGGGAAAGAAACACCTTGCTTAAAAAACAAAAATATTAATTTTAAATCGCCCTTATCATGAGCGACTGAGATGACCCTCTCGGCTTTTTAACCACGTGGTATTTGTCAAGCAGTTTATCGCTAATTGATAAAAGGAATTTCTCAGACTTTTTTCAAACGGAATAAAAATATTTCATTTTCCTCCGCTCGAAGGTCTGATTAAAATATTATCTCAAAAAATGTCCACAACACTTTGTGTTGCTTTTTCTAATTCTGAGACTGTCTATGTTTTCGTATTAATTTTGTCTTCATATCCTCTTCCCCACCCACTTAGACCTTTACTATCATTCCAATGACAACTTCCCTCTTGTTATTATCAATATTTTCATTGTCCCTAAACTATATTCCTCCTTTCTGTATTTTCCTTCCTGGGTACAAACAATTGATATTTTTCGCGGATCCGCGGAAACCGGTCAGATGTTTGACCTGAATATTTTCGACACCTGTTATCTGTCAGCCGTGCGTGTGTGTGCTCGCCATGACCTGTTTTCGTATTATTTTTTTCTTTCTTTCTTCTTCGCTTTCCTCTTTCTTTATCCCAGATCGCTTGAATGTAAAGAAAGAATTATTCTTAAAACCCAAAATATTTTTTGGCCTTAAATAATTATTAAATGGTTGATAAACCGTAAAAAAACAAATCATATATCTATGAATATTTCTCTCAGCTCGTCAGGTATGCATGGTGCCGTATAAAAATATATATATTATATATATATATAAAAGGTGTGTGAATCATTTGTGCGAATTCTCTTTGCTAACAGAATTAATATTTCAGTAACTAATAATCTTGAAATAGCTATCTTTTTATTAAATTGTTGAATCTGGTGTAAAATTTTGAAAAAGTTCATGTTCTCATCGTCAGGCTGTACTTTTCCAAATGAAACTCCACGACGAAATAAATGCATAATAGACCGAAAATTATATATATATATATATATATATATATATATATATATATATATATATATATATATAAATTAAGAAATATACTCTTTATATTTAAGAGATTTGGAAAAGATGTGACAGGCTGTTTCATGCTAGATGCACTAACAGTCCACGAGTGTTGCATTTTTGTTTGTAAAAGATACTGTGACCTACCCTATATATATATATATATATATGTGTGTGTGTGTGTGTGTGTGTGTGTGTGTGTGTGTGTGTGTGTGTGTGTAAAGTGAGAGAAGAGAGATAAAAAAAGTTGGTGTGTGAGTGCGTGTAATAACTTCTTAATATCTTGAAATGTACTTTTTTTTATAATAAAATGAGACTTTCCTGTGCCAGAAGCGAAATATATTACGTTGAAAATTACTTTGCAAGGTCCGCTTTTTAAATTTGGAAAAGTAACTGGTGATATCTGTGACCTCCCTTGTGTAACCTTATGCAAAGGAATTCATCAGAGTGAGTGGACAATGTAAGGTAACCCTCATTAGAAAACGGCAGTCAGTAGGCATGTCCTGAGGCTAGAGACACCAACATCTTATTGATGTCGAACGCACAAAGAGAAAACGATTATCGATCGGCGATATTCCATGAAACCTCTCCAGTGCATAAATGGGAATATCTTGGGAATTTTTTCTTCCTTGCGGCACAAAGAAAGTCAATGAACTATCGAATGCAGTTAAAACGGGGAGGGCAGAATTTACAGTAGACTTGAAAATGAAGTCGTTTTCCACAAGAGAAGGAAATCAATGGAGCACCAGTATGACCGATCCACGATGAAAGTTTCACAGAATAAGACACGTGATGTAGTTTCTTATTATCTATGGATGTGAGATAGAAAGAGAATTCATGAACAATCAGAGTTTGGAAATTTATTATTATTTTTTTTTTAGAAATATATTTAGAAAGAAAAGATAAATGAAATTTCTAAATGATTTTTTGAATCGAAACCGAATTTGAATTGTATTGCTATAAAACTTCTTTATTAACAATTTGAAACAATACTTTATGATTCTCTAATTTTATTCTTTTTAGGATGCAGTCTCTTCAAAAGCATCGTTTTCTACAGAGAATTACTACTATTACTAACCCTATACGCAGTTATATCAATAAGCCCGCAAACTAATAATATACAAGCGTTTATATTAACCCATTACCTGCCATGAGCCCCATTTGGGGATCTGTTAAAATTAAACTCACTACATGTCATTCCTTGTATTTACATTGAATTGCTTACATACATTGTATTTGCAGACGTATATTTTACAACATTTCGCCTTTGAAGCTTTTATTATTAGCCGTAAGAAGACACTTTCTGTCGTAATTTTACATTTCAAGAGTAGAAAAATAATGACTATTTTGAAAAGTATTTTTTATTATTTCTAATCAATATTATTTTTTGATGTTTTATACACATGTATATTTGATGTTCTAGTTTCTATAAAAACGACGATGGCAACTACTGAAATTAAACATAAGGAATAAATAAATTCCTAAGACACCCGTCTGGGCCAAAAATGCGCATTAAAAACATTTGGCAGTTAATGGGTTAAACGACGGATATTACTGTTTACACTATTTATTTTCGGGTTATTTTTAACCTTCTGGTGTTGACAACCAATTATCTTTAACATTTTTAACAACACGCCTATCACTTCTCAACTCAGACACCAGGCTCTCGCGGCTTCGAGGTCCTGTAGAATTTTCTTTTCTTTTCTCAGTTTCTAACTCCACTAGCTTTGCTGAATAATACCGACCTTATGGATCCGTCTTTCTTTTCTCTCCTCAGTTGGGGCCCTTGTGTCGTCTCTATAGGGTTGATTCGGGTTTCCATAAATTCTACCATTTTGGTATTGACGGTAATGTCTAGTGTAAACCCCTTATATATATTGTGTATCACATATAGTAACGGAACGAAAAAGAAAAAGACTCTAAATGAATTTGGCTAGAATCCCCCCTAAAAAAAAACAAACTTCTCTGTACCATCCATTCGTGTACATGTGTAGTCTTACCAACATAAATTTAGTTCAATGAAGTCCTGAAGGACGAAACGTCTCACAAGTAAAATTTTCACGTTGTCATATATATATATATATATATATATATATATATATATATATAAAAAAGAGAAACCTTTTGCTTATAATATAGATTTGGTTTAGTGTATATATTATAATATATTCTTCATATTTTTGCTACACGGGTTTTCGGTTTTGTAACCTTCTTCAGGCAAATTAAAGGAATCAATTTTTAAAGGAATACAATTTACTTATGTTCTTTTAATATATCAATATTCATTTTTTGTATTTGTAGTGAACATTGATATCATTTTTTTGACTGTTGGCAAAAATGACTTTCTTTTTAAGTGGTAATAAAATCATTAGTGGTGGCGATGACAAATGTGTTTCATGATAGATGCCACTATCCCCACAACACCCCTGAGACTGTCAAATCTATTTACATTTTTGGGGTCTCGTGTGTGTGTGAACGTGTGAACGTGCGTGACCCCAGCATACACACACACACACACAATCACACACACACACACACACACACACACATATATATATATATATATATATGTGTGTGTCTGTATGTATATATATATATATATATATATATATATATATATATATATATAGACACACACATATGTATATACATATATATATTTTTTTTCTTATAATAATTATAACATTTTATATATATATAATTATTTACCCACTGCCCCAGGCAGCAAGATGTAACACAAGGCCGAGTTTTAAAGTGGGGTATTCAGGCCCGTAGGCTCAGGGCCAAAATTCCCTATAGACCACGTAAAAACGGAGTCAATTTCCCGAGACGAGACTCTGCCTTTCGAGCATAGCTATGTCTGGGGATACCCTCTGTCATGTGCCAGGTAAGTATATATATATATATATATATATATATATATATATATATATATATATATATATATATAAAAAGTGGATAATGAGGTCAAACCCAAGCGGTGATATACAAAAGTTATATAAGATTTTTCTGTTGTCTGGGACTTTTTAATGTATCTTTTCAAAAGAAAAAAAAAAAACATACGTTTATACAGAAATTGAAACGAGATACTGTTAATAACTACAAAAGATGTTCTGCTTCCGAAACAGATGATACTGTGAATATAATGGGATTAGAAGGATATCTCGTTTTACAAGCTCTTTCCAAAAAGTAGTGTCTCCAGTTAGACCAAAAGAATGGATTCATACCTTTTCCAAGGTTAATAGTCCGTAAGTGAATGTAATGAATTCGACTGGAATTCGACCTCGGCTCTTAACCCGTGCCTCCAATTTATATCTAATCTTCTTCCGTCGATGAGTTTGGTTTACATCCTCTCTCCTGTCGTCGTAGTACCGGCCACTTTCCACAGCGTGCAGCCATTAACGACATCATCAAAAGAGGTTTGTATGGAGCCGGGTTCCCTTCCCAAATCGAACCCGTAGGCCTCGACCGCGGTGATGGAAAGCAGCCGGATGGCATTACCATTTTCCCTTTTAAAATGGGGAAGTCGTTGATTTGGGATGCGACCTGTGCGGATACATTTTCGGTCGGTAATTTGATCAGGTCCGCGGTTGAGCCGGAATCCGTCGCCCGGGACGCAGAGATGAAAAAAAATAGTTAAATATTCTTCTCTTGCTGATAGATTTTTTTACCCCTGTGGCAGTGGAGACTTCAGGGGTTATTGGCCCTCGTTTGATGGCGTTCCTTCGGAGGATTGGCGCGATTGCGTCTCGATTAACGGACGAGCCTCGCGAAACGGAGTGGCTCTTGCGGCGTGTCTCACTGGCCATGGTTTGAGGTAATGCTTTCTCCATCATTGCGGCGGGGAGAGGATAGAAAAATAATTGTTTATAGTTACGTTGTTCTGGAATTGTCATCAGTGGTCAACTGAACTTGTTTTGTTTCAATAAATTTTGAATTCATCTTCTGAATGTGAGCCAACATAGACGCAAAGAATACTAGAGAACGTGTGAAATTATTATTGATATTGTTTTATTGGCTCGGAGGGATTACAACGTTTAAAAAGTTAAATCATAAAAACGCGTGAAGAAAACTACTATTAACAGAGTTTCAATATTAAGTTTATATTCAGTTTTTGATTAAGACACTCATATAACTGTGAAGAGGGAAGTAGTTGATATAAATATCTTATATTTAATAAATAGATAATAAATATTTATATTATATTCAATATATATATATATATATATAAAATATTTGTTTAACAAAATACTGTTAATGACACTTGAAGCCAGTTACAGGAAATGTTTATCCATGCGTCATAATTAGATTAGAAGTTTTTTGTCATTCTTAAAGAGCTCGGTGAAAAATGAAAAAAAAAAAAGGTCATGAAATAAGTTAAATATAAGGGATAGAAAATTAAAAATTAATGTATTGGAATTCCTAATAGACTGTGTTTCCGTGGATTTCGTTACAAAAAATTCCACATCTTTTATGGTAATGACAGTGGTACTGTTAGTCGTTTCCTGATATAGAAACATTTGGCATTCGTTGAGTGCTGTCGGCTAAAATTTATAAAATCTTTCTCTTAAAATAATTTTTCAGAAAGAATAGTTTTTTCGAGTTCAGTAGCTGTTATCATTCTTTCCACGACTGATAGCGCTTCCTTTCTAAACTTCTGCTTGATGTCGTGTGGAATGTCAACACCATGATTATTTTCTCCTCCTATTACACGTTCTATACATTTTAGTGGTTGCTGTTGTTGAAAGTCTTTAATTAATGTGGTTTCTGTTTTCAGTTTTTTGTTTGTGATACATAGAAAACGATGGTCCGCCCTAAGACCTACACATTTCATTCACCCGAAGTCATTTTAACCCTTGACCTGTAAAAGCGTTTGTATATCGCTGAGAGTTTAGATATGTGTGAACGAGTTTGGCGCCATGAATTATAACCATCTCTCTCAAAGCTGATGAGGATATTTAAGAATATGACCCGAGTTTTCAGATTCAGGTATTGTATACTTTTGTTTTTTTTAATCGTGTCACACAAAGCAAAGCAGCAAAACCATTAAAATACAAGGGTTACTGAGTGTAAAAGAATAAGAAAAAAAAAGAAAAACATTATTAAGGAGTGAGAACAATAGAAGAGTAATCAAGAAGACAGTAGATAATGATTGCCATTGCATTTAATTTTTTGAAGATCAAAGTTGACTGAAAGCCTGGAACCAAAAGTGAGTTACGTAGTGCGAGAGAAGAAACTGTTAACATAGAACTTACGGCTGCATCTAGCCAATTCAACTATGATTGGTGAGAACTAGTCGTCAGTCTAATAATTTTTAGAAATTTTCACTGTTATTCAAAACTACTGCAAGACAACCTATTCTTTGTTAAAAATATAATCATGAGAATGTTACTTTTACATAGTTGAAACTCGACATACATACCATTACTTAGATTTTTAAATAATCATGTACCAAGTAAGTTTCTTCAACTAGATTTGACCAATAAAGTAATCTTTTCTGTCAGCCGAATATTGCATGCCATAAGTGAAAATAGATTTCATTATGCCATAACATTCTTTAAAATGTCCATAACTAAACTCGGATCAAGTTACAAACTCTCATTATTGACTACGGTTTTACTCAAAAGTACTTCAGATGGAAGACACATCTTTGTCTATGAAATATTAATAGCGAAAGAAATAATATAAATATTTGATTCTTGTGAAAATAATCCTATTCTTCTGTCACATTCTTTTAGTAGTTTTGAAGTAATAGTGAAGAATTAGTCGCGAAAAATATTCAGTGGAGTCTACAAAAATGTCTTACCTAAAGTTAATGAGCATTCCACAGATTCTATAAAAAGACAATTAGTTTCTCTTGGCTTAAATCTCCATGCAATATTTACTGAAACTAAACACTTATGGTCGTAGCAATAACGGAGAAAATATTAGCTGCCTTTCGATTCAAATGGTTCTGGCCTTTGACCATGTTACTATGCTGAATGGATTTTGATTGACTGGCGCTGAGTGAGGTTAAACGAGGTCAGAATTTCACTAGCGTTAAACAACCAAAGAAAAGGGTTATAAAAATATAGAGAAAGTTTAGTTTCTGGCTGAGATAGTTGCGTTTTTTCCTACCGGTGTAAAGCTTAACATTTTCCCCCTTTTTTAAGTTACTCCTTGGTAATGTGTAATCAATTTCATATTACTTTTGGGGAGTGATTTCATGTTAACCGTGCCCTGTTCAGATTACCCACCTTTCTGATTTGGCTAAAACGATAAATTCTTATGATTATAGAGAAAACATTCATCATAAATAGTGTCATTTTCATCATCATTCGCAGTGTCACTACAATGGATTAAATAGTAAGACTTTTATTTGGAAAGTTCATTGTTAACGCAAAAATATTGTTAGTGCAATATTAACTCATAAAAATTATTATTACATAAAAATATATTTCAGATTTAAATAAACCGCAAAGGATCGATAATCAATAAAACTTTTTTCTATGAATTAGTAAAATATTTAATTTAAAAGAATATCCGCCTCAAAACATTTTGTTTTGCGTGCCGTGTTTTACATGAAATTTCGTTTCAAATCCTCCACAAGTTGTAGAATCGTAATTCTATACTTCTGCGCAAACACCATCTAAAAGTGGATCACAGCGATATTTTTGTACAAAACCAGCTACACATTTATTTTCCAAGAATTCCCTTGCAGATTCGTTTATAAACAAACTGGGCGTCGCCATCCACCCACACTCATCTATATTTCCTCTCTTGATCGAGTTAAATATTTTGACGCTAATTTTCTGGAGCCTATCACGTGTACACCCACGTAAATAATTTCAGCACGCAAACTCATCTCGCTAGTTAGCATCGCGACCACAAACCAGTTTCTAAACAAATCCACATCACTTTGTCATCTGAATTTTTTAAAGTTACCTTTTAATATAATCCAAACATTCAGACATCACTCACTCATGTTCATTTTCAACTTTGTTTATTTACACAGCAGTGAAATTGCTTATCACTTCAAGTTCTCAAACACAGAACATTATTTCTCTTATAATTTTCTCAAACAATTCAACATTATTTATGCGGTCAAAGAAAGATAACTTTTATCACAACTAAAATTATTCCAAACAACATTGAACATTTACATTGCACAAAACTGTTTAAATTCCACATAAACAGATTCATACTTTCACTGACTTTTCATCACAACAACTACAGAATATGATCTTTCATTTAAACTCATAAACTACATTCGAAACGCCACAAAAAGTGTTTATACAAAGATTGAAACTAACCACACAGATTTCATTTACAAATCAGAATTCATTCCAGTATAAATCGTTGTATTTTCTTATGCTATATGAATGAAATTTGTTTGTCATTATATAATATTGTTTTGTGTTATTTCTCAATTTGTTCATTGCTCTGTAATTCGTTGAAGAAATAATTAAATGTGTTAAGAATTTACGTTACTTTGAGCACGCAACCGAATACACTCTACAAATTGTAGTAATCCCAACGTTGCATTGAATAATAAACCTCTACAAAGTAGTAATATGTCTTTAGGGTTTAGTAAATATATGTGAACGGCATTTTCAAATACAAATCTTATTATTTAATCCATAGCTGTTGGAGAAAAGATAGATTCCTACCTTTCCTAAGGGAATTTGTGTGTAACTGAATGTAAGAAACTTGACTGGAATTCGAACTCGCCTCTCTCATTTCTCATTCTGACCTGCTAGGAGCCTTGTCGAATATGAAGTTTGGAGAAACGTATTACTTTCATAAGACCATGAATTCTAAAATGACTTTATATAAAAAAAATTTATATGAAATCGTAATGAATTTTAATCACAGGGAACTATCTCCATATTTTTTCTTTTTATCTTGAGTAAACAACGTAAGCGCAGTTTCTGAAAGAGAGAAAAGTTTTGGAAGCACTTTTACGCATATAATCGCGCGCATGAATAATATTACCCTTTCTTTTATTCAAATGGACTATAACTGTACAATAATAGAAAGATGCATCAATGAATTTCCTAGGAAATTGATTATCAAATCAGGAAATAGAATGAGAACACAACATAAAAAACAATTCCTATATTTCATTATCTTGGATATTAGACATGTTTTAATTGTCCGTATGTTAACCTTTGATGTTATTTTCTTAGAATTAGTCTCACGAACGGATCTCCTTTATCAATCTTTGAATCTGTAATGTCTGACATAAGATTTTATTAGTTTCTTTTCGCCAGAACATGTGATACAAAAATTAGAAGGCGCTCAGAAGTAGCGAAAAGAGCCTTCCAGAAACTAAGCAAAGTAGGAAGACAGAAATATCAACTTAGGTCCAAAGGAAAAGTCCACAACATTTTATAATATTTAATCTGCTATAGTAATGAATACTAGACCGGTTCTGGGTATGACAATAAATTACATCCAGCAGCAAAACCTCTCATCGGGAGGTTTTGAGGAGCGTGGAACCACCCCTTAATTGATGTTGTTCCCAGGTCCACTCTGACCCGGGGTCGTAGCACCTGCTAGGCTCAAAGTTATGGGCAAACAGTTAACCTACAAACAAGGACTAAAATATCATGAAAATGTAAAAGTATATTTTATAGTAAAAAATACCAGCAACATATCTTTGAAAAAAAATATTACCAGCAATAGATTTTTGAAAAAAATAAGATCAATACATTTTGGAAATGTATATATATATATATATATATATATATACAAAATGCATTGATGTCAACAATACATTTTTGAAAAAAAAAAAATAAACAAATATTACCAGCAATAGATTAAAAAAAAATTAAAATAACAGCAGTTTATTTTTTTTTTAAATTAACACTTACAAGACTATGAAATCAAAAGTTAAAACCTAGTGGATAGCGGCTCAGATTGAGGAATTCCGGCCGAATTCACTTACGTACAAATACCATTAGGAGAGGAATGACTCCTTTTATTCTCCCCACCCTCCAGAGGGTAAATAGCAGGACAGACCAGATTCTATAACCTTGGATGGTAACTGGTCTACCGCAGAAAGACCTAGTACAGGAAAAAAATCTGCCTCGTCAGTCATGATCGCCTAAGGGTGTATCACGCATGCCACACAACTGACTGACTAAAAATACTTAACAAATATGAGTATGGCAGGACAGGTCTGAAAAGAGGGTTTGCAGAATTTAATACTCACAAGAAAGGGAAACAAGATTAGAAGCGAGCAACCTATTTAACGAGTTTGATTGGATGAATAACAGAAGAGGAGGAAAATGGGTCTGGAGAATTTAACACTTACAAGACAGTGACATCAACAGAAGCAAGAGGGAACAGCGTGTAATCTACATAATGAATGAATAGATAACGGAACAAGTACAAAGAGGTACAGTAAAAGAATAGTAATTACGTAGAGCAACAAAAGACAGGAGACTTTGGAAACCCATAATCGCTTACCACCTGAAAGAACATGGTATATAACATGACAGCAATAACTTGAGATCAAAATTAACAATAAGTGGAGGAAGAAACTTGTGAAAGGTTAACAGTAAAATTCTTGAAATAATGCGATCTTTATTATTTTTAAATTTTCCATGTTGAAATCAGTATTTTCTAACCAAAGTGTTACTATTTTCATTGTAACTCAAAGAAGATGCAAAATGTTCATTGGTTAGATTTGCGATTTATAATTAAAACATAACTTTATAATATGCACAAAAGACGCCATATTATATAAATGATACTATATTTGTTCATATTACTCACATTTCTAATGAAGGGCTTCGCTTTTCATTGATTTATATATTGGAGAAAAAATATAAATAGTGTGTTACTTGCACAAACTAGTGTTCAAATCGAGTTTAAAAAACACGAATGCAGATTTATAAACTCCACGTTTTTCATATTGTTGCAGTTTTTTTTTACTAATTTATTTGACTTCATCATCTAATAAATTAAGCATGTAAATATTAATGAAGAGGAAAATATTTACCATTATACAGCAAGGAGAAGGATTTAGATTCTCTCGATGACAGTAATAATTACTAAAGCATTTGCAGAATATTTATTTCAGGCACCATTACGAGAGACACTTAAAATATAATGGCTCCTATTTATTTCCACCGAAAGTAAACTTGATAAAGGGAGAAAGATAACATTGTTGAATAGAGGAAGTTTTTACTAAAAGAAAGAAAGAAAAAAAACCTGTTTCCACATAGCAACTCTGCTTGGTTATGCATTTCATCCATAGATGAGCAATAATAGACATACAACGCTTAAAACATATCTGTAGCGGATGTGACTTAACACATCAGTGTGGCCAAGGTTGCAATTGCCCACCTTTGAACTGTGCTCACATCGACTGTATGGTTTCAGTAAACGTTCATCCAGCACTGATGATTACCAATGTGTACATCTTTTCAGTGAAATACCACTGCCTTTTATGCACATTATTATCAAACTGCTGCTCAATAAAAGAAATTTGGGGAATGAATCAATCTCTAATGTTGTAACAAAAGCTTCTGTGAGTCTTGTCTAACATGCTAAAAGATGTATTTCTTTTGGAGTGATCCTCGTATAACCTGTTTTTTTATCTCTTTCAGGTGGATATTGGCTTTTAATAAGCTATTGTGGACTGGTTATCAATTGATTGACAGAAGCCTCTTCGACTAAATAGCAAATTAGCCCAAGATGCTGCGCTGACAAAAACAGGCTTTGAAAATAGCAGTGTCATCTTTTTATAGAATAGTAATAGAAAGAACATATATCAATATATGTATCATAAATAATTATTTTCTTTTTTTTACGTGTTTTGTCCTTCTATTATTTCCGAATTCATTAATATTCCGTTACATCACGGATACCATTATTAATAATTATTTCAAAACCTTCATTAGCTTTAAAAGAGTCAGACCAGGTCTAACATGGAGTACTTCTGTCATATTTGTTTCCAGTCTTGATAGAGACCAGTAGTGTCTCCGCGCTGTTATGTGGGTAACAGTATTTTCCACCCTAACCCGAACGCTCACAGATGAAATGTCGCAAGCCTCACACTGCCCTATCGCTACTTCCAATGAATGTGCTCAGACGAATTCAGTCAGGCAGTCAGTTATACGCCATGCGTGATACACGCTTAAGCGATCATTCAATTTCGATACATGACTGACGAGGCAGATTTTTTCCGCAGTAGGTTGCCGTTTCTTTCTGCAGTAGACCAGTTGTTATCCAAGGCTATAGAACCCAGTCTGTCTTGCTATTTACTCACAGCTGGGAGGGAAGGGGGAGAAGAAGAGGATTCATACCTTTCCCAAGGGATTGAATGCAACGGATTCGATTGGAATTCGAACTCTCCGATATCTCAATCCAAGCCGCTATCCATTACTCCACCGTTCCTACATTTTTTAATACCACAGGTTCTAACATTCACGACTAGAACCCGTCATGCTACGCTTATTATAGCTAACCACACCCATTTCTTTTGCATTCCATTGGTAGGTTCTTTCAACGAATCACTGTGGAACCGATTCCCAATAGGATGTGTTCTCCATCACTACTCTCTTAACCTGTTCAAGTCTAGAGTTAACCTTTATCTTCTTCCCCTTTTTTTTCTTAAACTGTACCTCTTCATCTGTAACCTTCTACTTCGAGTGACTCTTGGGTGGGGTCTTGTACAGGGTCAACGTCAATGTAATCCCCCCAGCACCACACACACAAAATATTCTAATGATTATACGAAATGAAATACAATTAAATAAGAGAATACAAGATACTGGATAGGTTTGTAGAAATGGTATGCATTAGTTTTGAAGATTACACGACTCATCACCGCATGGATGGTGTATATTAACCCCGTCGGCTACTCAGTTGAGGTACAGGGCCATAGAATCGTCACTGCGTCCTGCCTTCTGTGGCTTGAATATCAAGTAGTTTTGTACACGTTAGAGTTGCGAAACATACAACCAACTGGTTTGGAATTAAGTGTTCTCCCTCTCCTGGGCTGGTTCAAAATCATATCTAGCCAACCTAATCTGCGCTGCTATTAAGCCTTAGCTTTTTCTTCTGATAGAGAGACGGTGTATTCATACCTTTTCCAAATGTACGTATCCGTAACGCAACGGCATCGCTTGGAATTTGAAATCGATATTTTCCGCACTGATAACTGCTATACTATAAACACGCCTCTAATAATCACTTATTAGGTTATGTAATGTTGAAATCTGTTTTGTTAAACTTTATGTTTATATTTGAGTCAATAGGTAAAGATGGTTCATCTTCAGATTTCTATGGTAGGGGACCTTTTTAGAGAAGTATGTAGTTGGGAAAAGCAACAGAGAAGAAAGAAAGAAGAAAAGTGATGGATAGTCAAGTTCTTTTAAGAGTGACATAGAGATTGGGTAAGAAAAGGAAAGGGAAGAAAGAAGACATGAATGAATAGTCGTCAGCCTAAAATAGATTGAACCGGTGATTCATTTTTTTCCTTTAAAATGTGGAAATTTGTAGATCGGGTTATACAGCAAATTGGCCATTATGGCCTGTTATTTTAGGCAGGAAAAATCAATGCAATTCAAAATTAGTTAATCTAATAAAAGGGCCCTTAATACAAATAATAAATAAAAATTGCAATAATGATAATATCAAACATAAATGAAAAGATTTTAAATACAGATAAATAATAAAAGTAAAAATAAAAATGAATAACAATTGGGTAAGATTATGTATAGACAATAATACAAAACATGTTAATTTTACAATTATAAATGCTGTATACATCGGCAAGACAATCATTGATCCAACTAGATAAAAAGAAACACATAAATAAACCCACAAAAAAGCGTGATACGCAATATAAACACACATCCACACATACATAAACATGAATATAAGTACACCCATATGTACTAGCACCCATATAAACGGTTCAACACTTCAAGTTTGCATCATCCCCCCAAAAACAACGTTTTTAGGGAATGTTAAATTTGTTCATATGTCTACACTTGAAAATCAGTTAGTTCCTTTGATTTAACAAGTGTTTAGCATTTCTGTATTTGATGATTGCAATTTTCTCTTGTATTCAGAGATCCCATCTTTCCAGGGAAATGTTGGGGCTTTGAGACTGACAGATGATTTCCCATTTGATTAGTGGAGTGAAACCACTATCTTTAGCCAATACCGGGTGGAGGGGGAGATGATCTTAAAACATTTCCTAAAATTATTTTCGCGTAAGTAAATGTAACGAAACCGGACGGTGTTTGAACACGGCTTCTCGATTTCTCTTTCTGAGCTACTATCCATCATACCATCTGCACATCCATAGTAATAGTGAAGCCAGAACATTTAAATTACAGACTTTCACTAATAGAATGTCCAAAAGACCCGTGGATTAATCGATAAAATTCCTGCTTTTTTTTTAAAGTTAGTTAAATCCGTGTATCATCTGGCATTAATCATGTTTCACAAACACTTGTTCGATGGCAAAAAGAAATAAACGGCACAGAAGTGAATATGATTGGTGACTTTAACCGGTAGAAAACATGCTTGAAACATAGAAAGTGGACTGCTACAATATACACCCGTGAATTGAATAAAGCGTTCAAAATTTTAGCGAAGGTTACCGAAGAGTAGTTATCTGAAGAATGTCGGAGTGCACAACGATCGAAACGTTGTAAGTATGAAAATCAAGATGAGCCTCTCGGCCCCAAAAGCAAAACACATGAAAATCTGTTTCTCTATTTTTCCCATTTCTTTATAAATATAAAATCGGTGCTTCGTTCTGTTGATTATTCAGGCTGAAAATTTCCAATAATCCAACAGATTTAAAATCTGTTGGGTGCTGGTGATGTGTACGCATCTTAATAGAAGGAAAATTAAGAATTTAACATGAATTTTCTTTAAACTCTAGATTTTACTTTTGCATAAATCAACAAGATTCATCCCGATATGTAAATAAAATCAGAATCCCGTCGTTGCTATGCAAAATTGTATATATTTTCATTTTCGCCTGTGTCGGAGTATGAATATAACTCGGGAGAAAAAAAACAACAAAAAAAAATCAAACGCCAACAAAATATTTCTATGTTCACATACATTTCATCTTAATGTTTCTTAAAAATATTCTTATTTTCCTGGCAACTTTTACTGGCGACTAAATGACACCATTTATATATATATATATATATATATATATGTGTGTGTGTGTGAAAATATATAGAAAATAGGAAGGGACTGGTTAGGTAAATCATCCAAAGTCCCTTAGTATTTTAGTTATTATTTTAAAAAATAGTGTTCGATACAAAAGTAGAGCATATATATATATATATATATATATATATATATATATATATATATATATATAAAAATAAAGAACAAGTAGGAAACGTATCTCGGTTTAACATGTTTGAATTATATTAAAGCTTCGTCAGAGATCGAGATAGAAATGAAATTCTGAAGAAGCTTGAATAAAAGTGACACATGTCTGATTGAGATACTTTTCCTAATTGTTCTTTTTTTCATTTCATCATCTTGTCAGATTCCTATCCATATCTGATCTACATTTGATCTGCAACTAACATCAGAGAATAATTATACATTATTATTGATCAAATTAGAGTCCAATAGTGTTATAAAAATCTCGGAGAATTCCAGTCAGATATATTTAATCATTTCTGAGATTAAATGCGTCAAATATTAATGTAACAGCTGAACAATTATATCTTAAACAATTTGGACAATTTTGCTGTTACACTCGATATATATATATATATATATATATATATATATATATATATACTGGATTATGAGGTTACAGCGACTCAATTTTTAGATTCGAACAGTCGGACTACACGCACATATGATTTGTTTATAGTAATGAAGGCTTGTGTAGGATCAACCTGGAAAGTTTATTTATAATTTTGAATCCGAAGTACAGTATATTATTCGAAAATAAATACAATTAATAAATTAAACAGGCAAGTCTTATATGTTGATTTTAATAAAATGTGTTAATACATAACATTTACGCAAAAATCACCTGTAATCGGAGGAACAAAGCCTAAGTGTCCACTGCCTGCAAACCAAGTATAAATCAATCTATTCTAAGATACAGTGAAATCAAAGAAATCTCTTTAGGAATAACATAAAATCCGTACAAATTGAAGAACAAAAATACATAAATCATTTAAGACCAAAAATATATAACTAGCACAAACCGCACAATGAATATATGGAAAATCAAAATCACAGATCAAAACACACAAAAATAACATAGAAATAAAAAAGAAAACATAACTAGCTTGCAAAAACACCTCAAAACTTTTTAACCTTTGCCTACAAAATAAAACGGCAAATGTCTTTCCATATTTATATGAATTCCTAAACAAAATATCAAACCTCATTACCAAATGCATGCTCAAAACAAATTCCTAATGCGCTACTGACAACCATATTACGACACCGATAAATAACTCCTGTTCTAAATCTGAAGTATTTTATTTAAAATACCACATACTACAACGGAAGAAATTACAAAATAAATAAATAAAATAAATGAAACAATAATCAATAAACAAAATAAAATACAATGAAATGATAAAAATAAACGAATGAATAAAGGTAACAAAATAATTACTTAAAAACAAAAAAGTAAGAAAAAAAAAACTAAAAATCTGTGTAAAACCGTTTTTCTTTCTGTTCGTCATTTAACTCGCCAGCAGACTATATATTGAGCCCACACAACTATTAAGTATAATCGGATATCATTTAGGCATGAAACTGCTCGTCACGATGCAGTATTGATTACAGTGTCCACATTGCTTTTATGTACAAACTCTTTCACCGAAACTAATATATATATATATATATATATATATATATATATATATATATATATATATATATATATATATATGTGTGTGTGTGTGTATTAATAATGTGCACATATCAGCGAATGTATAGCCATATTTGTCTGCGCGTGTTTAAGCATGCAGACGAATTGATATATCTTATAAATTGCTTATTTTATGAATCCAAAAATACAGTAGAAAAGGGAGATTACTTTGAACGTCCCCAAATCAATATTGCTCAAAGATGGCTCAATGGATGGAAGAATAAAAGGATGGATATCATTATATGGAGATAAATACGTAGAAGGAGGGAGTTGAAGATAGAAATAAAAAAAAATCATACACTAAATTATATATACATCAATGTAATGATAAGCATCTGGGTGGAGAGAAAAAAAATCAATCCTTGTGCATATTAATGTCAGAAGCATCGGTCTGTATAAAATGCGGAGACCTTGGAAGCCGTTACGAAATTTGAATGTCTCCAGGCGATGCTATCCAGTTTCTCTTTCTCTAAAGCTGTTTTCACTTGGCGAAGCTTGGCAATTTCCTTCATGCCAATCCCTCAGCTTTCATTTTTCATTATTTCGGGCCTCTCATGCGCATACATCAAGCTCAGTGAACATTGCACAATGAAAAGATCTCTCTCGTCAATCTAAACTCTCAAATAAATTTTGCAGTCGCCTTGTCACTTTCATTTACAACAAATCAGGACGCGTAGTGCTATTCTCATCGTGGTATGTATACAGGCAGGATTATTTCTCGCATACAGTAGGTATCTTGAATTAATTGTCCATCTATTATCACTTGAACATTCTAGAGATAAATTATCAATGGGTTTTGGTGAATAAACAATATTAAGACTGGCATATAATGCATTAAATTAGACGTATAAGTGTATTCATGGGATACTGCATGATAGCCTTGATGTTAGTAAGCTAGACTCTTATGGATATACTGAATTTGGTTCTTACTGGGTGTCATTGAATTTGTATAATGATTCAAATCTAAACACCTACATCAATGTAGACACACAGGCATAAAACGTATATGTTTTGTTTCAGCACTAGTTCCAAGGTTCAGTTCATCATCATCATCTTGCGGCCTCAGCCGAGATTGAACTCACCAATACTTTGATTGGTGTAGTTCATAATCTTGTCAAATAGCTGAATTCTTGATGCTTCGCTAGGGCTATCAAGGGTGTTTTTATCGTGACACCATCACTAAATGGATTGCCAACCAAGGCTCAGAGAGACTCCATTCACCCTCCTCTAAGAGCAGGTTTGAATTCAGAGTTTTCCTTCTCCTAGACCAGTTGCCATCCAAGGCTATAGAACCCAGTCTGTCCTGCTATTTACCCATAGATGGAGGGAGAAGAAAGAGGATTCACACCTTTCCCAAGGGTGTTAGCACGTAAGTGAATGTAATGGATTCGACTGGAGTTCGAACTCAATCCAAGCCGCTATCCATTACTCCACCGTGCCTCCCACGTTCAGTTACTTTGATCCGTTGCTAGGTTTCTATTTCCACTGGCCTTTTGCCAAGTTCATTGCACCAGTCGGTGGGACTAATGCTTATCGAACGAGTTTAATAGTCAATAACTATTATGATCCGTGATATATTCAAGCTTTACTGTGTTCATGTGAAAACTGGATACTGAGAAAAGGGGACACAAAAACTCCGAAAACAAGAGTCTCTTAGTAAGAAGGGTTACCATAACGTAAAACTAGATTTGAGGACTGACTTATTGTCCCTGGTTAGAAGAATGAGGCTAAATTGGCATTCGGAAGAGAAAAAAATGTTTGTTTATGGATCCTACAAAGACAACTTGAAAGGACTACGTGGCAAACCCCCAATGAGATCGAAGGACCAAATCAGCGAAAAAACCGGAATACCACATTTGACACTTGAAGAATTGCTTTGGACAGCAAGAAATGAGAAACTTATTTGGAACAAAGATGCACAAGGATCTTATTTGATTATGCAACTAAGTCAACTAGTATATAATAAACTAGATTCTTTCTAGGCACGGCAAACATCTGATTATATGTGTTTGTATATGTCCTGGCCAAGCCTGCGTTATAAAGATAAGATCGTATATTCGAACGACGTTCGGTTTTCTTGGTCATTGCAAAGCAATTCTTTATATGTCTGCACGTGAGTTTATGTCAGAAAGACATATCTACACAAACGTACGGGTACAGACGCGCGCACAGACACACACGCACACCAGTGGAATAACGGATAGCGTCTCGGACTGAAGGATCGGAAAGCCGAGTTAGAATTCCAGTCGAATCCATTACATTGGGAAAGGTTTAATCTCTTCTTCTCCCTCCAGCTATGGGTAAATAGCAGGACAGACTGGGTTCTCTCTCTCTCTTTTTCCTTATATATATATATATATATATATATATATATCATATTATATAATGTTACATAACCGAATCAGTTGTTTTCTCTGGTATCGGCTACCTTCATTCCTTCATTTAAACACAGGTACTAGATTGGTACAGTGAAGTAATGGATTGCGGTTCAGACAGAAGGATCGGAGGCCCGAGTTCGAATTCGTATTCCAGTCGAATCCATTACATTCACTTACGTTCTAATACCCTTGGGAAACGTATGTATCCTCTTCCCCCACCGGCTATGGGTAAATAGCAGGACAGGCCAGGTTCTATAGCCTTGGATGGCAACTGGTCTACCACAGAAAGAAATGGCCATCTTCTTCGTGAAAAAATCTGCCTCGTCAGTCATGGATCGAAAGATATATGATCGCTTAAGCGTGTACCACGCATGGCGCATAACTGACTGCTATAGGATAGAGGCGCATTCTCAGCGTATCTTCCTCTTTACAAAACAGACTACATAATCATCTTTCTGGATCGCCATCGGATGATTCCTTGTGATGTTTTCCATAATACATTCTGGAATCTCACATTTAACAGCGATTTTAGTTTCCAGAAAAAGCAAAAATACACAGGAATGCAACCCATTATCTGGGCTGACAGATGTGGGAAATACATTCTTTTGCAAAAGAAATATTCCTGGACATGAACAATGAACAAGCCCACTTTTATCAATACGACAGTCACACAATGCATACGCCCACTCAGTGGCATGTCATTATCAATTTAATAAGCTCATAGGAAAGTGTCTAGTCGCGCGTTGCAGTAACATTCTTTCTGACTGCTGGCAGTTACATCATGACTAAACCATCGGTTCTCAAGACATTTCCAGGAAGAAATTGACTCTCGCTCTCACTCCCCATATATATATATATATATATATATATATATATATATATATATAATGTTATAAAGAAGTAATCATCCAAAGAATTAATCAGTAACATTAATGTAATTAATGGCGAAATCACTGCGCTAACAGATCAATAAAATATTAACTTACGAACAACTCTCTAAATGACGCGATCGTTATGTTTAAAAATTTCACGCTGGTTTAAATTTGTTCGATTTGTGCTCTGATCTGAGAGATGTAGCGTCAGTCGTTTTGACAGGCAGGATGACTTGTGTCTTGCATAAGTACATATGGATTTATATTCGTCGGTAAATCAGTTCATTTTGAGGCTCCTAAATAAATGTATTCCGTTAATCTCGAATAGCTCTGATTTTAAAGGTGACATGTTATTTCTGATAATAAGTTTAGAAATTTTGTTAATTTTTTATGATAGCTAATTTACTTGGTCTTTTTAGTTATTTCAATAAGAGTGGTAAGGTTTGTTATATTTCTGAAAGCGAATTCATCCTCTCTAATTTTTGTATAGCTGGTTACGAGAAAATTTATTGATATTGCTCTTATGGTATAAATTCTTAGTTTTTTTTTAATAATTTAAAACTTAATAGTTCTCGTGAATCATTTAATGACTCACTGACAACGGTTCTCCAGCTGTACAATGCCTCGACGATAGAAATCACAAGGTTTTGACTCGAAAAATTAATCAAGCCACGTTTTAAGAACCACATCGTTGTTGAACTAAAAACCCCTCAAATTGTTAGAAAGCGACCGAAAAATGTGGTCGTTTGAAGGGGCTATATCAGGAGAATATAGTGGGCGTAGCGGTTCCAAACCGAGTTCTTTATATCTACGGGTAGTCTTCTGTTGAGCGAGTAAACTGTTGACAATGAAAGAACGCTGGAGGTTGTTTCTCTCGGTCAATATGCGTTGAAACAAAGCGCCGTGTTTCTGTACCTTATTCATTTAGTGAAAATGAAGAGCGACACTAATATGAGAGCTTGACATATTCTAAACCAATTCCTTAGTAGCAAGGCACAGTTCTTCTTTAATCAGCAAGTGCTATTGGTTCTTACCCAATTGAACAGGTCGCTCAGAACGCGGAGATTCTGTGAGTTCGAAATCCCCTAGTTGAAACTGGGAAACCACTTCTGTGCCATTCTATCAGTAATAAAGTCATCTTCGTACACAGCACAAATGTCTTGAACAGCTTTGGCAGTTTTATGACCTTTTTAGGAGCATTCTTGACTACTTGGCGTTCCATCTCAAAGGCGTGTCTAATCTGAAATAAAATATCTAGACATCAGTTTCAGAGGATGACCAGAATTACTAAAGATCAAAAAATTCTACGAAATATGATTCTTCCAGATCATTCTTACAGCATAAAAAAAAACAACGAATATATGTAACAACCTCATAAGTTATGATTGTTTACTTTTAACACACACATACACATACGCATAAACACACACATACACTATTTACATTATTCGGACTATTGTCCTCATCTTTGTCGCCATATTTAGTACAACGTTTCGGCCGTTGTACGCTCCGACCTTCTTCAGGTGGTTGGAATGTCGAACTGAAACATTAATTCCACTAACTAACGGCTTTATCCAGTGTCAGTTCAATACCCGGTTAAGGCAGTGGAGAACTTGGAGAGGGAAATTAACAGGAGATAACTGATAAGTGACATCCATTAACCATGGCACGTGGAAGTAGAACAGTCTACCCCAGTGAGCGAAATAAAGGGTTAAATTCGACATTCCAACCACCTGAAGAAGGCCTGAGCGTACAACGGCCGAAACGCGGAAATAAATATGATGGCAAACATGAGAACAATAGTCCGAACAATGTAAATAGTGTACACAATATCTCATCTAAAAAATATAGACAGATACACACACAGATATATAAAGGTGATTTGCATGTATATCACGTGACATGACATTGAATGATCATCTATCAGTGGTTGAAGCATTAGCGGGCACAAAACAAAATAGAACAAGCACAAACACAAAAGAAGCAAAACCCACTAATTTGATAATATGTATAATTAATTGGATACTTTTGTTTTCTTTATATGTGATGTTATTGATTGTTTACCCTGAAAACACAAAGGAAAAAAGCTATAGGAAGAAAAAGGAATTGATGAGGCCTTCGGGATCCATTACTATGAAAGGAAAGCAAGCTTTTAGAGGTTGAATTTTTTTTTACCCGTGATGGCAAGTTTAAATGCGTTTCTACAATTCCAGTTTATCCTGAACAAACATTTTCTTTCGTTCTATCATGTCTTCATACATTAGATAAGAAATAACCTGAAAAATGTGTATTATTATCTTCACTGTGGTAGGAGCGTAATATTCTAAAATTAAATTCAGTACTCGCAGAAATTATGTTGTAATAAAGAGATTTAATAGGCATTTTTTGTTAGCAATATTAGCGTAAAATTGTCATTCTCGTAAGCATCGCTCCCTCGCATAGTACTGCGGTAGCATATTGGTCCGAACACAGATATTGAATGACGGAAGTCAACATCAGTTATCTCTTGTTAATTCAACTAACTAACGCCTTTATCCACAGTGCCATGTCACCTTGAGGACACATAGTACAGTGGATAACGTGACAGGACCCAAAAGAGTGTGAGTTCAATACTCGGTTAAGCAGTGGAGAACTTGGAGAGGAGAATTAACAGGAGATAACTGATAACTGACATCCATTAACCATGGCACGTGGAAGTAGATCAGTCTAACCCAGTGAGTGAAATAAAGAGTTCAGTTCGACATTCCAACCACCTGAAGAAGGCTGGAGCGTACAACGGCCGAAACGTTGTAATAAATATGGTGACAAAGATGAGGACGATAGTCTGTCGGAGATAACTCCTCCTTCAGTCCGTTAACCCTTTCACCAGGGGTCTCTCTTCCCTGGCTATAAATAGCCGCTGACCCTTCACCTTTATCTCTTTTCCCTTCAGGATTTCAGCTATCAACCTCGAAATGTAGTCGCTAACAAGGGATAGCGTGGAAACACGCTAAGCACAATATTCACACACGCACGCGCATACAGGATATTCACTCACGCACGCACATACAGAATATTCACACACACTTCGTCCTTTGTACTGTTTCCATGTATTGTAACTTGTTATTAATATATATTTGTATATACATATATTATCGGTCTTGTGTTTTGTTTGCTTTCTTTATCTTCTTCTTTGGACTTAACCAAAGTCCAAACTTTTTATGTAGTTGGGCTCGGCGGGCAGGAGTATCTGAACCTTACTTGCGTTTCGTCTGACTTCTATCAACAACATAACAGCCACGCCATGAACCCTCAACAAGTGGTAACCGCCACGGGCCCACTACAATCCGAATAATGTAAATGGAGTTTTGTCGGAAAAACTTACCTTGAAATCTATTTCTTTATTTTACTGATTTTGACAGTCAATCGTATTCAACTAGAAAGTTAGTAAGGAGGAAACACTAAAATGATGAACACCTTGTGGGGAATTGCTAATAAAAGTATTTAATTTCAGAGTTCAAGTAATGTACGCCTATTACGAGATCGTAAAAACAATATGGACTTACGTTGTGATTTGCTAGGTGGCAAAATGACTAGATTTGTGTTACGTCTTGCCAAAGAATTGGTTTAAGAATACAAAAACCTGATATATGTGATGTAAGTCGATGTCATTTCAGACACTACTTTAGCATTAATGCCAGCTGAGAAAGTTAAAAATTGGACGAGATTCAATAGAGAAAGGTATGAAAAAAAGCAGGAATATGATGAAGGAAAGACTGACTGATATTTCTAAGTGTGTGTGCGTGTGTATGTTCACTAGGTAGCAATCCTTTAGAAATACACGTTTGATTAAAGGTCATAGAAAAGGGAATTTTTAAATTAATTTTTGGTTTAATATTTTGTGATTTCGAACCTGTTAAAGTCTGTCTTTATAAACGTTTATTGGAATTGTTCAGATGATATTAATCGAATGATTTTGATGGCTGGTTAAGGCCAGGTAGATCAAAGATATCAATAGATGCAGAAAAAAACAAAAAACGATTGCCACTTTTTGCTGTGTCTTGATTTCCTATTTAATTTCAGTACATTTAGATGGTAAAGAACTTTTATGTTTATACATTCTTTTTATAGATACAAATATCTAAGTAAATCCTCTGTTCATAATAAACAGTATTAATAACATTTACCGGCCTGAATATCCGAGAAATTTTCATAGAAAATATTTGCCCTCCGACAGGAATCGAACCTGCATCCTATACGGAACCGTCATATAGCCTGACGTGCCTTAACCGATTGAGCCACATTCACGCCGATAAATGTTATTAATAAGGTTGCAATTCACTCCGCGAGAAATTTGGAAACGGCATGCTGTACGACTTTCCATTCGCGCCAAAAGCTCTAATACGAACATTTCGGAGTGTTTGGTTGACAATCTCAGGACAGTGCAAAGAATTCAGAATGAGTTGGATGAGTCTAATGGTGATTACAAAGATGTTTGGATTGATCACTTGTTATGGCGACATTATGCCTCCATTCATCTTCTCACATGACCGCAGACTCAACAAAGAGGCCGACGGCAAGTGCCTTGAGGAGATAGTGCTGTCATGGATCAAAAGGGTGGCTGCTGGAAGACACTATGTCTTGCAACCGCACTCTACACCATGCCACACAAGCAGGAGTACCCAGTCATGGCTGTCAGACAATTTCTGCAACCATATCACCTCTTATATTAGGCCACCTATCTCCCCAGACTGTACCACCCTTGATTATTATGTGTGTGACGCAGTTGAGCAAGTGACCAACAAAACTCGTTGTAGCACCAAAGATGAACTGAAGACAAGGAGTATGGCAGCATTCACCAATTTAAACAAGGAACCCGCCCAGAAGAGATGCAGGAGATTCTGAAGTCGTGTAGAGTCCGTGGTTAAAGGCAATGGCGATTTTATTGAATAAAATTACTCTTTACTATTTCAAGATATTTTTGTGTAATTTTGGTAAATATACCAGTTAAAATATGATGTCAGTGTTATTTTCATTTTTGCGTAATCTTACGACAATTTATCTATCGCACAATGTATGTAAGCATTGAAGAAAGACGTTCACGTTTAATAAGTCCTAATAGTGATATCACGTTTTACCTGAAAAGATAGTTCTCATTTCGTAAATGCCCTGTTGGCTGTTATATTAAATAGTTTATTTTTCTTCTTGATTGTGCAAAGCAGTTGCACAAATCGCGAAGGGAGGCTGTCATCTGATTAAAATAGATTGAACGGGTAGGAGCAAAATTAGTTTCTGAATATGAAGCACATAATCATGGAGTAGTTCTTCATTTCAGATCAAACAGGTGTTAGCTTAAGCATTCATTTTTCATGAGATTGTGGCCTCGATTCCTGCATGGGGCTTTCGTAATTACTTTGAATAAGTGCACAGATCCAAAAGCAATTATCTTGGATTATTTTGTATTGAGATAACTTATCGTTCTTTACACACACACACACACACACACACACACACACACATATATATATATATATATATATATATATATATATATATATATATATATATATATATATATATATATATATATATATATATATATATTAAATTGCATGCATTCTTGTATTTATAATGTATTATTGAAGATTGCATATAGTATTCTCCATATGTATTTGAACAGAAACATTCTTTTTTGTGCTTTAATTTTTTCGTATACTTTTTCTTATATACATTTCTATTATATTTCTCTTATATATTTTTCTTATATAGTTTTGTTGTATATTTCTCTCATATACGTTTATTATATATTTCTCTTATATTTTCTTATACAGTATATAACATAAAGATGGCACATATTTTAAATGCAAGTATCTTTGATTATAAAAATGATATAGAATGACAGATATATTCATTTCATAACTGATATACAAGCGTTCAATATATTATCTAATATTTGAATACACCACGCTTAAGATGGTCACGAGCTTGCTGTCTCATTTCAAACACAGTTGACATTGCCTGTCTCACTTAAGTTTGTAGCAGCACGCAGGAACACCCTTTGAGTTGGTGCCTGTCGCTTTCCAAAATGCTATCGGAATTTCATTTGGGCTGCAACGATGGCTCATTGGCTGTTTTAGTATGCTTCCACTACGTATGCAATTTCGTTTGAAGTTCACGGTTTATGAGGATTCACCGTCTTCAAAATAGATAACAGGTAACTGATGAGCAGAGCAATATCATGATATTTTGAAATCTTATATAGCAATTATAGAATAAAAATATTTGGTACTCATATTCATAATCCAAGATACTTGCATTTAATTACGGGACACTCTGTATATTTATATATTCTTCCAGATATTTTGGGGATTTTGTCAAATTATCTGAACGTAATTTTAATATTTTGCCAAGTAGCTTAAAAGCCGCACTTCATGCGGACTTTTAAGCTAGTTCCTGCGGAGGAATAATTTCGCCTCCGGTCCCAGACTAAAGGGGCTTCTTGTCCAGCTTAGAAAACAGAAATGATAATTTTGAAGACACTTTGAATTCCTCTGTTCACACCATGGGAATTCAAAATCTCACTTTAACTCAGATTCTGACTATAACTCCTATTCCGGTCAAAACACCGATTTGGGCCAAAATTTCAATTCAGGTTTAGTTCTTCAAATTACAAAATCTGTGACACTTCAATTGAGTTGTGTTCTTCAAGTCACAACCTCTGCGTAAATTAAAAACCTAACGTCACAAAACCTCTCATTTTAACTCTGATTCCATGGCATTTTGAAGAAATAAAATTGATTTCCTCAATTCTCAAAATTTTACAGATATTTTAAACTGAATTGAAAACAAAAAAAATGAATTCATGAATTTTTTTTTCTGTTACTTTAAACTCAATATATGTAAAAAAAAGATCATAATCATTTTTTTTCAATTATTTTAAAATTTGAATATTTAACTATTTATTCCTCATCCGGACAGGAATCTCCAATGATGGATGTTCAAGAACCAGACGACGAGTATATTTTCGACCCCGGGATCATCCTGATTCCAAAAGGGTATATATAATATCTCTATAAAGATCAAGTGTGGCTGGAGGTAGAAAGATTTTAGATACACAGAGGTATTTGCCGTTTATTTCTTTAGATTTCCAGTGGACGACTACACCTTGCAGAAAAATGAATCGTTTGCAGAGTAATAGAGATTGCTTAGCTGCGTTGCCAACATCTGAAGTAACAACGTTAATTGGTCTTTGCTATTCCCTGGTTGAGTGATTCTGAAATTATAATATTTAGCAATATATAAAAATGCTCGGTTTAATTCCTTTCAAAAATTAATTTAATTAAATAATTTCAAAAGGTTATCATTGAAAATTACCAAAAGGAAAAAACATAGCTGGAAGCAAAGAATTGTCCTTAGAAGAAATAATTGAAGTACACGTATTATTTGATGCTAGCTGGACCAAAAAATAACTTGAGAAAGGAGCTGTGATATGAGTACTGTAATATGTATCCTTGATCGAATAAATTCAGCAGACAAATTTACATCAAAAGTCAGAGAAGGACGATCTCCTTTTTTCTATCATTTATAAACTTCGAATACAGAGCCAAAGGAATAAGAGAGAATCTTTACTGTAAGGTACTTTTCTAACAAATGCATATCTCAAAATTAAACAAGATAATTACAGAGGAATCAATGGATTATATTTATAACCTGACATTATTTCTTATTAGTATAAACGTTATATTTAGTAGATACACGTGTTTGAGAAGACGTTCTTGGAGTTTTTTTCAATCGAGACATAGATGTCTACTGGTCTGGATAGTTGAAATTATTTTTAAAGAAAATTTGCCTCTCAACAGGAAGCGATCCTGTGCTCTGTTTAACATGGGAGAAACAACCTACAAGCTAGGTTTGCTTTTAACTGGTCAGTTCTCACAGCAGAACAATGGCAAATTACTCTTTTTAAGAAACTTATACCTCACATTAGTAGCTTTGAAGCCTATATATATATATATATATATATATATATATATATATATATATATATATATATATATATATATATATATATATACTGACTCCCAATACTACTGACCGCTGAAGTTTTAAAAAAACACTGGAGAAATCTTCCTCACAAATATCAGGCTGTTCGGGTTCTTTCTGTTGATCCCATCTGCATCAAGAAGTAACAGTCAATGCTATGGTTTCTTGGGTTCCTCTAAACCATGGTAATTCCAAATTTCAGACAACTCTTCTGGCTCTTGATCCAGCGACACAGATACTCGGTACATCTTTTACATACCATGTGTGTCGCCAAATCTTTGCCCTGTACACCAAGTTGCTGAGTCGTCTCTTGATAGTGTGCGGAAACGAATGAGGTTTCGAATACCAGCAGTTAAAATGACCTAGAGACTCTGTTGTTGAGGTCAAGCATAGTGATTTTTATACCGATATTCCTTAGAAATTTGGCTCCTGAATTATATAATTTTACTTATTTCTAATTAACCCTAAATCACGTGGTACGTTTACTACTACGTCCGCGCGATATTTCGAAAGCATACCTAAATTATAAGGACGAATAAAACAAGATTTCTGAATTGTATTTTACGTTTTGTATTGTACATTTTAGCTGATGTGTTTTGAAATGTAAGCAATTTATTACGTGTTATTCATCTATTTGGGGACTGAAAATAATTCCGATGCGTTAAAATTAATATGTTTAGAATTAACATAATAATTAGTTCTAGTGTGTGAAATATGTTGCATATTCAAATATTTTAATGGACATGACATTGTAACCCCCCCCAAAAAAAAACCCGTAAAAACAGCATGCGTCTATAGCTCAAAAAGTTGATCTGATTGAGCAAAAGTATTGTGATTTTTGGATTCAGCACATCAAAACTATTGTGATTTTTGGATTCAGCACATCAAAATGCTCCAAAATCGGCTAACAAATTAGACAATACATTTTGGTGTTGACCAGTGTTATCCATATACATTTCTGCTTTTTATATATTCCGTGCAATATTCTGTAATATTTTTATATTTTCAAAATATACTATAAAATGTCATGTTTGCTCACATCTGTTTATACATTACTTCTGTTTAAGCTCAAGTTGTGATTTTAATTTCAAGTTGGTTAACAATTTTAAGGTATATGTCCTATCAGAAAGTTATCTTTGTGTTATGAAGTAGGGAATGTATGCCTGTTGCAAAACTGGAGATGTACAATTTATCGAAATCAGCGCCCCCAACAAAATCTACTGTACAAGATGTTACATCCGAGAAGTCAAAAGAAAGCTAATGAGATGGATCCAAGGAGAGCGAGCAAATAAGGTCTTCTTGTCTTGTCTTGATGCGGCATTCACCCTGGGCGGATTGAGCCGGCTTCTTCCTGTTGATGCACCGCATCACGGACCATTGCAGCCCACGCTCGTCGGTCTGTCGCGAGGTCGCACGAGATGGTAAGCCAGTCGCGGTTCCAGCGGCGGAGGCCGACCACATGCGGGCCGGAAAGTAGCGCCAGATCCTCCTTGATCGTTGAGGCCCACGTCTTCAGCTGTCCGCCTATCCGCTTCCGCCAGGTGGACGGCGGTGTAGGAAGGAGAACGTTCCGTATCAGCTCCCCTCTCGACCGGCGCGCAGCGTGTCCGAACCATCGCAGACGCCGTTGAAGAAGGACTGCGGGCAGAGGGCGTAGACTGAGGCGGCGGTGGAGCTCGGTGGTAGGGACCCGGTCGACGCGTCGGCAGTGCAGGATGCGACGGAGGCAGTCGTTGTCGAACACCTCTAGTTTGCGCAAACTGGAGCAAATAAGATGGCCAAAACACGTTTCGAATTTTAACATCTTTTCGTTTTAGACGTATCGATGAGGATGATTCAACCATGGGCAAAACTTTCGCCTTCATGTTTCACATTTCTTTCAGCCATGGGCAAAACTTTCGCCTTCATGTTTCACATTTCTTTCAACCATGGGCAAAACTATCGCCTTCATGTTTCACATTTCTTTCAACCATGGGCAAAACTTTCGCCTTCATGTTTCACATTTCTTTCAGCTCTGTAGCAAAAACTTGATAAGTTTTAAATTTTTTCTCTTTTCATTTTACTCTGTCGTCCGCTTGAACGCCAGCATCTTTTGCGTTATAAATTATTATTTTTGTTGGTGATCTGCTTTATAGCCTCCGTTATATTATATCTTTGAAATTATCATCATTGTGGTTTATTAGTTAAGTATTCCCGTTAGATTTAACTAGATATATACGCTGGAGGTTAAATAATAATAAAAAAAATCTCTTCAGAACACAAATACTCTTAGTATTTGAATTGTTTTCAGTAATCTGGAATGATCAGGTCTCTTTTCTTGACTTCTAGATTTTAGAGATTTTAGTTTTGATTGTTGTCAGCGCTCCGATAACAACTGGTAATCTTTCACTTTCTACAACTTGCTTTTGAAGGGTGGGATAATTATATATCCTTTCAATTTATTTGACGTCTACCGAAACAGAGACATCTGATATATGCCCTATTTTCCACATTATGTTTATGATTATCATGTACAATATGATGGACGTCCCATGTATGACGATAAACTATATCCGGCAGCAAGATCGCGCTGTTTTGAGGAGCGTGCAACAACCTCTTAATTGCTGTTGTTCCTGGGTCCACACTCATCCGTGGTGTTAACACCTGTTAGGGTTCCAGCTATGGGCAAATAGTTAACCCCCAAACTGAGGTCAAAACAATATGAAAATATAAAAATAGATTTTAGAGTAAAAGTATCAGCGGTATATTTCTGAAAAAAAAAATTACGTGTAATATTTTTGACTCTCGACAAAAAATCCCTCTTTACAAAAATACGTCAATGAAACCCGATCTACAGACTGATTTATTACAAATAATACATATTCTATTCATACGAAGCTATCATAAAAATCATGTCGGCAGCATATAACCCATTGAGGTTTAGATGCAATAAAAGAAAAGAAAATAAACAATATGATGGTCAGAAATGGGTAGTTTGAATGCTGATATCCTAGATATTTTGTGTATTTCTTTTATTCACGACATATTCTTAATTGCGTATTTTCTTCATAAACATTACTTTTGCGACTGTTCCCCGCTAATGATAAAAAGATGCTAACTATACTCTATCCTGCAAGATATAATCTATAAATATTGTACAAGTGAAAAAAGAAAATCAATCCGGACTCTTAATAAATTTCTTATATAATAATAAGATTCAAAACTACACCATTGCTTAACAAATATAAATGTATTCAAAGGACAAGTTATTGTGCCCTCTTAAGAAATAACGACTGAAATATATCCACTTAGCGGCTTAGAATGGATTGAATAATCCCAAACCAAACGAGAATAATAACAAAGAAAATCTCCTTTTATATTATTGAATATATTTGCTGCTTTTTGTAGAAATCATTTCTTTATGTAGGTACGTTTGCTTTTAATATTTCTCTCTTTATTGAAACCGATATGATTTCCCTTTTATGCAAAAATGGCCTCGGCTTCTCAGGAAAAATGTACAAAGACAGAATGAAGATAAATGGCGACGATTTTCATCTGGTGGTTTTACTTTTTCTTAGCAAAAAGCAAATGTTCCAACTTAAAATCTGGAAAAGGAATACTAAAAATGAAGTCTGTCCCATGACTGATGGCATATTGGAAAAGAAGCAAATAAAAAAAAAGGAAAAAAACCGATTGGCAGAATATTACTTTTTATATGCGTATTCGGATTAATTTTCCTCGTCTTTATCCATTTCTTTATCGACTTTTTCGGACGCTGGTCATTCAGGCCACCTCCAGATGTCAATCGTAATTTTTATATATCGAACATTTTTTCTGTGGGAAAATTTCTTGTTTCTACCTATACACATCACTTCCAATATTTCTACCGACGAGTTCTTCGATCTTCTTTTACATGACCCACATGTTTACTTATTGATCTCACAGTGAACTTTTAAAGTACCCCAATTTAATTGATCAAAATAAATCGAAAATTGCATTGAATCGTGGTGATAAAGAAAATAATTAAAAAAAAAATCAGCAATTTAGTCCAAATAAAACAAAATGACCAATAATGAAAATAAACTCAAAAAATTCATCACCTGAGTAGATTGGTGGATTCAGTGCCAATTTTTTTAACAAAGACATCTAGAAGGTATCCATAGCCGTGCAAGATTTATAGAAATATTATATTTTAATTAACTAGGAAATCAGGTATACCTTTTCATATATAAAGGAAGAGGACGGATAGTTTCCAATATTACACAAATGTATTATACAAGACATACTTGACTTAGTGAAATAAAACGTTGATTATAATCTGGTTCATTGGTAGTTATGAGTTCCCTCTCTGCTAAAAAGCATATAATCTTTTTCACATGGAATATCGGACACTAAGTTGTTCGTCTAAGCAATATTTACTATCTATCTTTTGTTGAAATTTATGAGATGATGAATTATCATTATTACAGGCTTTGCTATTTGGTCAAACATCCTGGTTTTGGCTTTTTTACTCAGAAAAATTCGGTCGTTCTGCATTCCGACCGTCTATAGATGCCTATCTTCATTTCACCAACATTCCGATGGAATACTTTATTCAGTCAGGGAGAAAGGATTGGGTTTTAAACCAAATTATTACAGGCATTAGATTTAAGACTCCAGAATAGCATCACAAGACAGTACAAGAGACCCAAGGCATAACTGGTTAAATATCTGGTCCCCTAACACATTCTAAGTTCATAAGCGAAAAAACAACTGAGGAATATTAACTGATATTAAATATTTTCTAGAATATAAAGTACATTAAGAAGGATATACTGCTGTATGGCATATAAAAGGTTGGATTAGTCATTTTAAGAAGGTTAACGAAGGCTGCCATTTATTGACCACAGATATTCTGACAAGTTCTTGACAGACCATTGAAAAAAGGCGGAGGATAAAACGGTATAATCGTGTTGAGGATTCGACTAGAACTTTTGCGCAGGTTACTGATTAAGTCTACAGACATTTTTAGCAAGTCTTGATACGAACGTGGAGTAAAACAGTATAATAATTATGAGTGTTCGTCAAGTACTTTTGCGAAGGTTGCTGATTAAGACCACAGACATTTTCAGAAAGTCTTGACAAACATTTGTGTTAAAACAGTATAATCATTATGAATGTTTGTCTAGAAATTTTGCGAAGGTTGCCGATTAAGACCACAGACATTTTCAGAAAATCTTGACAAAGACTTGTGGTAAAACAGTATATCATTATAACGGCTCGAATAGAAATTATGAGAAGATTACTGATAAAAGCCACATACCTTTTCAGAATGTCTTTACAGACACGTGAGAAACAGCATAATCGTTATGAGGGTTCGACTAGAAATTTTGAGATTATCGACGACAGAAATTTTAATAAACGAATGAAGCCGAACGATTAGAGTGGTAAAAATCTTTGTGAGTACAACTTCGAATAGTGAGGCATATAATTATGTAAAGTATATAATGATAAATTAAATATCAGATTTTAGGGATAATAATCAACTATGAGGAAAACAATTTTTCCGGAACAACTTAGATAGTATATTAAAATTAATAATTATCGCTTTTTCATTTCAGCAATCGTAGCGTACATAATTTTTTAGGATTGAATGTTAAAGTCTTTAATATTTAATGTGTTCGCACCCATTCTTCCCTGTTAAGTTTCACAAGTGTGTTCAGTGCAATTTCGGTTCAGAGCTGTTTTTGATTGAAAAATGTCGTTCGGGATCTTTTGATTAAAAACTGCCGTCATCGGAAAATATATTATGAAGAACAGAGAGAGAGAGAGAGAGAGAGAGAGAGAGAGAGAGAGAGAGAGAGATGTGTGTGTGTGTGAGAAGGGGGAGAGAGAAAAAATCAAACATAGGAAGTAATTCATTGGCTTCACATGGCGAAGTCAAAACACAAAGTGAATCGTCGCCACTTGAAAATGGATGAATGGAAAATAATAACAGATGCAGAAACCTTGCATAAAAGAAAAGAAGTTTGAATGAATCAAAAATATTTGGAAGACTGTCTCATAGGTTTTCTAGATAGAAATATTGATTAAACATACACAGAGAATATATATATATATATATATATGTATGTGTGTGTGTGTGTGTGTGTGTGTTATTATAAAAGGCACATACACGAAAACTTCATGAGGTAATAATTTATTTCATTAGTGTTGTAAAAACGGCCCCAATTCATCAGACCTTCAAATCCAAAAGCTGATGAAGTGTTTTACGTCGTTTCGACTACGCATGCGCAGAAACGAGTGTTGATGGATTTTTTTAATTTCGTTTTTTCCTTTCTTTTTGTATATAATCTAGCTGATTTCATTTCGATTATTCTTTGTTTCCATACCATTTTTTTTAGATATCCCACACTGATATGTCAGTAATGGTAAAATGTTAAGAACCCGGGCACAAATTTACTGTGTAATGCTTTGCGACTAAGACAATCTCTAAACATTTTCATTGTTTTCTTCTTAGATCAGAGAAGTATGTGCTCAGTCTTATTACGTTAAGCAACTAATGCATCTAATGCATTGTTTTGTAAGATGTCCCTTTTGTATTCATATAATCTTTTATGTAGATTCCTTGAGGTTTCTCTTATGTATATTTTGTTACATTTATTACAGGTGATAGAGTAAATTCTTTCATCAAGTTTTAGCTTATTGTTTTGTTTAGTATTGACTAAGTGTTATATTGTTTTTAGATGTAGTAGTAACAAATTTTATGTTGATTTTTTTTCACACGAAAAGTTTTTCGTCTTTGTCCTATATTTTTCCGACAGTATTGTTCTTCATATATAAAAATATACATATTCTTATCTCATAAATATATGTATTTTTGTGCGTGTTCATTTCAAATAGCAAATCGTTAACAACAGTACATGTTTCCCGGATTTTCCCTATTTTCGTTGAAAATGCACAAAGATAGTTGAAAGTACTTGGTACGTTACATAAAATTTCGACAATTCCCTTTCACAGTCTTCCACTCAATATTTAACAAATTATACGACACAAAGAGAAAATTAACAAAATGTGACAAGAATTCTTTGTCTGCTCTGTTTAATAAAACATACGGAAACGTAAAGTCACTCATTTGAATAATAAAAAAATATTTGAAATGTTTGTCAGACTGTCTCTCAAGTTTTCAAGATAGAAAACTTGGTCGATCGGTACATCAAACACATACAACACACACACACGCACGCACGCACGCACACACACACACACACACACACACACACACACACACACACACACACATATATATATATATATAAACATAAAAGTGAACATTGAAGTTAACATTTAGAGGCGACAGGTTGTTTCATGCGAGGCGCAATTGTCAGGCCACAAGTGTTGTTTTTTTTCTCGGCTATTCATATAGTCAATGTTGCATTGTGGGTACTCTATTTTGCGGGTATTTTGCCGGAAGTCGTTTATTTATTTATTTGGTTAGATTATTTTGCTTGTTTTTTTTTATTTATTATCTTATATATTTTTATTTTAATCGGTGTTTTATTAACGTAGTAAAAATACTTTGTATCGCTTATTTAATAGTTTTGTTTTGGTTTGAGAACATAATTAAAGCTATTTATTCAGTTTGGGGGTTGATCGCTGTAGTCTATTTTATATATTATTTTGTTCTGGAGCAGTATTTAACTTGTTTATTACTTCATTTATTTATTTGGATTGATTATCTTTACTTGTTTTTTCCCCAACGATTAATTTATCGGGATCGATTTGTTAGTTTATTTATTTATATATTTGGATAAATTTAGATTAATTTATTTTACTTGTTTTTTATTATTTCTTTATTATATTGTATATTTTTATTTACTCTTTTCGGTTTTCGATTTTTAAGAAACGTAGTATTTTTTATCGTTATATAACAGTTATAGCTCTGTTTTTCGTCCGAGTTTTGGTTTGATTTTTATAGTTTAACTAATATTTTAATAATAATGGTTGATTAATTTGTTTATTATTTACTTTATTTATTTGGGTTCATTGATTTTGTTTTTTACTTTTTATTTATTTATTCTATTTTGTCAATTCTAACGGGTGTGATTTGGTCATTTGTTTGGGTTAATTTAATTTACCTATTTTATTGTCATTTTATTTATTTATTTCTGTCTTTCTTTTTATTTCCGGGTACTTAACAAGAAAACGCCACTGAGTTAGGGTGTTCCAAAAGAACAGTTATTTAAAGAGGGTGAACCCGAGTGCCAACGCTTGGGCAGACAAAATTTACCCAGGCGGAATCAGGCACAAAGCTTGTCTTAGCTGGCCAAATTTGGAGAAGACAACAAACGAGATACTACAATCTGGACCGCGACCGAGTCCGTTCTTTTTCTGTCTGGTTATTTATCTAGACCCTTCATCATACACACACACACACACTCTCTCTCTCTCTCACACACACAGACACACACGCACACACACACAGAGTTAGGATGTGACACAATGTTAGTTAACGTGGCGAGTCCACAATTACGTGTTATCGGGCGCAATGCTTGTCTTAGTTGGACCATGACACTGAGCAGATACTACGGGTATTTAACTAGACAACTTACCGACTGAGTTAATATGCGATACAAGTTTAGTTATTTAACGTGGCGAACCTGAGCTGGAAAATTCGATCTGTTGGAGAAAATTTACCCAGTCCGCGCTTGCACGGGATCGGGCGCAAAACTTGTTTTAGCTGGACCAGACTACAGAACAGTTACTACAATATTTATCGGCACCGGGGCCGTTCTTTTTCTGCCTGGGGGCTAGTAAATATAGTAGCCACCCCACCACTAAGTCACGATGTGAGACAAAGTCAGTTGGCGAACCCGATGGCGAACACTCGGGCTATTGCTGAAAATTTGCACAGTCCCGGCTTACGCGGGATCGACCGCTAAGATCGTCTTAGCTGGACCAGGCCAGAGAACTCATACTACAATCTGGACCGCGACCGAGTTCATTTGTCATGTTCATGTATTTACCTAGTGTTATGGTCCAGGTTAGGACCAAGGAAGAACAACATGAATACAAGAGTAGAAATAACGAAGGTATATTACACGAAATAATAATACATGATGTGGAAGGTTTTAGCATAACTCTCAGTCTGGTTTGGAGTTAACTACTATCGGCTCGACTCGATTTGACCTCTCTCTCTTGAGAGGCGTAGTATACATAGTGTTAGGAAGAGTTCATTCTGTAGTTATAGGTAAGGACCTATGACAACTAGACACACGCCCACTGAGTTAGGATGCGAGACAAGGTCAGTGATTTAACGTTATGAACCCGAGCCCCAACACAAGGACTATTGGCAAAAATTTGCTCAATCTCCTCTGACACGGAATCGGGAGCAAAGCTTGTCTTTGCCGGGCCATGGCACTGAGCAGATACTACAATATGTACCGCGACCTAGTCCGTTCTTTTTCTGTCCGGGTATTTTGCAAGACGTCCCCACCACTGAGTTAGTATGTGACACAAAGCCAGTTATTTAATGTGGCGAACTCGATAGCGAACACTCGGGCAATTGTTCAAAATTTGCCCAGCCCCCACTTTCGCGGGATTGGGCGAAAATCTTTTGTTAGCCGTACCAGATCAGAGAACAGATACTACAATCTGGACCTCGAACGAATCCTTTTTTTTTCTGGCCGGGTATTTACCAAGACACTCCTTACAATGTCAGGAAAAAATATAACGGAAATTTTAAAAAATTAATTGAAAAAAATGTTTACAAAAAATAAAAAGCCTAAATGTCAGCATGCTGTTATTTCGATAGTGTTCAGAATCAAACAAAGTTAATCAAAGATAATTTGTCTAAGAAATGGTAGAACTTTTGGAAAAGCAAAACTTTACTTTGATCCTGAACTATATGAGATTATCACAGCACAAATGGTTCACAGTCCTTGCGGTAAAATTAACCCACTAGCACCATATATGAAAAGTAGACAATGGGAGAAAGAATATCCAAAGCACTTCATTAATGAAAATAAACCACAAGAGACAATATATCACATACTGGGAATGAGGATAAACTACATCCACGTCCTGGGTATGGCGATAAACTACATCCACGTCCTGGGAATGAGGATAAACTACATCCACGTCCTGAGTATGACGATAAACTACATCCACGTCCTGGGTATGGCGATAAACTACATCCACGTCCTGGGAATGAGGATAAACTACATCCACGTCCTGAGTATGACGATAAACTACATCCACGTCCTGGGAATGAGGATAAACTAATCCACGTCCTGGGAATGAGGATAAACTACATTCACGTCCTGGGAATGAGGATAAACTACATCCACTTCCTGGGAATGAGGATAAACTACATCCACGTCCTGGGTATGACGATAAACTACATCCACGTCCTGGGAATGAGGATAAACTACATCCGCGTCCTGGGTATGACGATAAACTACGTCCAACATCAAGGTCTCTTATAATACGTTTTTGAAAAAATAATGTTGTCAGCGGTACGTTTTTGAAAAAAAATATATTACCAGTTATACTTTTTTTGAAAGAATAGTGTTGCCGGCTATATGTTTTTGAAAAAAATAATATTACCAACTATACATTTTTGAGTTAAAAAAATATTAGCAGAAATAGATTTTTGACAAAACAAAAATATTACCAGGAAAAAAATTTGTCAGCATTAAATGACCCATTGAGGTTGATATACCGTAAAACAAAACAAACCAAACCAACCCTGAAAATGGAGGAAGAACTGCTGTCATAGCAAGAAATCGGCAAACTTACACAATTGGTAATAGATGGGTTATTCCTTATTCTCTTGTTCTTTTAAAATCCTTTAAAGGACATATTAATGTAGAACTATGCTGTTCTGTTCAAGGAATCATATACATAATGAAGTATATTTATAAAGGATGCGATGAAGCAGTTTTGAGACTAGGAGATGCTGAAAGAAACATAGACGATGTTGACAACTTCTTAACAGGAAGATTCATTAATGCAAATTAAGCTGCTTGCAGGATACAATGTATCGTTAAAAGGAAGATTTAACCTAGTTTGCTAGTTTAAGATATATAGTTTCATTCTCTAATCCCATCAATACATGTACAGTTTATAAAAGATGTGGTGTATCTACTGTACTTAGTCCACATGCGTCCTGGGTATGAAGATAAACTTCAAGGCCTCTGACCAGGACATTGGATATTTTGAGGAGTCTGTGACAACATCAAAATTGTTGTTGTTCCAAGGTCAACCCTAACTCGGTGTGGTAGAACCTATGAGAGTCCCATCTACGGACAAATAGGGAACACCCAAACAAAAATCAGTATATTTATAAAATGAGCAACAGTACATTTTTTTATAGCAAAATGACAATTAATGGAACACTAAAAAAAATGTAAAAATAGATTTTTATAGTAAAATTACCAAAAATAAATATTATAATCTACAAACTATATATCTAAAAAAGACATATCCTTATTCAAAGTATAAAAAGTTGAAAATAAATTCATTTGCCGCATAAATTTGCATTCAAAATATTTTTATTTCAGTATTAAATATGCCATAGACGTTGATATGGCGCCAAACAAAAACAACAAACTTAAACCACTTAATACATTGTTTATCCACATTGCCTGTCTTAAGAGAGGCCTGACCTCATGTAGATGGACCTGCTATAGATTATGCACCAACACTTTCACCTGTTGACACAGTGAATCAAGATGGGTGAACCTCCAGAAATAGATGGACAGATCCTTGCATGTGATTTCTCTTATGAACTTGCTCGCACAACTCAATGGGTCGCAAGAAATACTTTCTAACGTTCAATATTGCCCAACCCAAGTCAGTAACATTTCCATTATCACACAACAGACCCTGCGTTTTCTCGAGTCATAACCAACGGTTGTACTGTCAAAGGGGTTCCCTGGAACGTTCATCTGGGTGATAAAGCTCATTCTAAATCCCAAATGGAACTCGTATATACCGTGTCAGAAAGTACCAGACTCCTTCTACAGTGCTATATCTTTACAAGAGCGAGATCAGGGTAAAGATCGAGTACTGTTGTCTCCTCACGGCTGGAGCTGTCTAATTTTCATTATTCAGCCAAGAAATCAAAAGCGTCAATGCGTCATTGTAGATAATGAATTGTTTTTCACGGTACGACCCCTTTCCCACATATGAAACATTGTTAGCATTTTGATAATTTATCGCCATTTTCATGGAATTCCTTTGTTCCACAATTTCAGGGTTTCACAGCTAGGACCCGCCACTTCGTATTCCATTTTTAAGGAGGAAGTTCTTTCCAAGACGATACGCCCCAGAATACTAAAATGTTAATCTACCCAAGTCTAGTGTCAACCGTTATCTATCCAACATATCCTCATAATATGCACCTCTTGTTTCTTCTTTCTACATCCTTACAACAACCTCAGTTAAGTCTTGTTGGGCTTTGTAGTGATTAAACTATAGAAAAATAGAGTTGAAAGTTGCTTATGTTCAAGGTGGTACAAGCCTGGCGATTGTTCCAGGCAGGGATTCTGATGATGATTTTGAAGAGTATATTGAATATCACTGGCATTCAGTAGGCCTGTATTAACATGATTGAAGAATACAGTGTAACCCGGATATAAGAGAGTTGTCGGGACTGGAGAATAAGTCTCTTATATCCGGGTTTCTCTTATATCCGGGTTAGGTCTATTATGTATACATTAACACAGGCTCTAATTTGGGACCAGATAAAATCTCTCTTATATCCGGGTTTCTCTTATATCCGGGTCTCTTATATCCGGGTTTCACCGTACAACACATTTCTGTTGACGGAATGGTAGGATAACTTATTAAAGTAGATGTAACTGTTCAGACTTCTCTCCACAAACGCCTAAGTTGAGCAAGGTTTCTATCTTATGACACCCTGCACCATGAAGACAAGAGTTGTGTGTTTGTATCGTTTTACAAGTACTTTTCGTATATATTTCACTAAGCAGGTCGACGTTTTAAACGACCATCATTAACGTAAATAAAGAAACTGCTTCCATCATTCAATAAGTATTAGCTATTAAAGTCATTCAAAGGGTCATTGAAACGAGCATAATCAAGCACAAAACTTTGTATCTGCATAATTTTTAGCACATCCAACTTAACATAGAGAACACATTTTTATTTCATAGATTCGTGTGAGTAGCAAAATGAATGCACTCCTGCAGGTAGCAAAGTTTTTACATTGCCAACGATTATCTCATGCTCATATAAATATGTTCTATTCAAAGAAAGAGCTAAGTAGGCGGTGTAACGTTTATAATCGCAGACATTGTAATCAGCGCCCTGAGTTCAAATTCCGACTTAATCTGTTGCGTTAAATTTCGCAATAATGCCAATTCGAAATAGCATAAATTTGTATTTTGTCCAATAGCTATGGATCAAGTAGAAGAGGAGACTATGCTCTCTATGTGGGGCAACCACTCTGTGTGGCAAGTGCAATTTTGTATTTCAAGCTCTGATGGCAATGAAAATCACTATTTTTTTTTATAGAACGCGTGACAATTCCCTTATAATAAAAAAGAAATTTGTGGAGAGCCATGATTGTCTAGGTCCTGAATTACATGATATTAAAAAATAATAAACCAGAACAAATCACAAGGGCTTAAATGCTGATCATTTCTTTATGAAATGATTAGACGCTCCAAAGAGCTGTAAATGATTGTATAAGTAACATTAGTTATCTATTAGGATTAATGAGATTTAATCATAACGCTAGAAAACTGCGTTATGCGCTGAGGTTCGAACTCATTACCAATTTGCGAGTCCGCTCTTTGAACACTGCAACAATCAATATTTTCTAAGCGTTTTTTTTATTGTTATTGTCTTCAATTTTCTGTTTGTTGCTCATTTTCCTTAGCCAATTCTTTAAACAAATGATATATCTCCCACAGATGGTGCCTTTTTATTACTTTCACCTTTTCCTGGCATTTCCTGCTCAAATCCTCGGACTGTTAGATCAGATCAAAGAGAAGCACTAAATCCTTTCTAGTTCTTGTACAATTTCCTTCAGAGAATAAGTCTCTTTTTCTTATTGAAACGAAACCTTTCGCTGAATTAGTGTAATTGCCGTAAGCGACAGATACGCTTGGCCTCCTATTTCACAATTGCTAGTCGTTGAGCGATCAAAAGAAAACATCAAAAGAAATTTTTCTTTCCATTTTTTTTTTCATTTCAAACCAAAAATTTGTCAAATCATCTTTTTGCTCTTTTATCCTAAATGGTTTCTATTTGGCCTCAAAGAAAAAACCTAATTTCTTGAAAATAATAGAAAATATTGAAGGAACGTGCGTGTATTCTTCTTACAAAAGGCCTTTGTAATTACTTATTGAGACATGTCTCTCTCTCTATATCATAGATATATTTAATAATCATTTTCCAAAAAGAAATTACGCATATATATTATTGAATCACAAGAAATGGTAACCGGCGTTTTCCATGTTAAATCTTGTTCGTTCGTTCTATTCAGTTAAGTAACAACTTCATTGAGAGATATTCGTAATTTACAAAATATCATCAAAAATTTAATTAATGCAGATCTATAATTGCAGCTCTATTCGTTATCATCTATCTCATATTCTGCATGTCACAATATAATTCAAGATATCAAATTTTATCAAAATATACCATGAAAAATATTTGTTTTCTGTAGCATTGATTGGAAGAGAGGATGTTTGACTGAATCTTGTCGGCCTTATCAAACCCGGGATGAAGGTTTTCTTCATTTTTGTCTAAGGAATACAACTCAAGGACAGATGGCACAGTTCACAAAGGCGATAGTTAGATCCAGTGACAGGACACAAAGAGTATGAGTTCAATACCCGGTTAAGGTTAAGTGGAGAACTTTCAGAGGGGAATTAACAGGAGATAACTGATAACTGGCATACATTAAACATGGCACGCAGAACTAGAACAGTCTACCCCAGTGAGCGAAATAAAGGGTTCAGTTCGACATTCGAATTACCTGAAGAAGGCCGGAGCGTACAACGGCCGAAACGTAGCGATAAATATGGCGACAAAGATGGTATTTATCAATCCACCCACGGGGGATCGAATGTGGCACAAGGCCTTTTTAATGTGTGTATCTCTGAGCCCGTAGGCCCAGCCAAAAATAAATAACCATCCAAACACGCCGAAGCGGGCCAGTTCCGTCAACCTCCCCCAACAAAACCCTACCCTTCGGCGGAGCTTCGTCCGGGTTCCTCTCTGCAAGCAGAGAGTTCGACAGACACCCTACCCGGCAGCTCACAAAGCGCAGATACTACACTTTGATCCTAGCCACCGGGCCGAGCGGGTATTCTTTTTATAGATACGATATATATGGCGACAAAGATGTGAACAATAGTCCGAATAATGTAAATAATATACATAATACCTCATCTCTGAAATATAGACAGATACGGAAAAAAACTATTAGGTTGGTGCAAAAATAATGACGTAATAATGTCGTTTTTTGACGTATTTTTAACGTCAAAAACGACATTATTACGTCATTATTTTTGCACCAACCTAATACTTTAAATGTTTTTCTGTCATCCTAAATCCGCCTGGTTTTTCAGAACAAACAATGTACGAAAATTCTCTTGTTATTCAGCATAAATTTCCCGAGAAAATTTAATTTTCGCGCGACGAAATACAGGGTGGTCCAAAAGTTTTAATCTGTATAATATAATTTCCTATTTCAGATGGCTTCTACCAAAAATGATAGTGTTGATAATGACCTTCTCGGTGCGTGATAGCGTCAAGGAAAGTGAATAAACTGAATCGAGTACATGCGTTTTGTATTACTGTATTACTTGTTCTATTGTTCACATTACTTTTTGACATGAGGTAACACGATTTTCGGACCACCCTGTACATAAACAATCATTAACCTGGAAGGACATGGAACCAACACCCTATCAAAACACACCAGATGTTTTTTACTACATCGGCCAGAGGAGGAAGCCTTCAACATTTTTTAATTTACTTACTTCCCCAATTTGCATTTTTCCTTCTTCTCCCAAATTGTCAAAATGTAGAAGTATATTTTTACAAAGAAATCGCCTGTGGACTAAGTTCCTAAAATAAAATTTAAAGAAAAAATAACTTTGTAACTAAATATATTTAAAGAAATTTAATTATTCCTTTAATTTTGTTATAAAGTTTGTATAACGCTCCTAGTTATGGTTAATAATACATTGATGAAACACCGGAAGGTTGAGTGAAGGACAGATTTAATTACAAAAGAGACATGGATTAATAATACTGTAATAGAGAATACCGTTGTTCAGTACAGCAATGCGTACGACTAAATTATTTTCCATTCGTCTTTTTAAAACAACAAAGGCTATGTTTAAAACTTTCAGTATATCTGTAAAAGGAAAATATGAAAAAAAGGATAAAGGAAAATTATGTTAGTCGACGTGTTTCGTCCTCTGAAGGAATTTATTAAGGTGCATTTTTCTTGATAAAGTACCTCAGATGATGAAAGACTTCGGCTAAGATAAGTTTTCCTTTTGTCTTTTTTCAATAAAGACTATATGAAGCAAGTGAACTTTCAACTCTTAAATGTCATTTAAAAGAAATTGTTGCTCATTGGTATCAAAATCTGTAAGAATATTTTTCGAAAATGTGTTTAAGATCAAGTGTATGACTGAAAGATGAGGGGAAAACTGATATAGGACAATTTGAAAAAAAATATCTTCCGAAAAAGAAACATATGCGAATTTTCAACGTAATGGTGAAAAAAAAAAGATTCTGGTGTTCTTTGAAATTGATGAATAAAAGAATTGTACTGAAACTCAGTGAAAGTGCGAAGACATTCACCTTTTTCTTAATTATAGTTTAAGTTTCAAATTCGGTGTAGCAGTGAATGAACATTCACCACAAATAAAACAGCAGGACACATTTTTGTAATCATCTATTGACAGGAATGAATTGATTAGGGTTGACATTTATTCTGAGACAGAGTGAAAACAGATATGCCTTGTGACAAATTTCGCTATGGTTGAAACATATAAAGACGAACACATTTGAATTGCGAATTATTAACAATAAGCCATGCACGCATTTAAAGTAAAAACCCAATATCAAAATAGCACATCTTGCTTTTTTATTGTAATAAAAATAATCCAAAGATTGCGATTAAACGGAAAATTAAAACGAGATTGCCTGAATGACTGATACAAATTATAAAATAAGTATAAAATTAAGACATAGGGATATAATATTTCATTAGAAACAAAGAAGAAAGTAACGATCTGTTATTTTATAACTATTATTGTGTGTACCAATAATTGCTGAGCACTTTCCTGGAAATCGTACTACAAGCTGAAATTACAATCAAAAGAAGACACGATCAACAAGCAGGTTCCAATGAAAATAGGAATTAGAAATTTCTCGGAAAAATTACGAAGAATTATGGCTTGTAAGCATTAATACTCACACGAAGTATTGGGGCAAGGACAGGTAGAAGGAATCAACGGGCAACTTGCAAAATGAGTTTGTGTTAAGGAATTGCAGGACAGAAACAAAGAGGGATGTTTAAAATGTTGCATGTTGCTTAGAGCGAGAAGGGCCTTGTGGAGAGACGTGATCACTCAAGATCTAAACGGACATGGCCCAAAAATGATATCGATGTGCCAAACGTATTCAGTGTTCTCAATTTTATAATGACATTTGTAACCGCTCTTCGTTTATTCGTTTTTGATAAAAAACAAACAGCAACAAAAAACAATTATACAGTTCAATCATCTTCTCTCCTTCTCCTGTGTCTTTTATTTTTATTTTTATTTTGTTTGAGAGATAAAAGAAACATTTTTCTTCAAAGTAAAACATCGATGGAGACCGGTCTTTAATCTAACGACCGGGCCAATCTACTTCACCAGCGCTCCGTACACCAATTATTGAGGCAATTCGAAATCGTCACACGAGGGAATTGTCCAACATCCATTTTACTGAGGAGAGGAAACAACATTGTGTTGAAATTCTTACTCGACTGACTTACGCAGATGCCCGAGAATCATTTATCTCCTGCCACTTTCAAATTCCTCTCTCCGCATCAATACACACGATCAATCATCTGACCATCACCCAATGTCTACTCTGCTTCCTCAAGACATGGTTCAGCGTATCGGGTTTTTGCACCTAATCTTTACACCTCTCTCTCTCTCTCTCTCTCTCTCTCTCTATATATATATATATATATATATATATATATATATATATATATATATATGTGTGTGTGTGTATGTGTGTTTGTGTGATGTGTATTTAGGCAGCAAATTCTCTTTTAGGCATATCTGATTGAATAAATAGCAAACATTATGTACATTATTTACATTATTCGGACTATTGTCCTCATCTTTGTCATATTTATCGCAACGTTTCGGCCGTTGTACGCACCGGCCTTCTTCAGGTGGTTCGAATTTCGAACTGAACCCTTTATTTCGCTCACTGGGGTAGACTAGTTCCACGTGCCATGTTTGATGGATGTCAGTTAATTTGCTAATTTCCCTCTGAAAGTTCTCCATGAACTCATACTCTTTGGGTCCTGTCACTGAATCTAATCAACGCCTTTATCCTCTGTGTCATGTGTCCTTCAGGACATCTGGGTATGAATTTCCGGGTATTATAAACCTAATGTCTTTAGCAACCATTTCTTACCAGTGCTCATATTGCAATTTTTGCTGTTATTAATCCATGTTCTTAACAGAGCTCATATTGCAATATTACTATTGTTGTTATCATTGCTTTTCTCTGGCACTCCTTGTTACTGGTTCCCATATTGTACTTGTTTCTATGCTTGGTCAGCTCAGGAGATTTTCGTGGCCTAGCAAATGTGCCGATTCCTTAAGTTTACGAATTTTCCAATGGTGTTCCTTGTCTATGATAACATGATACCACAGAGGGCGGTGATCACCCTTCTCTCTCCATATGTGGTCAGCCACGCCTGATTTTTCTACTTCCCCTCGTGTTACAGCTTTCTGGTGTTCTTGAAGCCTTACCTTGAGTGGGCGGCCTGTCTCTCCTTTATATTCCTTTCCGCAGCTGCACGGGATAGCGGACACACAAACATTATATCGGCTTATTTTTCCGTATACTACAAGAACGGCTAACATCGACATTCGGACCCCACCAATAACATAAATATACAGAGAGTTCCCCGTATTCCTTGGGCTTAGGGACCAGAACCGCCGAAGAATAGAATCCACGAAGCCCACCCACGCCAAAAGTGCCTATAAGTACCTACTTTGATTGTTACAACCCCATATGCCTTAAACTTTCATCCTAAACACTTTAGAAATTGCAAACCCTTGAAATTTTTTTTTGAAAAATACTATTAGAGAGCATACACTTTGCGTAAATTTTCTTTCATACGTATCATAACCGTTTTTAATTACGCATAGATCGATACAACCATTGAAAATACTGTATAAAATATGTGTAACAAGACATAAAATTTGAAGTTTAAAACACTTTTTAAAAACAGAACTGTAATGATGTCTCTAGACTTAGCATAAGCCACTTTTAAGACCACAGAAAGAAGCCCAAGCACTACACATGTTTTTGCGTTTGTTATTTTATTTTACAATGAAGATGTACAATACTGCCATTTTTTACCATAAAAATGGACTGTTATATATTTTACGTCACTTAAATAACAGGAAAATAATAAAAGAATATTTTAAATATATTCTATCGAAATAATACGCAAATCGAAGGAGTTCTCAGTGTATAATTGTGACATATGTTCTTCAGAAAAACACACGAATCTTGGGGGTTTCCGCGAATAAAAAGCACATATGTTCTAAAGAAAAGTCCGAGAATGTGTGAAGACGCGAATGCTGAAACGCGAATAGGTGGCGTGCTCACTATATATATATATATATATATATATATATATATATATATATATATATATATATATATATATATATATAGTGGTTAATAAAACAAGGGAAAATGAAAGTGTACCAATGTGATCAGTGCAGAAAACATTTATTAAATATTAATTATGAACCACAAGGCAGAAATGAAGCACGGAAAATAAGATTTTAGGGCCCGGAATTTTCTGGCACGGCTGTGTCCTTCATCATTGGTGCGAGAAATAAACAGAGGGACAGGAAGACTCACCAACTGTGGTTCTTGTGGACTATTCTTTTAATTATATATATATATATATATATATATATATATATATATATATATATATATATGTGTGTGTGTGTGTGTGTGTGTGTGCGTGCGTGCGTGTCTGTGCTAGCTTAAAACCACCTAACGGGCGGCATTTAAGCTAACTACTGCGGTGTGCTCTGATCAGGACTCATTTTGCAAATTTTATTCAGTAACTTCCTAGACAAAGAATATTCTCTAGAAAGTTGACTCATTAATTATTTTATACGAGGGTAAAAGCCACCCTATCGGGCGATATTTAGACTAGGTTTTACATAGGGCTCTTGATTGGGCCTTTGACTTGTTCAGGAGTTTGAGAATCCCTAAGTTTTTGCATATTCTCAGCAATGGAACCTCTCCTGTCTTCCGTTAGATCTCAATTCACATTTGCACGGGACTTTCGTTTCCTTGCAGCAGCCTTGGCTCTTTTGATTGCAATCTGGTCCTCTCTTCGCGAATATTTCTTTTTGTGATGCTTGCTGCTGCTTTTTTGAGATAGGAAACAATAAACTATAGAAGAACTCAAAACTGATCGCTGCATTTAAGTATTGCATTAATATTTATGCTCACCTTTTAAAAGTTCAGCGATAATTCTTCTACCGCCACTCAATGTAAAGAAGACTTGATGTGCGTAGGTCCTTACTTTGCGCACAAACAATTATTTTTATTTTTGGATTTCGCAATTAATTTCTATTATTCCCAAATTTATTTTTAAGTTATAAAAACTGTTATCGCACAAAAAATTAATTGCAAAATATCACATAAATATATCACCGAAAAAACTCAATTCAAAATTTCTGTAACATAAGCTATTGAAAGTTAGAGAGTTGCGTCCCTTCAATTTAAAAAGTGTAAGACGTTGACAAACTGCCGTTGGCATTTATTATATAGATACATATTTAAGCTTGCCTGATAAAATGTATTGTCCGGCGGGATTAGTTGTCAGAATTCGAACCGAGATTGGCAAACTAGAGAGGTCGGTAATAAATTAACGATCAGTGAAGAACGTTCTTTCAAAAATTCAGTTTTGGGCTAAATTAAGTAAAGTACAGCAACCAACGCATCGCAATAAGTGTACTGGGTGCATGAGGATGTTAGGGTTCTTTCAACAAAACTACCGTAGACGTTTGAATCTAGATAAAAATAATGATTTTGAGAGATCTGTTTCAAAGATATCTACAATTGCCGCAAAACTGCTCTGTCTCTAGCAACATGGAAAGTGCATGGGCGAAATGCATTTCCTGATTCCACCATGTCAGACCATCATAACTAGGACCCGCCATGCTACTTGCATTGTAGCAAACCATCCACATTGTCTCCGTATTCCATCAGCGAGAATTAAGTTCCACTCAAATAGCCTCTTTCCCGTGAATCATTATACTATAAAACCGATTCAAAGAGGATATTTTCCTGATCACTACAATCTTAACCTGTTCAATTCTAGAGTCAAAACGTTATCTTCGCCTTCTCTCCATATAAACTACACCTTAACGCAAACATCTACCTCGAGTGGCCTCTGGGCCTTGTAGATTGTAAATCCGTACTGTAAACGAAAAACATATTCTTTAACTTTTTATATTGTCTGTATCAGAAAAGGAATGTGTGTAAGGCTTATTTCGCCTTAGGTATGACGATAAACTACATCCGGCACAAAGCCTCTTACCTGAAAGTTTTGAGGAGCGTTGAACCATTTCTTAATAGCTGCTGATACCAGTTCCAACATGATCCGGGGCAGTAGCACCTGAGACGGTTCCGGCTATGGGTAAATAGTGAACCTTTAACCAAAAATCAACAGTGAATTTTTATAATGAAATGACCAATAATATACTTTTATAGCAAAATGGCAATCAGTGAAACACTAAAGATGTAGAAATATATTTTTATAGTAAAATGAGACAACAATATATATATATATATATATATATATATATATATATATATATATATATATATACCTTTGCTGTGAAAATATAAAATTATGCACAAAATATCTGTAACTGAAAAGCATAAAATTACGTACAAAATATTTAGATTTCCGCATTAAATAACCTATAGAGGTTGATATGCCACCAATCAAAATCAACCAACCAAGAACTTATTAAGAAATGATAGATGCACTTACTAAAAGGAGGATATTTATTCTGAATCATACCGATTTGTGGGCACTTACAAAAAGGAGACGCACTAACAGAAGTTGCCATCCACAAAGAAAACCTAAAAGGAGAACATTTTTGGAAATGTTGTATTCAGTGTAACGAAACGAACGAAAGCAATTTTCTTGGATGTTTCAAGAAGAAAATTACAAGACATAAAAATAATGGTGGGCGTTAAACGAGCGTGTGATAAGCGTCGGAATAATGAAGTTCAAATATCCGTGTTATTTTATGACACACCTTATTTAGTATGGCGCCCCAGGAGAATTCATTCTTGAACATATTAGGCATCAGTAACAACAACGTCCTAACTATCTCTCTATATTTCTGAGATGATGTGTTGTAACTATTTACATTATTTATATCGTTCGGACTGTTGTCCTCATCTTTATTGTCACATCTTCAACGTTTCGGCAGTTGTACACTCCAGCCTTCTTCAGCAATACATGGCCCAGTAGATAAAAGCGTTGGTTGAGTTATCCAAAAATGTGACGTGAATTCACTACCTAGCCACAGAGGAGGGAACAAAATCTAAATGGAATTAACTGAAACTGAGATACCTCCCCCTAAAAAGACCTGGCGCGTGGAATTAGAACAATCTGCCGCCGTGGGTTTGGTTCGAAATTCCAACGAATATGACGGAGAGTCGTGAATATGGCAATAAAGAGGAATACAACAGTCCGAACCATATAAATAGTATAAAAACGTCGTTAATAGGGGAATCGTTGTCGGCATTGCTTATGACTCCGGTCGATATTATGCGCAATATATCTAATTTGTAGTAAAACAATACTACATCATAAGACACTGTTGTTGGCTACATACAAAGGTACTAAAATAACATGCGTAACTTTAATTTTTTTTTTATCTAAGTCAACTTTTCAATAACATTGACATTAACCAACTGGTACAAACTACTTATGGAGCTTTAGAAAATGGATGGCAGAACAGGTTTTACGAGAGATAAAACAAATTGGGAATTGTTGAGAGCTATGACTTCCAACTTCCGGAAGGGACATTGCACATAGAAGCAGAATAAACTGGTACTTTTAATTGTGAAAGATAATGAAATTTACACCTAAATACATACTCTAATTTGGCGGCTAACATTTTTATTAATATATCGACCCATTAGAATTTATTAATAAATTAACACAATTCTATTAATAAATAAACCCATTAAAATATATTAATAAAATAACAGAATTTTTATTAATAAAGATACCCATTAAAATATATTAATAAATTAACAGAATTTTTATTAATGAATGAACCCAATAATATTTATTAATAAATTCAGCAATATCTTAAATTATACTTTTATTGACCGTGTTCCATCAAGACATGTGCGACCATCGCATTCCACAATTTGCTGTTGCTTTAAGTTACGTGTGACTTTTTACCATAATGACTTTTCCTATCTGACATCCTTTCAGTCAGACACACTTGGTATGTTACACGGCATTGCATCTCTTAAATAAATGTCTATATAATTATTCTTTACATGCGAATAGGATATTCTGGACATTCAGCAAATTTTATCACTCAATGCTTGATTTTGTTAACGTTTCTCCAATCACAAATTTAAGAATTGCTGCAGTTTTTGTTGCTTCTCAGAGTTCTTTGAATATTGTTTTCCATTCTCATATCCAACACTTTTAATGATGGAACATGGATAATTGAGGTTTCTATTGGATTAATTTCTGGTGAGATCCCATCCAATGTAGCTCTAATTCCATCACCCAAAAGGCACTGTAAAGGAAATTATTTTTCATATGATTCTTCATATAAATTACATTTTTTCACTTTTTGATGTTTAGAAGTAGTCTCATCTTCATCTCTTGAGCCAATATTCGCAACTATTTACACCCGTCTGATCGGTTCGATAATGTCAAATCTGATTGCGTCTTCTTGGGTTAATATTCCCTCTGACATGAAGTGCAAAGATTATATTGAATCAGTTGCTCGGTCTGCTGATAGGAAAGTTGGTTCACAGACAATTTTTCAGTGCCAGAATCTATCTTACACGTGTACACAGGTATCTTATAAGTGTACTATTTTTTTCATATTCTCTCACACTCAGAAACCCGGGTATTCTATTGGTTTGGAGTGAAATGACTAAAAAATTAGTCTTCTTTTCATCGTTTTAGCCAATGTTCGTAAGACTTGGCATCATTTATGGTTGTTTACTTTTGCAAATCTAAGTTCTTCAAATGATTTCATGCCAATGAATTAATCTTCCTCAGTTTGTGCCATAATTAAAACATGTTTTATAGTTATTATTATCTGACCAATATCTTCATTTTATGTTTTTTTTTATTCTTCTGTGGTATCAATTCCTAGTTTCTTTAAAGTTTTGTTTCCCTTTTGAGGTTATATATTTCTTATGACACATATTAAATATTTCTTGTGATGTGTTAAATAAAATTCTCACTTAAAAATTTTGAAAAACTTAGCGTTGCGTCTTTGCACGTTCCGATATCTTACAACCGTCAATAATAGCAGATATTCAAAAAACATCTTTCGGTCGACATACAGGTATATCGTCTCAAGTTTTTTTTTTTATAGGGAAAAAACACATGCCTGATGATGGATGGAAGACTGTCCGTAAGTACTAGCATTTTAACATCAAATAAACTGAAAACTACAGACAACAAGTTTTTCTTCAAGGATCAAAACTCGCACTATGGATGAACAGGATTTTAATGCATATATTATGTTTTCTGACGATGGATGTCGTCAATAATCGCATTGATACTTCTGATTAATTCTATGTGTGATTATTCTTTGTATATATATATATATATATATATATATATATATATGAGTGAACATTGAAGTCAAAACTCAGAGGTGACAGACCGTTTCAGGTTAAACGCAATCGTCAGGCAATATGTGTTGAGTTTCTTCACGACTATATAAAGTCTCACGAATTAATTTCTTGGTGGCTATAGAAAATTTATTAAGAAAAATTCTAAAATTTTCTTTTAAATAATTTTTCTTTCCCGAAGTACTTTCAATCTCACCTGAGACAACCTTCAGGGACAACCTTCAAGGATTGCATATGTATGTATATGTTGTGTGTTAACATCGCAATTTCAAAATATTTTTTACCTTTACGCAAGGAAGGTAGGTAATTTGTTTTAGAAAGACATGTGTCTGTGCGTGAAACTAATATTTACATACACGCTTTTCAATTTGAACGTTATTTTAAGAGGATAAGCATATTTGAGTTGACGCTCCGTTTATTTATTAAACAATGTATTTATTGACTTTCGTTTACCGGCCTGAATAAGATTTTTCAAATATTCATGTTGGTAAATAAAAATGAATAAATATACTGTTTAATAAATAAACGGAGTCTCTTCTCAAATATGGCTATCCACTAAAATATAAGGTTTAACGTCATAAAAACTGTCAGATTAATAAATAAAAAAAACATTAATTCTTTAGAAACCACATTTTCCCTAATACAATTTCACACAATAAAATAAGTTATTGTAAATATTCTTAATAAAAAAAAACAAAAAACAGATCTTATGAGCAGAAATATGCAGTTTATGTTTATCTTAATGAATTCCTGAGAATTTTCCCAACATCGGTTGTCTAATAACAATTTTATTGTGAAAATATTGACTCGATAGTAATAAAACATGACATAGAGTAAATTTACAGTTCTTTATACAGAAGGAAATTGCTTCTCAATAATGACATAGAAACTGAAGACACGCCAATAAAGCTAGAACAATGGTTAAGGCAATTTAGTTTTGCGTCCAATCAGAGAAAAAATGAAAATAATTTGTGCGTCAGACTTGCATGACCTATCGACAAAATGGTCGACATAATGAAGTGTAAATTGATTATCATTTACGGTTCATTCGTTTTCTTTTCCTCAAGATGTAGCCTCCTAGCTACAGATATTAAAAACAAAAAAAAAGACAAACAAGTAAAACTAATTTAACATAGTCGTCCTATAGGTGATACGCGTCCAAAGCAGTCCTACTTGATTACCTACGGGAATTACTCAGTTACTCATTCTAGGAAAGATTAGCAGATATTCACGTGAGTCGCCGACAAAGTACGTAGATGGTGTGATGAACCGAAACATCCTCGAAGCAGTAGACTATTGCGTGGATATAGCAGTCGGTCACTGAATTTAACAGGTAAACATGAATAGCTTACGAGAAGAATCGGCTCTGCCATTTATATTCGACCGGGATTTAACAATATTTGAAGCGGAGAAAAACATTTCAGTTGTAATTAATTAAAATTGTTTCTAACATGAATTAAACTTTACAGCCATTCGACCGCAAGAGACTCTTAAGTGCGCCGCCAAATATTGTCAGGATATATATATATATATATATATATATATATATATATATATATATATATATATATATATATATATATACTACTGCTAACTCTGTTATAATTTCGGTTGCACGTCTGTCATGCGTGGCCCTCTTCATCCGCTAGTTCAACCAATTTATCGCTATTAGACTAAATTAGGAATTTAACCTTATAACGAGAGACTAAAGAATACTTATTACTTATGAAATGACCTGATATTTTGCTTGAAAAAACGGTCTTCTCCTTCTGCGTGTGTGTTTGCGAATGTGTGTGTATGTGTGTGTGGAAAAAGCAATGGTACAGCGTTAGTATTTGAATAAATGAATAAGTGTTACATTTTGTATATTTTATAAATCTAACACATCTAATTTTTCATGTTTGAAATGTTTATATATTTTATTTTTTATGAAAATAATAAAATAGGTTGATCGATTTATTTTGCTTGATATTTGATATATTCGTTTATTTTTGGTCAGGTTTAAGGAAAAGAAACATTTTTCTGCTGAAATGCTTAAAAGAGCAATTTAAATTTACCAATATTGATCTAAGCTTTTGAATTATTATTATATTTCGAGATAAATTAAAATATGCAGATGAAAACAAAATATAAATAAAATGCAAGTTTAGAAAATGATTGCTTAATGCTTGGTTTGGTATGTTGTGTTTTTCTCGAAAAAGGTATTTTTCACGTGACGTTTGAACTGCTTTGCCTAAATGGGACCATACTTATACTTATCTTTAATTTTCGAGATTTCTTTTTCTAATCATTTCAGCCAACGCAAGGCAATAAAGCCACTAAGACGCAAGGGATTACTGAGTGTTAGACAAGTAGACTCACCCAGTATATACATATACTACTGCTACGTGAAGACCCGAGAGACGAGAGCAGCAGAAGGTGAAGGTAACAGACAGACAGAACGAACGTAGCGATCAAGAGTCACAGTGAGCGAGCACGTAGATTCAGTAAGAAGTCACACAGCGATACTTCAATACCAAAGACTGTATAGATATTTTGCTACTAACCCGTATTCCTGGAACTACTAACCTGCTTGACCAGTTTGTATTATTACGTTTATACATTATTTTCATATATTCATTCTTGGCGTTTGTTATTTATTGGTACCGGATTTCATCCCGGAATCCACAACAATAACGATTGACACTGCATTTAAATCTTTGAGGGTCAAAGTTGACTACAAAGTAAGAAAGCGGAATAAAGACTTACAAGCGAGATGAAAGGTGAGTTATGTAAAACCAAATCATATTTCATCATTTTGGAAAAGAATTAAATGTTAAAGTGTAAATGAGCCGGTCGTAAAATGTGAGTTTACTCGTATGAGACAAAACCGGACACTGGTTTTTTTTATGCCCGTCTTAATGACAGATGAAGTTCATCTCTACACTGTAAATATTTTACTAAACTGTGTTCTTATTTTATAGTTTTCAAAGGGTGAAAAAGAAATTAGTCTGTGATCATCGGTTTAAATGATCGTTACTTTTACGATCTCTTGTTCCAGACAAGTAGATAATAAACAATAAGCAAATTATCATATACATAAAATATAAATAAAATCTGAAAGCAGAGTAACCAAAATACAATCGGTAATGATTAAAAATGGAAAGTCAAAAAAGAAACCAATCAAAAAAGAAATTATTACTCCATACTCGCCTATAAGTCGAGTTTTAAACAAAAAATTCTAAGATAATAGAAAGAAAGCACTAGAAATTAATCTCTAATAATCTCCCGAACGATAATATAATTTCTAATCTATTTAGAATATCAGAATTAATTGTAATTATTTCATTTATACATATTCGGCTCAGATTGAGGAATTGGTGAGCCGAGTTCGAATTCCAGTCGAATCCATTACATTCATTTACGTGCTAATAACCTTGGGAAAGATAAACATACCCCTCCTCTCCCACCAGCTATGGGTAAATAGCAGGACAGACCAGGTTCTATAGCCTTGCATGGGAACTGGTCTACCGCAGAAAGAAATGGCAACCTGTTGTCGGAAAAAAATCTGCCTCATCAGTCATGTATCGAAAAATACATGATCATCTCAGCGTTTATCACGCATAGCACATAACTGACAGAATACATATTCGCTGATTATTAATAACCCTTTTAGCGATTTACAAATCTGATAATCCAGTTTTTGTAAAAGTCTTTTGAATGGAGGAATAGGAAATAGAGTTCATCTATCTAGATTGTTCTGTAAACCAAATGTGGAAATCAGATGATTTAAGATATTTAAGATATAAGGAGAATGGTTCTTTCTATATTTCTGAGATGGGATATTATGTACACTATTTACATGATTCGGACTATTGTCCAGGTCTTTGTTGCCATATTTATCACAGCGTTTCGGCCGTTCTACGCTCCAACCTTCTTCGGGTGGTTGGAATGTCGAACTGAACGATTTATTTCACTCGCCGGGGTAGAATGTTCTAGTTTCATGTGCCATGTCTAATGGATGACAGTTATCAGTTATCTCCTTTTAATTCATCTCTTCATTTTCCACTACCTTAACCAGGTATTGAACTCACAAATCTTTAGGTCTTGTCACTGGATCTAACCAACGCATTCATCCACTGTGCCACGTGTCCTTAAGGACAACTAGAACAGTCTAACCCAGCGATCGAAATAATGGGTTCAGTTCGACATTCTAATCACCTGAAGAAGGTCGGATCGTACAACGGCCGAAACGTTGTAATGAATATGGCAACAAAGATGAGGACAGTAGTCCGAATAATGTAAATAAGGAGAATGGAATTATTTTCTTGCCGAGGTATTCAATCTTCACTAATATGATCTTTTCTGTATAAAACCGGATATAATCGGTATGAAACAACTCAATTTCGCAGTTGATCAAAATGCGTTTATTTTCACTTCAAGCAATAATTAAATGGCGTTCTTTACTTAAGGCCAAGTCATAGTGGAATTCACTTATAACTGGAGGCCTATCTCCAATTCTGTTGTCCCACTAAGAACGAAAATTTTATTTTCGGTTTGGGTTTGTGATATTTCACTTCTGTAGTTGGCTTAAGAAGTTTATGCTTTTTATTTTTGGAATAACTTTAACTTATTTAATAGAAATAAGTATCCCCTATTGCGATATTATTTTATGTTTTCATTGCAAAATAAACTTTTTTTGTGCTAAATTCACTAAGAACTATAATTTAGAAATGTTTGGTCTTGTTAGCATTTTTCACTTAGAATTAATTCAATATTTTTCTCTGTGAATGTTTTATTCATAAAAGCAAATACAAAAATAATCATCTTTATTTATTTTTCCGTAATTTCAATTTCTGTTTCCAATAAATAATAAAAAAAACTCTATTGATTTTTGCCACGATCCTAATATTGAAATGTCATATATTAATTTTATTTGATTTAAAAATAATTTACTAATCTCGTTTTTTATTGTCTTTCTTATAATAAATGTTACAAAGTTTCTCCCAAGAAAGTTAATTGGAATAATTTTTAATTTTTAATTTTTAATAGACTTTTCTACAGAATATTTTTCTTAGAATCTATTTTTACACTGAAAAATTTATTAAAAACTGCTATTATTTGTTACATGACGTTAATTTAATATATTTTCCCAAAATATTGTTATACATAACAACAAATATCTTAATGATAATATTCATTTTTTTCACTAATTTGTTTCGCTCTCTAAAATATATTTAAAAAAACTGTATGTTGAATAATAGTGTAGTTTACCGTTAAAAACATAACATGGGTGTAAAAGTGATTTTTATGTGAATAAATTAATGTAAAATCGTTTATTTAGTCCGTTGTCATGTATTTTTAATATCATAAATTCAATAAATTTAATCTGATATTTTTAGATGTTGTAAACAGAGTGTACTAATCTTTACCCCGCAGTTAGATCATACATTTTAGAGTCAATGTTTTTCTATTCTACGTTCTATTTCCATAATGTTATAAGTAGTATACTTATGACAAACTCAGTCAGCGTAACATTCATTGCTTTTAAACAGTAATATAAGTAAAATAAAAAAAGTTACTTACATATTTATTTTTATGCCACATTTTGGTTCGAGAATTGATAATTTCGATGTGTTTTTTGTTTCAGTAAAACTGTTTTAACATGGTTAATTAATTTAAGTTTAAGATGCATATAATGTTTTTTTTGTACACCTTATTTAGCAAGTTGGAGACTGATGGATTCTAAGTTCCATAAAATTATATATTAATTGCAAAAAGAATACAGTAAAAAATATTCCACGGTAAAGAGAATTAACATTTCGAGCCCGATTAATTATGTTCTTAATCTCTACTTATATTATTTGAATTTGTAAGCAGCAAAATATAGCAAACACATACCGAAAGCAAAACTCTTCGTTCGCATTGGAACAAATCGGTTTGAGATAGGCCAGTTCTTGTCGTGAGTCGCACTATGACTTGAACTTGAGTAAAGGACGCCGTGATTGAAACTGACAACATATTTATGCTACTATTTAAAAGTAAAATAGAGTTCGTTTATTTTCTCGCACCAGATCCATTTTTCATCAGAGTTACAAATTTATTCAAAAATTGCGAGTTGCATTATGGAAAGTGCAACGAAGTGCAGATGTCTACTCTAGCTTGAAAGTCGGCTTCCATCAAATTATGAAAAATTCATGAGAGTAACTGTCTAAATGCAGATGACGGTGAACCGTTGAATACCTTGAGTACAATTTTTAACTCCATTCTTCAATTGTAGCATTAGCATTTCTATTTATCTCAGACAAAAGAAAGTCAACGTTAAGTCAGCGGCGCAGTTAAACAGGGGTAATTATTTCTGTCATTTTTAGATCATTTTCTGAATTTTCTTTTATTTAAAGATTTCATCCCATAAATACTATATTTATAAATACTATATTTTATTTAAAGATTTCATCCCATAAATACTATATTTATAAATACTATATTTTATTTAAAGATTTCATCCCATAAATACTATATTTATAAATACTATATTTTATTTAAAGATTTCATCCCATAAATACTATATTTATAAATACTATATTTTATTTAAAGATTTCATCCATAAATACTATATTTATAAATACTATATTTTATTTAAAGATTTCATCCCATAAATACTATATTTATAAATACTATATTTTATTTAAAAGATTTCATCCATAAATACTATATTTATAAATACTATATTTTATTTAAAGATTTCATCCCATAAATACTATATTTCCGGTTGCTTTCGCAGCATTATTTTCTAATCCGTATTACCAGAGAATTAAATATCCCACGTGTTCCATAGGAACGCCCTTTGTTTAGGAGGGTTAATTGGTAACTTAACTGTTTTGTACAGGGATGACGTATCAGATATACTTCATACAACATTTTTAAATGAGCAATTCGTTGTCTTGGGCTTTATCTTGTATACAAGAAATTAATCTTTGATGATCGCTTCCTTTATGATAATGGCGTTGATAACTAAATTCGCAACCAAACCACAGCTTCAGTACAAGAAATTTATAGTTTCAAGAAAACCTTCCCCACGTCATCCATTCCTTTTCGCCGTTTAGCTTTGCAAGAATTGATTTGAATGGTGTGGAATTGTTTAAGGTGGGCCTCAACTTGTCAGGAAGTGACCTACACACTTGATCTCATTACCTTCCTCTGCGACACATATGGAATGGGACATGCAGAATCTAGTTATGAAACTGCAACGGGCTACCGCGAACTCTGCTATAAATTCAAGTGGAGCTTTTTGTAGCATGTCTGACATGCGTGGCTCTCTTCATCTCTTCGTTCAATCAATTTGTAATGTCGAATGTATTCCCCAATTTATCGCTATTAGAATAAATTAGTAATTTAATCTTATAGTGATAGACTAAAGAATACTTATTACATTACTTATGAAATGACCTGATATTTTGTTTGCTTGAAATACGGTCTTCTTCTTCTCTTCTTCTTGTCCCTTCAGGTTGTTGTCGATCATGTTACTCATACAATTTTGTGTCCTTTGGTATCTCTTCTAAACACATTTCTGCCATATATTTACACGATCTCGCTAGGACGGTTATGCGTTGTTTTTCCTTGTCCTTCGTGCTTTCAATATGTCTCGTGGGTGTCAACTTTTCCAAGCCCTCTTACCTTATTATGTGACCCAGAAATTTCAACTGTCTGTTTGTGATACTAATATAATTGTCCTTTTTGTTTTGATTTTCGCTAAAACTTTGTCGTTGATCACATGTTCAGTCCATGGTATCCTCCTTCTCCTCCATCTCTTGTAGAACCACATTTCTGTTGCTTCAATTCTCTTCGTCATCTGTGAGGAAAATTTCCAGCATTCACTGCCGTATAAGAGGGCGGATATTACGTAACACTTCATTAATCTATTCTTCGTTTAGTTACAAATAGAATAAAATACTGTTACTTTACAATAACAATATACTTTAATTCATGCAAATTCATATAAGAGATTTGTCGTAATGTTGTATTAGGTTGGTGCAAAAATAATGACGTAAGAATGTCGTTTTTTGACGTTAAAAAATACGTCAAAAAATGACGTTATTACGTCATTATTTTTGCACCAACCTAATACAATGTTAAATGCGGAATATTTAGCCTTTGGTCTCGTGAACATTGTAAAAAATTAACGTTGAAAAATTCGTCGCAAAAAATAGTTGCATTTACCACTCTGGTTCTCAGGATTCGGTCATCATTAATTTAGTTCGAAAAGCACAACTTCTTTTCACAGTTCTCACTTGTCTATCAGTTATTCAGAAAGCAAAATGCCACGCATAAAATTAAAATAATTTTGATTTTTTTATAATAAAAGAAATAGAATTTTAATTAAAATTAAAATTTTAAAAATGTCGATTTTTATTATAAAAAGAAAAGAGTACTTTAATTAAAACTGAAATTAAAATAATATCGATTTTTATAGCAAAAAGAAATAGAAGTTTAGTTAAAATAAAAATAATTGAGTCTTTCGTGATAAAAAAATCAATAAAACAAATAATTTAATTATAAAAATACAACCGTGTTTCACAGATCTCCCTTGTACTCTGAAATCAAAAGTTCTCGGATAAATTTGATTTTTTGTAATAAAAGGAAAGACAAATTTAATTAAAATGAAAATAACTTTGTTATTTTTTTTCGTGTCTTCCTTACTACAGACTTATACTAAAAAGAAAACTTGGCATATTATTTTATTATTGAATTTGTAAAATACAAGAAATAAAAATCAATGGACATTTACTTTTCTAATGTCAAAAATTCGTTATTCTGGCATCTGATTTACTATATTTAGCTGGGAGTTTGTATTTGAAATATTGCTGGCTTTTTTACATAAGAAATGAACTGAGCAAAGGAAGAGAACCAATCAGAAATATAGATAATAATCATTTTTGAATCCTTTGTCAGCAAATATATAAAGATTTTGTAATTTTAAAAAAAGTACATTTTATTCTCTCTGAATATCTGGAGTGATGAGTTATCTTCTTCTTCTTCTTCTTCTTCTTCTTCTTCTTCTTCTTCTTCTTCTTCTTCTTCTTCAATGTGCCGTGTTACTTCTGAACATTGGAGACCATGTCTCTCTACAATTTCCTGTCCTCTGTAGCTCTTAATAAATTTTGTCTTTTTGTTATCTATCCTAAATCATGTTCTGCCCACCATTTACACAAGCTCGCTAGGTAGGTTATGCGTTGTTTTCTTCTGTCCCTCTTGAATCAATCCTGTGAGTATCAAATTTTAAGGAGGGACTTTCCTTATGATGTTCTGAGAAATTTCAACTTTCTTCTTTCTGGTATTAAATATAAGTATACTTTTTGTTTTCATTTTCTTAAAACTTTATCACTGTTCATGCGGTCAGCCCATTGTATTCTCAGCATGCTTCTGTAGAACCACATTTCTGTTGTTTCAATTCTCTTCATCTGTGAGGGCTTTCTCCATATTGAATGACTGATATTAGGTAACAGTTCAGTACTATTTTCTTTGTTCCTAACGAAAATTTCCTATTTCTTAATACTCTGCTGAGCTTTTGTAAGACTTCTTTCGCTATCCCTATGCACCTTAGTATTTCAGTTTCCTACATTCTATCCTCGTTAAAAAACATGTCCCAGATATTTAAACTTTTCTATTTGTTTGATTTTAGTATATACAAATAAAATGTGCATGTTGGGCTGTTCCTTTTGCTAGCATCCATACATTACGTCTTCTTGGAACTGTGTTGTGTACTCTTCTTTGTTATTAACGAGATTTTTCCTGTTTCTTAATGCTTTGCTTAGCTTTTTGAAGCCGTCTTTTTCTATCCCAATGCGCTTTCACATTTCAGCGTCGTACATTCCTCGATTTAAAACTTGTCCCAAATATTTAAGTTGTTGCACTTGTTTGATTTCGGTATCTCCAATTCGTAATTTGCATATTGAACAGTTCTCTTTGCTGACATGCATGTATTCTATATTCTTGCAATCGATGTTTAGACCTTTCTTCTCATTTTCATGTCTTCTGCAGCATTTCATGCAGTTTTCTATTCTGTGTCTGCTATCAGCACACTGCCATCTGCATCTTATGTTGTTAATGAATAATAATAGCTCTTCTAATTTTCGCAAGCTCCACACAGTTTTGTTTCAAAAATCCGATGAGAAGAAACATATTTGTTTTACACGCCTTTATTTTATTTTTTTTTTATATATTTACTGAATTCATTTTCCGTCCATATGTAGAGTGTTTGCTGCCAGTACAGGTTCAAGATTATAATCATATCTCACTTTCTGGTGTAAGGCCTCATAAAATTTCGTTTGTTGAACCCTTTTATATACTTGGATAGATGGTTTTTGTTTCGCTGTTCATGTCTATATATATATATATACCATCTTTCGTAACTGAGTTCAGTCCCTGGGCATGGTAGTACAAACATAGACTCAAATGAAGTAGGCTGAGGAATGATAACAATCTACCCAAGTGGATTTAATAAAGGTTTCAATTCGAATTTATCCTACAGTTACCCGGATCAATAGACAACTGAATACGTCGGAGGGCACAACGGCCAAAATTTGGTAATAATGAAAAGGATCACGAGATAAGTCCGAATATAAATACATTTTATGGCATGAATTCCAAACTTAAACCTTGACTATATTCAGACTATTTGTTTTCATCTTTGTTGATGTTGTCATCACGATGTTCCAGCCGTTGTGCTCTTCGGCCTTCCTCAGGTGTATATCGATCTTTGTAACGTACAGAGAATTCTGAATTAATACAACCGTTTTATTGTTAGGGTTTAATTCAGAATTCTCTGTAGGTTACCCAGATCGATATACACCTGAGGAAGACCGTATGGCACAACGTTCGAAACGTTGGGACAACGACAAAGATGAGGACAATACTGATAATTCCTCATGCCATAAATTCGGACAGAAATCAGAACAAGTTATTTGAAGCTTTGAATACTTTTCTTTTTTAAATTAGATATTTAATATTCAATATATATAGTTTAAACTGACTTAGAAACTATCTTGCAATGTTTACCAAAATTGCTGAAACATTTTTCGATTACTGATGTTTACAAGCACTTTAGTAATATCCGAAACTGACAGAAAATAGTAGCAAATTGAGAACATTCAACGTTTCAAGTCCAGTATCACACAGATATTTAATAGAGATACTATTTCATGTGTTTAATCTTTTATTCTCAATCCATTTAATTGATGAATTATCAATCTAGAATTTCGATATAAAAATAATTGTGAAATTAAAAAATAAGTTGGAAAATATTTTATTTATGACAGATTTAACATAATGCTAATACTTTCAATATTTTGAAGATACATTGGATAAGTTACTATTAGATAAGCAACTATTTCCTATTTACTTCACGCCTAGAATGTATGAAAAATAAACAATATTTCCTTTTGTGACCAGGATAATGATATTTCTGAAATGTATGTATCATCATTAGAAAAACTGGCGAATGTAAATGTTATGGGGTCCTCCCCTTTTTCATATAAATGGACTCGACCAAAGTGTTACTTGGACTGCTGCCATTAAATACCCAGAGTTAGACAGTCGGTGAGAGTGAGTAGATATTGATAGTAAGAAGACTGAGATTGTGATTGAGTTGGAGGTAGAGTAATAGTGTGAGGTAACCGCTTGTAGAAGTCACAGTTACAAGCACGCCCGACTCTACTTCGAGACTGTATATATCTATATGTTATTGCTGCTAACGGCGTTCCTGGATTTACTAACAGTATTAACCTTTGTATTATTGTGCAAATACATTTAATTTCTTATCTTTAATTCTTGCGTTTGTCATTCATTGGAGACTGAATTTCATCTCGGAATCCACAACAGTAAACATTCCCTTTGATGAAAAGTAGGAACAAAACGATATATGATTCAAAAGTAGAATTTATTTTATATATTTATTTTCATCATGTTTTCGTTATACGATCTTTGGAGGTGACGTTCAAATTCCAGTAAATCCGGTTGGAAGCGCTCGCCTTGCTCTTCTGAGTACGCCACATATACCCTGTGAATTTATCAAGATGAGCGTCACTGATATGGACTATAAGGGTCGTACTGCAGCCAAATTTTTCGTAGTTCTTCACCTGGTCTCAACTAGTTTCACATAGTCTTCATCCTTGTGTTTCCCCCGGGAGCCACGAATTACTGCGACGGAAGTGTTCCATGCCGCTTTCTCCTTCCGAGTAAGCTTCTTGGGGAATTCCTCGCACTTCATGATATTCTTTATTTGTGAGCCGACGAAGATACCAGCTTTGACTTTTGCTACAGGCGGCTTAGGGAAGAAGTCGGGAAGGCTGCAGACTCCTTTTCTAGACCTGTGACAAACTGTTTCTTAAGGCCCAGTTATAAGTGCCATGGAGGAAACAATACATTCTAGGGGTCCAACAGTGGCTTTCATGTGGTGTTATTTATCTCCACACTAAACATTGTCCACTGCGGTCAGTCCCACATATGATAGTGTGTCGCGGTGTCCCTGCTATCCCCAAAACAAATATAACACGGAAACTTGATAAAGCTGCCTTGGTGACCCATCAAGGAGGCCACAAATTAGAAGCCTCTAATAAACACCTAACCACAATCTTCATATTTCAATTATCTAGCAAGATCTTGACACTGTTGTATTTCTCTTGGAGCTGCACCGAGTAAGACAGAAGAAGAGATGGATAAATGTTCCCGTTGTGAAGTAACGCAGCTTTGAGGCTCCTACATGAGCTGTCGTTGAAGAAGCACCACTCACAGGGGTTACAGGCAATTCCAATTGCCTGGAATGGACCGGTCACATTGTGGCAGAAGCAAAGCTCATCTTACCAGCTGAAAAAGCTTGAAAATCACTGGTAACGCTTTCTCTGGCTTGAGACTGGCATACTTTCATCAAAAAAATTCCATTGCCTTTGTCTCGACGTCAAAAGCCTGGCATTGGACTTTGCGAGACCAAGATTTCTAATCAGGTCGTTGAGGTCCTTTTTGTTTGGGGCAGTATATATTTCTCTCCTTAGCTGCACCTCTGTAATCTGGATCAATGTCTTCATCCTATTCTAAATTGCTATTCTCTTCTGATGATTGCTGCCCTCTCTTTGGAGTAGTAGATATAGAGATCTCAGGAGAGTGTGGAACTGGGCTGATGGGTGATAAAAGGTCTGGATACATGATAGTAGGCACATTAAAGAGAAAATATGCAAGTAAAATAAATTGACCTAAATTCATCCAAGTAAATAAATAAACTAACCAATCCCGATAAATTTACCGTTAGAAAAAAAACAAATAAAGATAATCAACCCAAATAAACAGAAATTAAAAACTGTTTCTTCCAAAATAATAGTTAGAATAAACTACAACAACCGACACCAAAACCGAACAAATAGCTTTAATTAAATTCTCAAACCAAAACAAAACTATTAAATAAGTGATATAAACAAATTTTTACTACGTTAATAAAAAAACACCGATTAAAAAATAAGTAAATAAATAAATAAAATAAGAAACAAAAATTAAAATTAAATAAAAACCAAGCCAAATAATTTAAACAAAATAAATAAATAAACGACTTCCGGTAAAATAACCACCATAATAGACTACCCACAATGCACCACTGATTCGTATATGTATAAATAGCCGAGAAAAATAACAGCACACATGGCCTGACGATTGCATATAGCATGAAACAGACTGTCGCCTCTAAGTGTGGACTTCTATGTTCACTTTTATATTTACACACGCTCTATCTCTGATATTGAGCACTTTATCCCATAAGACTATATTTCTTCATATATATATATATATATATATATATATATAAAATTAAATTTCTCAGAGTACCTTCTACTATGTGTGCATGTGCAGTTGCATCAACGTAAACATCACATTAGTCCCATGAAGTCTTAATGGATGAAGCTTTTTCAACATTTTTGTCGATTTCCTTAAAATATATATGTGTATAAATATATATAGAGAGAGGTAGGTAGAGAGGGTGAGTTCGCAGGTGAAATGATTTTCCCAGGGTTTCTTTCAATCCCCGACAGGCACGCTGAAATATACTGTGCGGGCCTCACATAGTTTAGCTGATCTTGCCACAAAGTACTTTTTCACTTTTGTTTTGATAAATTCACCACAGACATAGTAAAATGCTTACAACCTCTTGATGGCATTTGTAACGAATGGGTCTACTAACAACGATTTCAACAGCTAGTATTAAACCGAACTGTTAGCTTACATTACCTGTATTTAGACTGCCATCTTTGTTGTCAGAAAGTTCTAGAAATTCTTGAAACTTTTGGAAAGTTCTCGAAAAGAAACTTCTGGAATGTTCTAGAAAATTCTTCTTCCGCAACCTAGCGCTGAATCCGTTGGGAATGTAATGGAAAATAGGTTAGTTTAAAAATATCGGTGTCTAGATAAAAAAAAAACAAGGTTTGAAGGGAATAATAAACCCTTGCTTTCTAGACAAAAACAATTAGGAAATAATATTTGTTGACCAAAGACAAACATGTCAAGATTTTGTTACACAGTTTAATAATATTCTTAATTTTTGATAAACTATTGTAGTTGTTCTCTAGTAGTTTTATCCATTGGCTGCGACGATTGTTTGAGAATCTTATTGCCAAATAGTTTTTTTTTTCATAGCCGCGTAAACAACAGCATATTGACAATATCATGAACAACTGGTAGAAGTGGAATCAAATATAGGTGAACCTCGATGGTGCAATGTGATAAACCGAAAAATGTTAATTGAACAATAAAAAGATAATAGCAGCGCCAAACCGAACTTGAATGATACACATATCTCAAATGAAATTAAAATAGACATCAAAACGCCATCAGTAGCAAGTCGTAGCCACCTAAGATTAAAGTGTTAACGATTCCTTATGTAAAACAATTAATAGATAATTCAGAATCACATGTAAAGTTTTCTTTTTGTGTCTTCTGAAACGCACTCCATATGTATCCGCAAATTGACAAGATAAAAAAACTTTAGCTAATTCTCATCGGAATTGGAATAAGTTTCTACGCAAACCAATCAAATGGTTTTTATCAATCTGTGGATTTATCAAATGATGTTAGTTATTCTTTTTCTTTTGTTCTTGGCTACTTTTCCATTTCCGATCTGAATATGTCTTGACAGGTTTCAAGTTTGTTCTGTTATTTTACAAACTTTTGTTTTTGTTATTTCCGCTTGCTCAGTTCTTTTCATGGATGTCTATGCTGATTTTTTCTTTCTGTTCCTCACTGCAGCGTTACATCCGGTAAAGTTTGGTAAAACAAAATTCCAGGAGAAAAACTCTTCAGTTGCTGAAGTTTTTTTTTTCTTGAGAGGTACAGTGATTTTACTAAGCTCATCTTTCCTAGTTTTAATGGTAGCACTATAATGTGTCTTTGAATGAAGACATTATAGTGCTAAGGATTTTGACCAGGTTGCCTACTGACGTACAAAAATAATACGAGGGAATGAATACCAATCTGTCGGCAATTCCAAAGCAATGCACAAAATTATGTCCGAAGAATCACAAATCTAAACTGTTTTTTCTACGTACACGTTCATCTAATTGACAACATTGACGCTCCCACTAGATGTAAGAGACAAGGTCCATCTCAAGAAATATTATGGGGATTTTCCTTTTGCTATAAAAAAAAAATATTACACCAACAAGTCATAATCTGGATGGCAAATATGAACTTGAACACCTGCACCATTCGTTCTGCGTTGCGGAATCAAAACTTCCATTGGACAGGGATCACCAGAAGTACCAACTTGTTGGCTAAAATAAGATACCGTTCTATTAAATGTCATAGTACCACTGGCTTCTGGCATGACATCATGTAAACTTTTTCCTCAATTGGTTAAGTGAACGCGAGTGAAATTGTTATGGTTGTAAGCAACACCTCATGAGACTTCTAAACAACTTGTAATATTTGCAGGAATAGAAGTTTGAAGTCAACAGTTCTTCAGATTTGAAATCAAACCATTTATTTGCCGATTTTATTTCTCATTTAGGTGTTTTTCAAGCAGGTATCATTTTCCTTCAGTGGACCGAATAAGAGACTGTCAAACAGTTACAACTTCCGGAAATAAGAAGAAAGGAAACAAAAAAAACAAAAAACATTTCTTATTCATTCGGATGTGCGTTGTGGTTTAACAGATATCGGCTCGGATTGAGAACTGGGAGAGCCGAGTACGAATTCCAGTGTATTTAGTTAGATCCACTTTACGCACAAATACCTTTAGGAAAGGTATGAATCAATCTCTTCTAATCCAGCTATGGGTTGAATAGCTGGACAGACTGGGTTGATAACAATCTGCCGTAGAAACAAATGGCAACCTACTGCGGGAAAAATCTTCTTCTTCAGTCATATACCGAAAGATACATGACCGTCCGAGCTTTTACCACGTAGGACCCATGATTGATTGAAGTAGGATTAGTTATTTTGTGATCCATCGAGATAGCTTAGCTCCATCATGAATGACAAATGGTCTACC